>JAWNOM010000285.1:1790000-2225000 GCA_035045965.1 Drosophila aldrichi
CTCTGCCTATGCCTGCTGGCGCATAGTCATAGTAGCTTGGTAAATCAGCAGAAAGCAAGCAACGGCCGGAATCGCTTCGATCGCTTTCAAGTTTATTTTTGTTTAATTTTTCGTTTGTCTAAGGCGCTTTGTTATCGTTCGCTTGTTGCTCATAAAATTGTGCTAAATTATGGGCCAAATAAAGGGATAGGGTTACCACAACGAGCTGCAATAAAAACACTTGAAATATTCACATTGCTCAAATTATGAAGCGGGCGATTTTTTATTGATTATATGGAAAAATGAATTGATGAAGATTCAATTATCCTCAAATGCTTCAATTGCAAATTTAGTTATTTTTAATAATATTAATTTTATTTTCTTTATTGTTATTCTTTGAGGTTTGACTGAAAATTTAAAATAATATATATATTTATATAGAAAAAATATATATATAATTTTAATTAATTTTATTTTGATTTTATATTCTCTTTTTGACATTCCAATATACAAATTAGCATTCCTTGTCGATGAATAAATTATATTTAATAAAGAAAAAAAAAGAATTAGCTGCATATTCGATATCTTTGACCGCATTTTGGCTTTGTTCGCTTTGTCTCTGTCCAATCCGAATTCATTCTAATGACACAATCAGCTCACACGAGACACGCACACACACACAACGTCGGACACCCTCTCAGGCAACTTAAGTGCGCCCCTGCCCCCGCCTGCAGTTTACCCCCGTCGAGTTCCCTTGAGCAAATGCGACTTGTAATGCTCAAAAAGCCAAAACAAAATGTTGTAAAAAGCAATTAATAAAAAAAAAAATAAAGCAATCAAAAAAGTGCATAAAATTTATGTGCATGCAGTCAAATGAGTAATCGTCTGGCCAACACGCACACACACACATACATAATAGAGATACCAGAGGCAACAAGAGCGACAATAATAAACCAGCAACATTTATTGAAAATTAAACAAAAAAGAAACGACAGCAGCAAAAAAATCGCAAAAGGCAAATAATAAGCGCAAAATAATCAGCACACACACACATGCACACTGGGGAAAAAAAAGAAATAAATTTTGTATTGGCGACTGGAAACAAGAAAATCCAGGTGCTATAAAGATCGTATTAAAGGCCACAAGAAAAATGAGTTGCAAAGCATAAAAGCGAAATTTACATGCACTGAAAAAAGGATAACAAAGGAAATAATAAATATAAAAATATATAGAAAATCTATTTAAAATATTTATAAATTTTAAATATTAAATTGTTAACAAAATTATAATAAATTTAAAAATTCCAACTACAACACTTAGTCAAACAACTTTCAGTTAGTGTAACTGAGGCACAATAGCGCTGGATGGTGGCAGGGAGGGAGGGAGGCAGTGGCGCTGGGTGCAGTCCACAATATATTACAGCTAATTATGATCGGGCCAGTCCGGGCAGCCCATTGGCTACGCAATTTGACGGCTTTGGCAGCGCGACTGCAATTTCAATGCTGCTTTTGAGGCCAAGGCGTCAGTCAGTCAGCCAGTCGGCCCAGTGTGTGACTCATAGTGGCTGTGGCAGCGTCTAATGAGCCTGCCGCAACGCAGGCTTGGCCCGGTGAAAGCACAGTTCGCATATGTACTCTAATTTAAAGTCTAAGAGTCGCTAATTACACGTTGCTCTAGCTAACATTGCTAGCATACTGTGTTCACACACTCACACGATGCCGACTGACACTCATATTCATACACTCGTACTCTGATTCGAACTCGCTCACATGGCGCACATGTTGCGCATGTGCAATGAGGATGCCGTTTGCAGCTCTGACAGGCGGCTGGCTACGTGTGTGCCAAGCGGATTTACAGCCCAGCCTGGTGGGTGTGCATAGTATGTGTGTGTGTGTGTGTGTGTGTATGCTTTCGCATTCACATCTGCAACGTCATCATCGCGATGATCGGCAAGAGCAGAACAGAACAGCAAGCGAGTGGCAACCGGTTTCTGCATTTACTTTAAATGTTGCAAATATTTAAAGCGGGATTATCCACAAGCGAACCGGAGGCCTGGCCTGGTTCTGGGCCCAGTTCTGGCTCAGCCACCTCTACCCCCCTCCTTCTCTCTCTCTCTCTCTCTGTCTTGCTCTCTGCATGGCATGTAAATCGGTTGTAATTAGTTAAGAGTCACTACGCGTCAACGTTTAAAAGGAGCAGACAATAATTGCTTATTAAAAAGAATGTTTTCAGCAACAATTTTTATGACCGCCAAGCAGCGCGAAAATTGACTGCAAATGAGCTGAGCGAACCTGATGAAAAAGTCAACTGGGCAAATAACTTTGAAATGCTTAAAGTAAAAGAGAGGAGATATTTTTTGCACCTGAGTGCCAGAGATAAGATAGAGAAGTATATATATTTATCAATATATATATACACAAATAGTAATACTTTTTAACTGGAATTATTTATGATTTTTTTAAATTTTAAAATATAATAATTTTGTTTGCACTTTTTAAAGTTTTTAATATTTAAATAGACGAAATACTAAAGCATAAATATAATTTTTTTTTTTATTTAATTTAATTTTTATATATATACAATAAAATAAATAAAAAGAAAATGTAATACATTAATAATAATAAATAATTAATACAGTTAATGTATATAAAATAATAATTTAAAATATTTTTCTTAATTTTTTAAATATTTTGCTTTATTGATTTACAAATTAATGAATAATGCATATTTTTTATTTTTCAAATAATTAATTTTAATACATCTATTATTGAATAATACATATTTTTTATTTTTCAAATAATTCATTTTAATACATCTATTTATACATAGCTTAAAGTCTGTTTTTATGTATATTGTTTTTTTATAATTAGATATTTTTTTATTTAATTTATATATTTCTTATAATAAAATATTTAGAAATATATTTTTAATATTACATATTTTATCTTGAGATATTCTGGCAAAGACTTTTCTATAAAAATATATAAAAATAAATAAATATATAATAATTATATGAATATCTATATATACTTACATAATTAAATAAATATAAAAATGAATAATGTATAAATATATAAAAATTTATATAAATATGTATATATACACCATACATAATTATATATTAATTATTATTTTTAAGTTTATATATACTTGCAACTTAAATGAAATAGTAAATCTCTGATATTTTAAATAATTGAAATTGTAAATTTTATATATTTAAATCAATTGTATATGTGCTCCAGCGCTTTCAGTAATTAATTCATATCGATTTGAGTGAACTATCAACAAATCTAGTTTTATCAATTTCTATTTAGTTATCTGAATGAAAATTAATTAATCTACGCTTACACATCCTCTACGGCTGCATCCTCGTCCGATTCGTGGTCAGTTTTGCAAGTTTGCATGGCTGCAGCAGGTTCCCAGCTTAAGTCCCACATTCGACACGCCTTCGCCTCAGTCGCCGCCCCAGTCGTCGGCGTCGCTTTCACATGGCTGACATTTGACAGGCTCTTCGGCTGGCCCCAAAAACTCGGTATTTATGTGGATAATGTTCCAGGCCGCCGGTCTTGAGTGTTGGTGTAAGTCGTTGCCGAGACAAGACCCAAATTCCATGCGGACAATTTGTGGTTTTCTTTATTATTTTGTTGTTGTATTAATTCAAAATTAATTGCAAATAAATTACAAAGCAATTTGTGTGTCGGCCAGTTGTTGTTGTAGCTCTTTATTGTTGCTGTTGCGGTTACTCCGTCAGCTGCATGCAACTTGAAATTGGCAGCGCATTTAATTATAAATTAATTATAATGCAAGTCGTACTTATGCACGTCCACGTAATGCCAATAATCATCAGGCGCTGCATTTAGGGGCGATATTAAATGGCAAGTTGATTTTGTGTCTTGTTTCTCTCTCTCTCTCACTCGCTCTGTCTCTTGACGTTGAGCTCATTTTTCATTTTACATTTTTACAAACCCTTTTACCCGCCAGCAGCCAACACCTCCTCACAATGGACAACGGGCCTTGACGTGCCTTAATTTCATTTTAGTTAAGCAAGCAAAACAACAACAACAACAAATGGCAAATGGCAAATTGTCTGCCTCTTAATTATGGTGGATATTAAAAATTTATTAACAATCTTGCTGACGTTGTTCACATTTTTGCAGTTGTTGACGTCGTTTGTTTGCTATTGCTGCACAGGGGCGCCACCTGGCGTTGGCAAGCGGAAGTTACAGCTATTAAAATAGAAACAACAACTGAATATTTGGTTCTTTAAAGGTTAAGGCATCGAATCGACGCTGCTGCTGTTTCTCTCTGAATCACTTAAATTGCCCTGACCTATGCTTAGTCATACACTGAGTATGTTTACAGTGCTGCCAAAAAAGCAACTAATTGATATCCTTTTTGGTGCATTTACCGCTGACATTTGTATGAGCATCTCAAACTGTAGTGAAGAACTTCGTCTTTGATTCGTTAGCTGAGCAGCTGGCTTAACGAAACGAATGCAGTCAGTCGGTCGTTTGGCTCTGGCTAAATACTTGTACTTAATAAAGCATAAAGAGCAGCATATAATCATTAAGGCCTGCGCGACAAGCTCGAGCGGTGGAAATCAAGGCAACAATGCCCAGGCCCGCCGGCCATATGAGACGGCGTCTTGATGCTCAGATTGAAAGCGAGCCGAGGCGAGAGAGAGAGAGAGAGAGAGAGAGAGGGCAGTGACTATGCAATGAGCGTGCGCGCATTAAAATAAATTTAATATTGGCTAGCAAAGCCGGTTGCAAGTTCCCCAGTTCCCCATTGCCAGTTGCAAGTTGTGAGCTGCGCATGCGCCACGTTTTGAGCCTGAACTTGGCGGGCCTCTCATAATTTGCAACCGCGTGGCAGAGCTGCAGCGGCGATGTTGGCTCAACTTTGCTACACTCAATTAAATGCCCCACGGCATGTGAGAGTGTATGAGTGTATGTGTGTGAGCCAGCAATAGTTAAAGCCAAAAATAGCATTTAAACTCATTAATTTAACGCGTGATTATGACCATGTTTGAACGAGTACGACTACGAATACGACTGTGAGCTTCACTATGAGTGGCCGCTGCAGTTGCTTTTGTTGTTGTTGTTGCAGCATTGTTTTTGGTTACTTGAAAAACTCTGCCAGAAGGCAATAATATTAGTTGCTGTTGCTTTTCATTTTGGCATTTATTTTGCGCTTCTTTTGAGCTGCGGCCTCTGGAGTCGTACGTGAAGTGGCACCACTTCGGCCAGCGCATTGATGTTTTATGCATCAGCGAGACAATTTTCCTAAAGCTAATGGATTACACTGCAAGACGACAGCTGGCCAAGCGAATGGCTTAATAAAGTTCTGCTTTAGTTGAAGTTTAATAAATTTATTATAATTTATTTGCAGAAAATTTAGATTTAATTTATATTTATTGTGATTTATTTTTAGACTATTTAGTAAATATTTTTAATAATATTTAACTCCATTGAATAGCAAAAAAAAAAAAACTGAATTTAATTTTGATAATGAACTACAAAAAGTTGCTTCATTAAAAACTATTTAAATTGGTCTGCTGAATATAGCTTCAACTCTGTATAAATACTTCAGGCAGAGCAAAGTTTAGGGTATTTCCGAATTGGTTTGAAGAAAGCTACGCCTCGATCGCATTTTCATTATAGTAATTTGAACTTCATTTGCTTTTAATATATGCATAGCAAAGCCAAGCATATATGCAATTAGTTGCCTTCAATTTTTTCAAGTGTTGCTCGTCTGCGTCACAAATTAAATGCACATTCGTTTTGGCATAAGGTAAAACCCACAACTACAACAGAAACCTACAAACGGCGACTAAACATAAAAAAAGATGCCACAATTGCGATAATTTTTCTATTTGTTAGCGCTGCGTTTGTGGCCCCAAAAGAAATTGGCCATGAGCGAAACGAACCTGGTTTTAAGCCAGCATTAATATTTTATGTGATTATTCGTGGCCAATGAGAGGGGGCGAGGGGGCACTGGGACTTGGTTGTTTATTCAAGCCAGCCATGCAACAAAACAGTCCCAGCGGAGTCGAGAGAGAGAGAGAGAGAGAGATCCAAACTTGGCGCTGCTCAGTTGGAACTCGAACTCAAACTCGAACTCGAACTCGATAATTGCAATAAAGGCGCATTCTTTGGCCATTTAGCTGGAGGCGCTAATTCGTTTATTATGAGCAGGCCAACTGGCTGGAGGAGCCGTTTTCATAGATGCACTCACAGATGGCGTACTAAATTCAGTAAGAGAGAGAAAGAGAGAGAGAGAGAGAAAAAAAACTGTTAAAGAAAATGCATAATTTTGTTTTCTCTACCTCTGTTTGCTTAAAGAGTCTCTGCCATCTGGGTGTGGTCCATGGCCAGACTGCAAATTCACAAACAATGGCAAGGCGATAGAGTAACATGTAGCTTGTGTTTGGCTTAATGACTCTGGATGGGCGTACAACAGGAAAGCATAAGAAAGGCAGCAATGCAATGAATAAAACGCAAGGCAACCGAAGAGAAGAGAAGAGAAAAAAATAAAATAAATAAACAAATTTTGAAGCCAGTGGCTCTCTGTGGGGCTAACTGCAATCATATTTTAGACAGTCGTTTGCAATGCATCTATTTAACTATCGTTGGTTAATAGCAAATAAAATTTGAATTATAAATTGTTTGTATAAGGAAATATATGTATTATTAAAGTTGAAGAAATCCTAGCAGAAGAAATGAGTTTTAAATTAAAAATAAATAATAATAAAAATAATATTTAAAAAATATATATATTTTACTACATTTTTTAAATTAACATTATTTTATTAAAAAATATGTATATATTGTTATTTAATATTTTATTTAATTATTTTTATTTATTTATTTAAACAAATAAAAATTATTTTACCTCATTTTAGAATTACAAATATTTATATGATTTTTTTTAATATAAATATTTTTAAAAAATTTTAAATATTAGTAGTTTAAGATTTATTTGATATATTATTATTTTCCTATAAAATTCCATAAGTAACAATTTATTTAAAAAAAAAAATACATATGTTCTAAGTATTATTAATGTAATAATTATTATTAATATCATTATTATTTTACAGAATCTCATTTAAAAATTAAAAAATATATTACAACTTTTTTTTATTATTATTTATTATTTTTCAAATTTAATACAATGATTATAAATAATTAATGTAATAATGTTATTTATTACATAATATCATTTTAAAATCATTTAAAAAAATATATAATATCAAAATATCATTTAAAAAAATATATATAATAACTTTATTTATATATATTATATTTTTCGAAAGTAATAAAATATTTAATTATTATTTTAATATTTTAAATTCATTTTAAAACTAAAAATATATTGCTTTTTATTATTAAATATTATTTTTTAACAAATTTATCATAAAATAAAATATAAAATGTTAAGGAAATCTGAATTTAAATTATTGTTAAGTATTCTATTTAACTTATATTTATTATAGCGAACTTTAAAAAAAATTGCCCACTAAATCTCTGCTTGAGCAAATATCTTCGATTGAAGAACATGCAAATATATACATATATATATTTTTGGTACCCCATATACACATCCTAATAGCTACTACTCTGACCATTTGCTGGCAAACATCTGTCAGCTGCCGTTGCTGTTGCTGCTCCTGCTGCTCCTGCGGCTGCTGCTGCTGCTGTTGCTGTTAGTGAAGCTCTGTGCAACTAATTAAAACATACAATACCCAAATTAATTACTAAAACAGGTTAACTTGTGCGCAATAATAGTCATCTATCCAGTCAGTTGGCTGGGTCAACAGCTGCCACAACCTGGCGACGTTGCTTGATGCGACGGCTGCCAATGAACCGTCGTCCGCCTCCTGCCGCCGCCTCACCGCATGCATGCATTCGCCTCCTGCTGGCTCCTGCTGTGGCGCCAGCGAAATTTGTTTGAATAATTATTGCAGTCAACTCTGCTGTGGGTTGTTCCGAACGGGTCGAGCTCATACCTCCAACCCGATCGCAGTGCTTCAATTGTTTTATTAGTACGTACAATGCCGTTGGGCGGAGGCAGGAGGAGGAGGAGTGGGCAAGCGGTTGGGCGCTTGTGCAGTGCTTCAGGGTCATGTGTCTTCTATTCAAATATTCTGCTCTATATGATGCATGTATATATATTTTCACTAATAACTATTTTACCTTAGCGACATGTGTCGGTCCCCAAAAGCCAACCCATCCGACCATCCGACCAACAGGCCATCATCCCATCAGCCAAACTAATTTCTCAGTTATCCTTGGGCGAAAAGTTTGGCTTGTTTACTCTGACACTGCGCATATGTCAGCTGCGGCACTCATAATTTATTGATGCACATAAATTTCACTTAATTGGCATTGACAACCATAAAAGAACAACAACAACAACAACAGCAGCAATAACAACAATATCGATGCTAGTAACAAAATATTAAAAACTCTTCGCTCTCATATGCACATTAGTTGCAATTAGCCCAGCGACTAATTGCATAGTACTTCCTACTCTCTTACCTACTTATTTACGGCCATTGTCAATTAATTGGCAAAAAGAACTCTATCCATGTAAATAACAATCTATTAGCACTTGCTTATAGCGTGGCATTAATTATTAAAAAATATATATAAAGCAGAGCTCGGGCTTTAATTTAATTTGTTTTTAGTTATTTACTTAAAATATACTAAGATAAGTGAAATATTTCACATGCATATTTTTATTAATTGACAATATATATATATAATTTTAGTAATACATATTTATATATATATATATATATATATATATATATATATATATATATATATATATATATATATATATATATATATATATTTTTTTTTTTTTAATATTAAATAAATATTTTATTATTATTATTATTACTATTACTATTAATTTACAAAATATATATAATTACAATAATATTTACAATAATTACAATAATATGTATAATATGTATAATATGTATTTCTATATATGTATATTAAAAAAAAAAAAAAATATTAAATATTTGATAATATTTTATAAATATTATTTGATGAAATATTTTACATAAACACATTTATATCACAATAATATATTTAAGTTTATAAATTTTTTAAAATTAAATATTTGATATTATTTTATATAGATTTTTGTCAAGTACTATAAATAATATTCATAGCAACGGGATTTCTTCACTTACATAGTTATTTTCCTTTTAATTGATCAATTTTTTTTAAATTAACTATTTCCTAATAATTTCCTTCGTCTACCGACTAACTTTTAAGTGCAACTACTTGGAGCTTTTATTAACTCCTAGCTAATCCTACAGCGCGTCTATCTTGCTGCACCCTGACTGGCTTATTAGTTGGCCGCCTGCAGGCACTGCGGGCTCCTGCTCTTGCAGGAGTCGTTGCACCGTTGCCCTAAGCATATTTGATAACCCGTCTAAATATACTTTTAATTATGATTTCACGTTAATAATTATGACCTAAGCAACAACAAAGCGAGCTGCGTTGCTTTTGTTTTTATTGGTTGTTGTTGCTGTTGTTGTTGCTGTTGTTGTGTTATGCCTACAACTGCTAGAACAACAACTAATTGTGGCTATATCCTACAATACCCAACGGACTTGTATGCTTTAAATTAATAATTGCGCCGGAGAATAGGAACTGGCGACTTTCAGGCGCGTCGCCACGTTTGCATGTGCTTGCAGAACGCGAGTGAAAAAATAATTAATGCACTTAATGTGTAATTATTTCAATTAAACGGACCCGAGTTAGCGTACATCAGCGGGTCCTGGCCGTCCATTCCGTTTAATTGCCCATCTGGTCGGGCTTCTGGGTGGGAGGCAGGAGGTCGGTTGCCTGGATATTAAGGTCGGCCTAATTGGCATTGCGATGGACTGGACTGAGCTTATGGTTTGCGCTACTCCCCCCTGTCTCTCTCTCTCTCTCTCTCTCTCTCTCTCGCTCGATCGGCAATAGAGCGTCCCCATATGGGGTACCGGCAAGAGCAAGAGAGCAGCCACATCAATCAGCCAGATCAGGCTAAATGGTATGCCGGGCGAACCGGTTTGTCTTTCTGCTGGCTAACAATTTGACTTAATTATAAAATGTCGTGCGACTGTCATTACAATAAATTTTATTTAGTCAAAGTTGTAAATTGCCAGTCGAACCAAAAGCCGATGTTGGACAAAAATGTCTTTTTGGGTCTGCCACTAATCGCAATATATAAATTAATGTGGACGCGCGCAATCGCCAATATTATGTTGCCAGACACTCAAACTGGCTGCCTGGCAACATGTTGCCAAAGTGTGAATGCAAATGCCTCAGCAGCTGATTAGAGCTGGCAATGCCAGCGAGCGAGCGAGCGTGAGAGAATGTCGTGGCCTTGCCTAAATGGACTTGCAAGCATTTGTATTGTAATTGTTGTAATATGAAATTAACTTAATGCATTTGACTTGCAATTAAATATAATTATATATTATACATATATTTTATTTAAATAAAATACAATTTCTATTTTACTAAAAAGTCAAATAATATATATATTTTTATTATTCATTGTTTTTTTTACCTTAGTTCATTATACAATAGTTCTTCCACATGCTTTAGTTCACGCTGCCAGCTCTAGCTCAGCTTCGCAACATGAAAGCTAATCGCTTAGCAACATGTTGCTGCAGCAACATTTAATTGTTGCCCAGCCTGGCAGCTATCGGCGCAGCAGCTTATTCTCCTTCTTTTTTTTTTCGTTTTTGCCTGCAATTATTGTGCGATTAGAAAGTTTGCCGCTGCCTCATATTGATATACAAATGCCGCCTCAAAAAATTTCCACACACATGCATATATACAAACATATATTTTGCATGTGGAAATGACGTTGCTGCTGCTGCTTTCAAAGTGGGCTAATGGCATATTTATTTATCACCGCCATTTGTTGCGACTTTCCAAGCGTGCCGCACTCACGTGCTTGCTAGGTTCTGCCCATTTCGTACTCATTATTATTATTATAGAGTCCTATGCTCTCTTTCTCTCTCGCCACAGCGCTGCGCTATACCAGGCGCACAGCAAACACCAGCCGAGCATCGGGCGCATGGAGCACTCGCATGAAGCGCTCATGCTGAGAGTAGGCACAAATACATACATCCATGTGTATGGTATGTGTGCGTATGTATGTATATAATTTGTACTTTGGCAATTCTTGGCGGCCAAGAAAATTCCCATAGGCGCATGTATGTGTGCGAGTGCGTAAGTGAGCGAGTGTGTGTGTGAGTGTGTGTGTGTGAGAGTGCGTGGGTGGGCAGTTGAGTTCACTCGCAGCTGTTTACCTAAGGCCTCGATTGAAGTTGTGTTAGTGTTGAGCAGCAGAACAAAGCAAACTCTTGCAAACCTTTCAACTGTGTCTCTTATCTAATGCGATTTGCTTAGCAACAATTTATAATGTTGGGCAACATATGATATAGAAAATGTTGATTCATTTTGCAAAATGTTATATATTTTATATAAAAATTAATAAATAAATAAAGAATTAATTAAATAAATAAATAATTAAATTGTAAATAAATAAATAAATAAATGAATGAATGAATAAACAAATAAATAAATGAATAAATAAATAAATCAATTAATAAATAAATAAATAGAAAATAAATAAATAAATAAATAATAAACAAATAAAAAAATAAATAAAATAATAAATAAATAATTAATGAAATAAATGAGTAAATAAATAAATAACTAAATAAATAAATTAATTAATAAATCAATAAATAAATAATTCAATCAATAAATAAATAAATAAATTAATAAATAAATAAATAAATAAATAAATAAATAAATCAATAAATAAATAAATAAATAAATAAATCAATTAATTAATAAAAAATAATACATATTGTACTAAATAAATAAATAAATTAATAAATCAATAAATAAATAAATCAATTAATTAATAAAAAATAATACATTTTGTATTTTCATATAACATTAATTTTATTTAAATGAGTTTCATTTTACAAAGAATTTATTTTTTTATTCCACATTGCAGTTTATATAAAATTAAAACTAATGTAATGAATTTAAAAAACACATTTTAGCAATCGTAAGATGGGAAGTTATTAAATGAAATTTTTTTATATATACATTCTCATTAAAAATTGTAGAAATCATTGTTAGGCAACATTTAGAAGAGATTGCATAATTTTATTTATTTTTTTATGTTAAATATGCTTGTAAGTAGAAGAAAACATTTACATATGTATATTCTTTATATATTTATTTTATTTTGATTTGTCTAGTCTAGCAACATTAAATGCCAAGACTTTTCCTTTATCCCATAAAAACTTTTATACAAATTAGCTGAAGCACATTTCGCTCACAGAGAAGAGCGAAAAGTTAGCATGAGATTTACTACATGTTTGCCGGCAAATCTTCACACTCGCACGGAAAAGCATTCACACCTCATGTCTGCCTGAGACTGGACATATTCAATTTGATTATGTTATGTCCGGCAGCTATTTTAGATTTGATTTTCGCTGAGCTCTCGCACTCATGCTCTCTGCTGCAGTGCTTGTCGCCTCGAGTATTTTTCATATTTTAATTTAAATTAGTAGAGTGGGAGAGAGAGAGGGAGGGCAACTGCCACTCGCATGCTCATAGAGATGCTAGCACTCGGCAGCAGACAGCGCTGATGTGACTCACTCAGACTGCGCCTCCTGCTCGCCTCCTGCTCATCCTGGGCAACTCATTCTGCGCTTAGCGCGCTGATGTATGCTAATGAGCCGCATTGTGCCGGGTCCGGGGAGTCGAGTCCCTCTAACTGGCGGGCCGGTCCATAAATATGCATAATGCAATTAAAAACCAAATGTAATTGCGAGCAAGAAATAAAACAGAAAAACTGAAAAAAAAAAAGGAAACGAAATGCAGAGAGAGAGAAAAAAAAGCAAAATTGTATAAAATAAAGTAGAAATCAAGTGACAAACCACCCGCCAACGACAGTGACAGTGACTGTGACAGTGACTGGCTGCAACACAGTGACTGCGTCTCGTCAGCTGTCGCCTCCTGCTGCTGCTGCTGCTGCTGCTGCTGTGGCTGGATGAAGTTGCATTTTTTGCATGTGCTGTACAACTTTCCAGGCTCTTAACCTGTTCCAGCGCACATTTTAATTAGGCTATTAAACAATTGCAGAACGCATGTTAGCTGCCTTTCCGAAACGCTCACCCCCACCACCCACCCGTCCGCCTTGAGTGGCAAACCAGTTTTGGCCACTTGGCTCACAGTTCCGTCTCAAATGGCTGCGAATCTGTGCCAAATTTCGCATAGGAAAATACGGCAACAATTCGCAGCCAAAAAAGAAAAACACAAATCTATATATTTGTATGTACGATAAACCGTTGCGTGCCTAAGCCTGGCCAACAGCTTGAGATTTCTGTCCACGTCGCAGTTGTCTCAGTCCTTGTCTCTGTCCCAGAGTCTGTCTCCGGCTGTCTGCAAGCCTTTTTGGCTGATTGGGCGCGCGCGCGCTTTTAGCCATGTTTTGCATTTCTCTGCAAGACTTTGACTCTTTCTTGGCTGCGTAATAAAATGTATTTTAATTTGGCTAAATGTTCAATTAAATGGCAACATGCACAGTTTGTTGTTATCCACATGTCGATGCGTAGAATGCTTCAGACTAAGCGGACAATATAGCCAACAAGCCATGTATCAATTGTCGTTTACAGTTCGAAAAAAAAAGTATCGATACATTTGCGATTCGATTTGGCATTAATAAATGACAAATTCAATAAGTTTTTATTAAGCAGATCTTCCTCTTAACTTAACTCTGGGAAATTTTTGTATTTATGCCAAGAAAAACTCATTTAACATCCACAGTGCTTTGGTTGGGTTTCAGTTCTCCTCAAAATTTTGACAGTTCATTGAAATAAACACGAAATTATTATTATTATTTTTTGGTTAGAACGAAAGTATACGGAAATTCAGTTTAATTTGTGTTAATCAAGCAAGTGTTGATTTCGCTGAGAGTCCTCCAAATCTTTAGTCATTCCTTAGGTAACTAGAAGCTGGCATTTAAACGATTCAAGTCTCAATGGCCGCCACCCCCATATTGGCAACAATCTGTGCGGAGCGCTTGACCAAGTTTCTGACACGCTACACGAGGGTGCAGACTGGCAATTTGCGCTGCAGCTATCCAGTGCTGGCAGTCAAGCCCAAGATCCCAACACCGCCGCCGGCTCGAGTGCCGCCAGTGGAGCGCAAGTACTCGCTGTGGCAGTCGTCGGACAAGCAGCCGTATCAGACGCCTCTACTGCATCGCTCCAAGCGCTTCGATCCGATCCATAGCTACGTCCCAGGGCGCAGCAATGCCGTGCTAAGCCGCGAAGCCAACTTACCCGGAGTCGTTCGCGCACGGCCGGGATCGATACTGTCGAGTGCTACGCGCAGATCCATAGCTGATTGTATTGGGCTGAGGACGGCGCAAAGTCCACTTGAATTATGTGCCCAGGGTCAGCCGGTGCTGGGCCAATCTGTGGCCCAAACGAAGGCTCGCTACCAGGCGCTAGCCAACTACGCCAATAGTCTACTCAATTCGAAGTCAAAGTCGAAATCGAAATCGCAAATACCAGCAAACTTTTAATTGTGTCGTACGAGTTAGTTAGTTATTGTAGTCCGGCAGCGTGAATCTTCTTCCACCTTCGGCTGTAGTCGCAACGCAAATTTATTTATTTCATTGCGTATAAACAACAGTCGACCGTGGCAGAAGGATCCCGCCGCTAAACATTTCCTAAAAATAAACAAGTAAAAAATCTGTAATTGAGACTACTCGACTGTCAAAGAGTTGATATGCCAAGCACTTCTCTTAAACACACAAGCTAAACACATGCACACATTTATAGCCATGCAAGAGCTCTGCTCGCTGCGCAGCTGGCAGCGACTGCACTTGGTGTGGGAGATATTATGAGAGCTTATTTCTCTCTTGTAGTGGGGACTTCATCAAGCTTTGAACCTGTTAATAATGCTCATGGGTTTATATTTAGCAGCACACAGGTCTATAGTACTTGAAATACTTATTTTTTATTTCCCAATTTATGGCGAAGGGGGCGTGGTATCCCAGATCTATAAATTACAACATTTTTCTATTCTTCACATGCATCTATGCCGTAAATGTGAAAACTCCAGATCTAAAAGTATTTAAACTACGCTTAAAAACGAAATCAAATGATCGATTATTATCGATAAACAAGTAGTGGGCGTAGCTATCGATAAAGTAGAATATACATTTAAAGCTTATTGTATACACGACTCTACATGTAAAATTGCAAGTCTCTAGCGCTAATATTTGCTGAGATCTCGGCGTAGATCTCATACGGACAGACGTATAAATAAATAGATAGACACATGGCTGATCCAGAATATATACATATGTATAATTTATGCTGTCTACCACGACTCCCTCTGCCTCTTATATTTTCACTATTGCAATATGCTTCCCTGCTAACCAAAACTCAATCGATTACATCTAGGCTTTGCTTTTCAGTTATTCTGACTCAAGTAGGCGCTCCGTAGGGCATTTAAAGAACATTTTCGACAAAGTTGTTTGACTCATATTATTCAAAATTCCAAATGAAATTTTAAATTAGTTCTTTTATTTTATTCGACGGTTCTAAATTATCACTATGCTTAGGAAAGTGATCCTAGGCTCATCCAGGCCCTTAGGGATGATCCATGTGCCGAGTACAAAGCTGCATGGCACCAGCTGCTTGGGCAAGAAAAAAGGCAATAGCCGTTCAAGTGACTCCGAGACGCCTAAAGACGATAAATGCGTACAGATTCAAGAGTCCACATGTAGCCCTAAAGTGCATCCCTGTAGCCATCGGACCGGTCAATCCGAGCCTCGCTCTTCCAGCAGAGTGAACAAAACGATGAAGAAGTCGTTTTTCGAATCGCCCGCTTGGACTGGCGGGCCAAAAATGATAAAACAGACCGAGAAATATCAGTCCATGTGGGAGGATGCGGTCAATCCTAGCAAGGAGCAGCTGGCGCTGTTGAGCTACCCGCCCGAGTGCTGTCCAAAGTGCGAGAACACCCCGTTCGATGTGCTCTACTACCGGCCGTCAAACAAGTGCCGTCAATACCAGCGCACCTGGTGGGAATGCTGCCCCAAAATGGTGCCCAAGCGGGTCTGCTGCTGGTGCGATGCTATACCGCCCGAGAACCATATCCGTAGTACTTCCAGCAGTCTCTCGAGCAGCGCGTGCTCAGATCGCAAAAAGTCAGGCAGCGACTGCCACAACACAAAATCCCAAGGCTGCCCGCGAGTGCAGCTACCCTGCTGTAGAGCAGCGCGCATTCCTCCCACCTGTAACACAGTGAAACATCCAAAGGACTGTGACAAGCCCAAGTGTCCGTACCCCAGCTATTCGGAGTGCAGCCAATTGGATCCGGCTCTGATACCCGATCGTCCCCCAGAATGCCGTTGCCTTAAACTGTCTTCAAGTTGCGAAGCCCATCGCGCTGAGATCAAAAGAAATGCGATGAAATCCAAATTTTGCGAATGCCCCACCTGCAAATAGACCAAATCCATTTCAACTACAGTGCATAATTTAGATGCATATGTAAAAGATGCAATATAGTTACAATGGACTTGCTCTATTGGCAAGTCCAGAGGTGCTCACATGTATGATCTAGAATGTGTACATGAATTTACAAAATACATATATGATCTGATTTGAAGATATTACTTTTTTTCGTATGCTCAATATCCTTCACTCCTCGTTTTCTTTGTGATTGGCTCTCTTTTCTTTCTAGCTCATCTACAGTTTTTAATAGACCTCGTAATATACTGAGTCTTTTGTTGGTTACTAAGGAAAGTCTTTTAGACTTAGCCTTCATTTGTCTGCGGATAAAAAGGGTTTTCCAATTTTCAGCTCAGTTGTATTATTCCATGGTCTCTTGTCTATCTATCTATCATATCTGATCAGCCTTTCAAATAACTGAATGTCACTACAGGCCAAATCGAAGCAGCCTCTGTCGGTTGAGTGTGTTCAATCAGGAATGAGTGATTGATATATTCCAATATAAGTTGGCACATTTTTTAATAATTATTTTTTGGGGCAATTTCCAAATTTCTGTTACCTAAATTATTAATATAAAACGCAAAGAGGCGGCCGCTGCGATGTCCCGCTTACCTGGGATAGCTCATTGCTTACACTGTATAAGTCGTTGCAGCCTATCCCCATCGTCGTGGATGCCCATCATAAGGTGCTCCGCCGCCGAGCACACCCGAGCACGAGATGGAGGAGTATGTAATGCCGATAGCAGAATGAACTGCCAGGGACAGCATAATGAGATCGGATCAACGAGGTACTCGTCCAGTTCCAATGAAATACCAAATAAATCGAATGAACGCAATATCAATGATGCCTGTCGGAGCTTCAGCAGCGGCGATCTGAACGCTGAGTTGAGTCAACCCAAAAGACTTGAGTTCGCGACAAACTCTGATGAGGTGGCGGAGGCAAAGGCAGTGCAGGACTTGCAGACTGTCCAAAACGAGCTGCTTAACGCCGAGGACAGTGAAGAAGAGCTGGAAACGGAGCTAGCACGACGGATCGAGTCCATAATTAAGCGCTGTGATAGCTCCGATGCCAAAAAGATGACTCTGGGTCGATTGGCAGGAGTCGAATTCGATGAGCAGCCTAAAGTGAATTTGAATTTCGATTTCAAAGCCGATTTCGATAAATTCGAATTCCACGATGAGCGAAATTCCATTTTACTTGCCCAGAATAATGAAGGAAACCTTGTCGATGCATTGGCTAACACTGACACCAGCCAGCAGCTCGGAAAGATCGTTGACAGCGAGGTAAACACCGTAGCTATGGACAATCGAGTCACGATGTACGACGAGAGCCCGTTCATGGACATCAATCATCCCTCCACGGATCCTAGCGCACAGCTACCGAAGAGCAGCAATGACTTCACCGAGGCGTCGCGTCGAATTGGCGAACTTCATGCTGCCATGCTGAAGGTCATGAATCATAGCGAGAGCTTAAAGCATTTGTCCAACGAGTTTAAGGCTCTGTCTCTGGGCAAAAGCGAAGATTCAAATCGGCTAGAGAACACCAAGCCGATACAGCGAATGAATATCGAGGAGGACTTTATACCAGCCTATAAGCCCTTCCAGACTATCGAGGTGCCAGTAGCGGGTGCCGAATCAAATGAAACACGCGAAGCAAGCGATGAGGAGCCAAAAATGTCGATGGTTAAGATTGACAGTGAAGCGAAACCAGATGTGAGAGCTGAGGCAGCTGGGAAGAGCGAGATCAGCGAGAACAGCGAGAGCAATGAGAGCAATGAGAGCGCCGTTAACAAATCTGGCAAAACTGTCATCGATACGAACATGAATGATCCGCAGTCGAAGCAGATAATGCGTTATGCCCTACTGCGCGCACTTCAGAGACTGGAGGACGGTACTGGGTATTTTTCAGCTAAAATTATTATCACAGATCCCTAAAATATGATGTCATCAATACACGAAACGATTCGATTTTTTTTTTTATAGATTGTCTTTTTTCATTTTTTATAAAAATCGACATCCAGAAAATGAATAAATATTCACCGTTGCAATTTGCGAATATATCATAACGTCAATAGGGACAGATCTTTCACTTTACGGCTTAGGAATCATATGCTTGGCTGGGTTCGCCTGCTAATCGAGAGCTATGTCCAGGATCAATGATGTCAGGCCTTGCGGACTGAGTACGCATATATTGATCCTAGTCATAGCTCTGCCGGCACTAGCAGTAAGAACCCTTTAGGGCGTTGGTATCGCGTCTGTTTTGCAACCGAATGCCCTCGCACAATGACCAGTTGCCCAGGGGGCACTCGCTAGACCGTCGAGCTTTGGCCACTCGATACATGTCGGAGAAGCAAGGATAGGGCGCTCGCAGCCTATTGCAGTGCTCCTTTTTTCTGGTCGGACGACAGTCAACGATGCAGCGCGCCGGCTTGCAGCAGGGCAAGTGGATCTTACAGCACTTTGAGGTCGGGTCGATTGCGACGTTCTCGCAGATGTGGCGCATGCGCGAATAGTCGAATCTGCAGGTTACGGCGGGACAGGGCTCTTTGATGCGCCTGAGCACCTCTGGCGGCTGAATGCCATTCAGGCAGCAGACCTTCTTTAGGCGTTCCGTCACCGGCGGACATTCGCTCCAGGTGCGCTGATAGAATCTGGTCTTGTCCGATGGCTCATAGTAGATGGCATCGAAGCGGGGAAACCGATCTTCGCAGTTCGAACGCGCGGGACCAAAGTGTGGCTCCCACATGGACCGAAACGGCTGCTTCTCCACTTTTTGCTCCCGGATGCGCTTATTCCAGGACCAGGGCTGGGCTCTGGGACAGGGCTCCAGCACTTTTTTAAAGACATTGCGTGCCGACTCGCAGGTATCGTCGACGGCATGGCCATCCGGATTTTTGTGCTGGCAGGGCGGATCGCCAGAAAAATAACGAAGCTTGAAAAAATAGCTGCCAGCTGCTTTCAAGAAGCTTCTGTGCGGGGACAGCAGACGAAACGCTTTGAAATTTAGCTCCATGACCGAATACGAATTTTGATATAATTACAAAGGGAAACTTTTTCTTTTTCAGAAAATCGAAATAGCTCTCGACTCATTGAAAACGGTATCTATCGCCCCTTGACTTGCTATTCAGTACAGAGGGCGTGCCCGACGCTTGTATGGACAGTAGTTGACCAACGCCTTCGTGCAGCTCTTCTCCAGCTCCGCGTTGCGATGATAGAGCCGCCATATCTCGCATAGGCTAGGCACGACCCGGCAGGCGCACTCGGTGTCGCAGTAGCGCGGAGTGAAGAGCTGATTGCACTCGGAGAAGCTGGGGAATGGCGCCATCACTTTGCTGCACTGCGCTGGGGTCTTGACCGTTTTACACTTCAGCTCTGGTTTGGTGCGCCAGTGTTTCTCTTGGCACAACATCTTCATTCTGTAGGCGAATCTCTCCGTCACCGAAATGGGGCCACTGGGCGGCTTTCTTATGCGCCGCTCCGCTGGCTCATGTTGCTCCGGCTCTGGACAGCAGATCTTTCGTGGTCGCAGCCACAGGAGCGGGCACTCGGGCCACGTGCGTTGGTATTGGCGCGTCTTGTCCGACGGCTCGTAGTGGCACATGTCGTGCCTGTAGAGCTCACATTTAACCTCATGGGGTCGTATGATTTTCAGCAATTGCTTCGGATACCGCTCTAGAAATACATGCAACGGATCTTCATTTTTGATGCAGTCGTTCGGCAGCTTGTTGGGCTTGCATCGGCTCATTTTTCGCTCAAGACATTTCTGCGACTCGACGTCACGAATCTTGCAACATTTCCCTGGATCGACGTCAAGGTTCTCCGAGTGGGCGTGCCGCTTTGAGAAGAACACCAAAGTTCTGGCCATGGCGGTAGTGCTCCGCGCCAGTATTCCTGACATTAGTCTGGGGCATAAAGACATTTTTTTGAATTTTGTACAATAATATTTTATGGAATGTCAAAAGAAAAATCAAATACTTGAAACTAAAACAAAAACTGCAAGACGGACGGACTAAACGAAGAAAGAAATGTCAGACGGATGGATGAGAGGGAAATACGGACAGATTAATGGAAGATCGAGCGGAATGACAGACGAACGGAAGATCGACATGACCGTAGCAGGGACTGATGCGAGGGAGCGAAGGATGGAATAACAGAAGAACGGAACGATGCTCATTCGTATGGAATGACATAGACTAACGGACACGGATAAATTGAAACAAATCCTCATGATATGAAATCTATATAACATATCTCGTTCTTCATACATAGTAAACAGGAAGTTCAGCATAATCAACTGTGGTTCTGTTTTATAAATAATAAAATTAACCGAAATGCAATGGGACAGGTTCCTTAAGTTTATTCATAACTAAAATGGAAATATCGCAATATCTCATATTGTTTATCTTTCTCGACAAGTGCTATGCTTGGTGCTCTAATTTAGTCACAGTACATAAATAGGCACAGTTCGGTGCAGGCATGCTTATAATTTGTTTAAAATTTATACCATATAAATTCTATAAGATTGCGTGTAGGTCAAATGACCTACGATTTCTTGTTGCGAAAGTATTCCCAAACACTGCACATTGAAGGAGTCTTGAGGCAGTTGCATTCAACGGGTGGAGCGGTCGGCAAGGGATCCATGAGGCACTCGGAGAATGCGGGATACTTGGTTAGGCGCTTGCGACAGTCCTTTGGCTTTCTGAATCCAACAGTGCATTTTGGCGGAACTCGGGCCTCTGGGCAGCCCGGCATTGTGACCCGTGGACAGGTAGAATCTTCGGTTTTCTTCAGGCATTGGACCAGACCTAGATCTGGGGCACCCAAAGTGCAAGGTTTGGCTTCGCACGCATCTTTTGGAACAAATTTCTTGAACTTGCGACGCTCGTACTTAACTGGCTTCCATGCGCACTGCATCTTCACTTTGCGCCGCTTCAGTACGCACTTGATCCACGTGCGTGAGTATTTCTTCTTGAGCTTATCGGACGGCCTGTAGTACTTCAAGTCGGCACGGGGTACGTCAAATGCACAGGGATCGCCTAGACACTTCTTTCGCTCATTGACAAACGAGTCAATCATAAACTCGGGATCAGTGCGGCATTTATACTCTGTCCGACGCAGAGATTGCCAGCACGGATCCTTGGCTTTAAAGGGGTCGGGCGCCTCAATCTTTTTCAAGTCCTCCCGTGCTGGCGATATGCGATATGATTCCACGCAATCTTCACACGACTCGGCGCCATACAGAGTGTCCAGGCCCCGCTTTGAAAAACCGATTGATGCAAATAGTTGTTGATTGAATTGCTTCGAGCATTTCTGTAGAGCAGCTAGTGTCAGGCTAGAAAAATTATTCCGTAGAGATTGCATTGCGGATGAGCCAAAATTAAAAATGGTCAGTAAAATGTTGGGCCACAAATAGTGTTGGCCTGAACCAAAAACAAACAAAAAAAAGAAAAACTTTAAAATTTCGAATTTTACTGATCAATTTTCATTATTCCCTTTTTCCGGAACGAAACTTCCTCCAGCAAACCTAATTTTCGACTACATTTTCGGTTTGCGTACGCACGAGCCTTTACTCATTTTTGTAAAGTGAAAAGCAAAGCCTGCCTAGAGTTTTAATAATATCATAGAGTGAGATTTAACTGGGCCAAATATATTCACCTGCTTTAATAATAATAAAAAAAAAATAAATAAATAAACATAAAAAAAATAACATACACAAATAAATATATTTAACATTTAAAAGGTTTTCTTTTTGATAAATTACTGACTGTTGGATAATAGCATAATGGATATTTTTATACCCTGAACCCATTGAAAATGGGAAATCAGGGTATAATGGTTTTGTTGAAATGTCTGTAACAGGCAAAAGAGGCGTAGCAGATCCCACAAAGTATATACATATATTCTTGATGTTTTAGCAATATTTGTCTGTCCATTTCTTCTAAATATTCCTTCTACGTATTTCGAAGTATTTCTTCCAAGTATTCCCGCTATGTATTTCCGTTAAGTATTTCCTCGTTCTTCTAAGTATTTGCTCGACTTATTTTTTTCTACGTAATTCATCCACGTATTCGTCTACGTAGTTCCTCTACGTCTTTAATGCTTAGCTGATCGATCACACGCTCTGCTTCACTTTATTGCGCTGACCCCCACCAGGCGTGGACGACTGAAGAAATGCTGCAGCTGCAGCCTTTTATATACGTAAAGCCACTTTTACTCAAGCACTGTCTCTCTCTCTCTCTCAAATGTGAAGCCCGACGGCAGGTAGCGCTCATTGCAGTCGAGCTTCAAGTGAGCAATGGGAACGCTCTCTGCTGCTGCGAGCATTCTAGCTTCGTTTTGCCTAAACACAAATACCAAATGAATACTGCTACATATACATAGACAACTTCAATGATCTTCTGCTCTTCTTTTCTCCTTGCTTTTACTTTTACTCAAGCACTGTCTCTCTTAAATTTCGAGCCCAAGAGCAGCTAGCGCTCGTTGCAGTCGAGCTTTCAGTGGACAATGGGTACGAGCTTTATGCAGTCGAGCTTTCAGTAGACAATGGGAACGCTCTCTGCTGCTGTGAGCATTCTAGCTTCGTTTACCTAAATACAAATACGAAATGAAAACTGCTGCATACACATAAACAAATTTAATGAACTTCTGCTCTTCTCTCCTTGCTTTTACTTTTACTCAAGTATTGTCTCTCTCAAAGGTTGAGCCCGACAGCAGGTAGCGCTCGCTTATGCGTGCGTGCGTGCCTATGTGTGTCTATGTATGTGTGTGTGTGTGTGTGTCAGAAAGACGCGAAGAATTATTGAAATATCAGTTCTCCGAAGGGTTCAGGGGATTTCCTAGTCGAGCGGACTCGACTTGTTAAAGCTTTTCGAACTACGGCCTTATAATATACTACAACTATAAGTCTTACTACTATAACAATAAGTCCTACTACTATAACCATTACTTTTACTACTCAACTATAAGTCTTACTACTCAACTATAAGTCTTACTACTATAACTATAAGTCTTACTACTATAACAATAAGTCCTACTACTTTAACTATAAGTCCTACTACTATTACTATAAGTCCTACTACTATAACCATTACTTCTACTACTACAACTATAAGTCTGCTGCGCTTTATATATGCCCACTATTACTCAAGCAGTGTCTCTCTCAAATGTGAAGCCCGACGGCAGATAGAGCTTTTTGCAGTTGACCTTCAAGTGAGCAATTGGAACGCTCTCTGCTGCTGTGAGCACTCTAGCTTCGTTTTACACATACACATACTGAAAGAGAGCTGCTGCCTACACATAGACAACTCTAATGATCTTTTGCTCTTTTTCTCTCCTTGCTTTAGCTTTTACTCAAGCACTGCAGTGCACAGTCTCTCTCAAATGTGAAGCCCGACGGCAGGTAGAACTCTTTGCAGTTGACATTCAAGTGAGCAATTGGAACGCTCTCTGCTGCTGTGAGCACTCTAGCTTTGTTTTACCTAAATACAAATACCAAATGAGAACTGCTGCATACATGTAGACAGCTGCACTGCTTCTCTCCTTGCTTTTACTTTTACTCAAGTACTGTCTCTCTCGTTACAGTCGAGCTTCAGGTGACGCTCTCTGTTGCTTCAATAATTTGTTCAGGGGATTTGCTAGTCGAGCGGACTCGACTTGAGCTTTCATACTTGTTTATCTATTTAAATTGCAACAAAAACTCAGTTTTCTTTATATAAAATAACAACAGTGCTGACAACTCTGGTATAATATAAACAATATTTGCTTATTTAAAATATTTATATATAATGAAAGAAAAAAATTTAATTTAATTTAAAAAATAATAAATAATTAAAAATATTAATCACTGTGAAAATACACAAAGGCTAGATAAAATAATAAATGGGATTTAAATGAACTATTATATATTCAATTAAAAATATTTCATTCACTTATTAATAAAATTATTCTTATTTATTTGTATGCCCCTTTATTTTAAGTCAATTTTTATTTTACTTCTTATTTATATTAATATATAAAACACACTAAATTATTCAGTTTTTTTAACTTCTGAGACCTATAAGACAAACTATATAAATATGCGCACATCTGCATAAGCCATACGAAATAAAACTCAAGCCAAAATCTGTTTTCAATGCTTTATATTAAACAAGAGAGAGAAAGATACTGTAGTGAAAGAAAAAAACCCAAATAATCTTAACTATTCTGTCGACATGATATCAATTACTGAAACACTAAAAATAATAGGCCGTGGTGGACTTGGGGACGCGTTGGCAGCGGAAGCATTCGTTCGTTGGGGTTTTCTTGAATTGGGGCTTCGGCCTTTTGCCCGCTACGGGTTGTCGGTACTCCTTCAGGGGCTTGGATTTCTTGCGCGCTGGCGTGTGACGAAGCGGAACGTAGGGTTGAATATATTGCTTGACTTTTAGGTCCTCAAAGTCCGTCCAAGTTTGACTGTAGCAACGATCCTTCAGGCGCTTCGGCTTGTAATGGATCAGATCTAAACGATCACCGAGTGACGGCTTCGAGCGATATTCTAACTCCGTATTGTCCGCATCGTCTGCTACATCGTTGGCCACTTCCTCATCTCTGCGTGGCAGCCAGGTCTCAGAGATAAAGCGCGAATCAAGCGATCGGGGGCGATAAAACTGCTGATCGTATCTATAGTGCCCACTCGAATTGATTGCCGTCTCCGACTGGCGGGCCTGCTTCCGTAGCTCCCAGCAGCTATTATCGAAAAGCGTCGAATTGGCAGCCAGATGAAGGCTCCTCTTACCTAATTTCAAAAGTTCATTCAATTGCTTAAACGTTTGCATTTTCGCTTTTTGAATTTTGACAACGAACAAATTTGAATTACTCGTTTTATCTAGAAATTTGATGAAGTTAGAAAGTGTGTGACTCGGTCAATTTTTATTTCTGTGAATGAAACTCGAAAACGATTACAAAAGACAAAGCAAGCTAAGGTTACTCGGTTTTATCATCGCATCGATATCGATTAATATCGATATTAATATATATATAGCAATATTTTTATTAATATTTAAAATTCTTCTAGATATATTTTATAACTCTTATTTTAATTATTTATCCAGCTTCAGGCAGTCGCATTCACTGGGCGACTTTGGCGGAATTTTGTTCTTTTTGCACTCGGAAAAGCTGGGATAGGGAGCGCGTTTTTTCTTGCAGTCCTTGGGCTTGGGTGTGCGCTTACAAGACGATTTGCCACTGCCTTTCGAGTCGCATTTCGGCGGGTCCTTGCCACAGGAGGCATCCTTGCTACACAGCCGGCGAGTCAGCGTGGCCAGCCACATAATATGCCGTCCGGCAGGAAATACCTGATTTTGCAGCATTTTTTTTAAGGAAAATTTTGATGGAATTTTATTTCGAAAAAAACCTAAACGAATGACAGCAGCCTGCAGCCTACTCAATTAGAGGGGGAAAATTGGCCTTCATTTATTGTTGATAATTAAGAAATGCGATTGTAGTACTTGTCTATCTTATCTATATCTTATCCATATATATATTTTTCGGTAGCTCAGAAATAATTTAAATTAAATTAAAAAAATAATAATAATAATTGCGCTTCTTAAGCTAGTTCACTCTGTACTTTCCTCTGCGGTCATAACCAAAAACTCAGCCAGTTATCAAATTATTCGCACCTCGCTACTCGTCATAGACCGTACAGTCTCGATAATGTCTTAAGCGCCAGCTTCAATTGCTTCAATATGATAGCTACGCTAGTCAGCTCCTCGCTCTCTCTCTCTCTATATATTTCTCTCTCTCTTGTTGGGTCAGTTTTAAGCTTGTCCGCATAGCTTATGCGGTGTCAATCCTCGAGCGACGCGCCGCCGCAGTATAGCCCATGCATCGCAGGTGAAGACTTTGCTCAGGCAGGCACACTCCACTGGGGGCAAGGGTATGGCCGGATCCCTGAGGCATTCGGAATAGCTGGGATAGGGCGTTTTGCGCTTTTCACAGTTGCCCAGGGAGGGGAAGGCCGCTTTGCACTTGGGTGGCCTGCGACCAGTCTTACAGCACACAGACTTTATATAGACGCACGCACTTTTGGCACTCTCAAGGGTTTGCGGGGGCTTTTGTGGTGTACCCCCAGTCATGGTTCCACGCGGACGCCGCTCAATTTTGGGACGCTTCATTTTCTCGTAGAGGCATACTTTCTTCGGCTTGATCAGCAGGCGAGGGCACTCGTTCCACGTTACCTGATACTTGCGCTTCAGTTTGTCGGATATGGAATAGTATTTCATATCGTAGCGCAGATCCATGGCGCAGGAGTCCTGGTCACAGCCCTCGATCGTCCACATTGAAACTAAAGGTGGCTGTTTCGCTGGCGGCTTGGAAACGTACGGCTCGGCGGTTCTCTGGCCACATGCGTATTCGTTCAATACCTTGCCACATTTCGACTCTTGAGGCTTCTCTTCACACTTATCATCTGAATAATGACGAAATGACTGATTCGCCAATTGGCAGTAGGCCAATCGAGCTACATTGGCGGATTTTCCCACTCCACATCTCTTGGTAAGTGAAAGCATTTCAAAAATCGCAACAGAATCTCTGAGTGGTTCCGAAAATTTTGCTCAATAAATTTGAATTTAAATAAAAAAAAAAAAAAATTAGTCCAAAATTTAAATTTATTAAAAGCCGAAAGGTTTGGAGCAGCAAGCGCCGTGGCTATGCCTGTTCACATCAAAACCCAAAAGTTATGAAAATATATTCATTCAAGGGCTTCTACGATTACAGTAAATCGATATACATATTTGGGAGTAGGAGTGCTATAGTCCGATAAAAAGATATACGCGATTTTTACTTTAGCAAGTCATCGATTCAATAAAAAATTAAAACATTGAAATTGAAAAGTTATAGCTGAGGAAATTTATGTTCAAAGCAATAGAAATGCAAAGAGAGATGGATAGATGCAGCTGCCGATAATATGATTGTAAAATCATATCGATAATGATTTATAGATCAAAAGGAGACTGAAACTCTTTGTGAATATGCAAAATATCCCATATGATCCTGAATCTCTATTAAATACTTCTAAAAGCAACGCAGTTTTTTTTTTTAAATCTGTGGCGTTTACTTTTTATTTATTTTTATTTTTTATTTTTTGTAAACACAGAAAAGTGAGCAATTGCTTTATTTTCTTCTTTTCCAGCGTTTAGCACTACCAATTCTTCTTCGTTACACTCATCTTTATCCATATCCTTATGGTGCATTTAATAAAACGGTTTCTGGTCCTGTTCTTGAATTTGTTTTTAATTTTTACTCTTTGCAGTTCTATTGTTGATTCTCTTTTCGTTGGACACTACTGAAGATTTCCACAGGCTTTGGCAGCTTAGCGAAGGCGTGTTCCATTCTGCCTGTAGGCTTTTCTTCCCTCTGTTTTCTGCTGGTGATCTCTTCAGCCATGTCGAAGGGTTTCTGTTGTATTTGTTCTGTAATCAAGATCTCGTCATTCTGAAGAGAAGACTGTTCTTCCATTTGATTTCTGCTGACGGTCTCGTCATGCTGGAAAGGCTTTTCTTCCCTCTGTTTTCTACTGGTGATTTCTTCAGCCACGTCGAAGGTCTGCTGTTCCATATCTTCTGTACTCAAAATCTCGTCATCCTGAAGAGAATACTTTTCTTCCGTCTGTTTCCTGCTGATCATTTCATCTTGAATTGGTTTTTCTTCCCTCTGTTTTCTACCAGTGATCTCTTCAGCCACGTCGAAGGTCTGCTGTTCCACTTCTTCTATACTCAAGATGTCATCAGATGTCTCATCTTCAATAGGCTTTTCCTCCCTCTGTTTTCTACTAGTGATCTCTTCGGTCATGTCGAAGATCTGCTGTTCCATTTCTTCGATCTGTCCGTAGATCTGTTCATTGCTCAAACCTACAAGACTTTCTTCGTTTTCTTGTCCCCATTCGATTTCTCCACTCACTTCGATCGGCTCTTCGTCTTTTTGATGTTCGTATATCGCTTCAACCTCACTGATGGGCGTTTCCATCTTTTCTTCTATGGCCTTCTCCATTTGTTCTTCATTGACAGGGGCTTCCTGCTCCTCTCTGGAGATGACCTCAGCGCTTGGACTAACAAACTCAGGCCGCCGTGTAGGGAGATATATTTCTCCGCTTATGAAGATAAGCTTTTTTTGATTATTATTTTTGGATGGCATGAATGGATTCAGAGCGCTGGGCTTGTCATCCGATATCATTCGACCGAAACTATTCCCATCGTTGTTCGTTGAGCTCGTCGTCTTGTGTCTTCTGTTGTCGAGCTTTAGCAAGACTAGACGAAACGTTTTTTTATCCTCCACCGGCCGACTGATATGGTTTACATTTTGAATGTTTTTGACTGCATTCTTCTGCTTCAGTAGCAATCCGTGGTAACTGTCACCCACTGATCCCAGCAGCGAGAATCTTGAGGTTGTGGAGAAACGCCGACCTACTTGGACTATGGCACCAACGCCTCTCGCCATAGACTGCATGCCAGACATTTTCCCCCAAGGATAAACAAAAAGATGGGAAATAAAAATAAAAAAAAAAATAAAAACTGGAATTTGATGTTATAGCCAATCGAAAGTTGTTCTCATTGTGACGAAATGATGCCACACAATAAACACAATTGGAATGTCGCCATGGCCTGCTATGATAAGAAAACGAAATGCTGTTATTGAAATAAATCAGAGAATGGACTTTATCATTATAGCGAACGAGCCCAGCGCCTATCAATCTAATTGATCCCGAAATCTTTGCAAACTTTATTGAATCACATTCCGGAATGCTCTATGAAATGAGTTATAATTCATTTAATGCAAGGAAGATTTTTACTCAATCTGATTTATTTATCCCTTAATCAATTCACCTGGAAGTCTATGCCAAATGCAACATTTGTGGAATCACAAGTTATTTTTATTAAAAATCAAGTATTCTCTTTACACAGTTTTAGTCAATTTATTTATTTCACGGTCGTCTTTTAAAAGATATTCAACCGAAATGCCTTTATGCAATCAAGGCTTCCTTTCGCAGGGATTCATGCTGATGTTTCCGGTTTCAAGGCGTCTATTCAAAACTCTGTTTAGCTCGCATTGAGGTATCTTGGCTAGGCAAGTGCATTCGGTTCTGCGCTTCTTGCGCAGCTTGGGTCGCGAACACTCCGAGAAGGCCGGATACGGCGCCTTCACTTTCACGCAATCTGAGGGGAAGCGGACCCGATGGCATTTGGGTGGAATCCGGGCTGGCCTGCAGCGTGGCAATTTAATCCTAGGACATCCCAGCTCAGCTGGCGTCATTTTTTTGCACGGCGGCGGCTCGCAGGCCGTGGCCGGCTTTTCACTTTTGTCACGGCGGTTAACGGGTGCCCGTTTAATCTTTTCAAAGCAGCAAATTTTCTTCGGCATAATCGCCACTGGCGGACACTCCGACCAGGTGACTTGATACTTGCGCTTGTTTTTGTCCGACTCCTTGTACAAACACACATCGAAGGGGGGAAACGCATCGGCGCATGGGTCCGGGCAGCATTCCCGATTAAACTCAACGAGGTGGTAAAAGGGAAACGTTTGACGTATTGTCTTTGCATCTCGCGGCTTAGGATGGGTATCTACACACTTTCCGGTCTGCTCCTGTGCCTTCATGCTCTTTTGCATGCATGTAGGGGTAGGATTGTGCTTCTTCGAAAAGCTCTGACGTACTACAATATTACGTGCTGGTCCTAGCAGGCAACGAGCTCCCTTAGAAGTCTGTTTCCATAACGACATATTTACTGAATGGTTTTTTTTTTTTTAGACCAAAAAAAGAATAAATACTAGGAATTTTGAAAATTTTTCCAAGAAACCAAAAAGGAAAAATTAATTATAAAATTTCTCTGTCGCCGTCGCTGCTGAAAGGAGACTGACGAAATTCATAACCAAATCTTGATGCAAAGCCTCAAATCTAATGACAGACACATCTCCGCCTACATTCTAGAAATACAAAATATACTGTCAATATAACTAATATGTGAAAGTTCTGTGAATTTTCGTAAATTGATTAATTTTCTATAGTTTATACAGATAATATGCTAAATAATATCATTGATATCCATTCATTAATTCAGAAGTTATTAAGAAAAACATTTGGTCAACTTATTTAGTATAATCTCTTAGGTTTTAATTTCCCAGATTTTTCTTATGTACATATCTTTGGAATTTCGAATACTCGTAGTACTTAACTGCAATCGCTATCGTTTCGACAGTTGCTCTATCCGTCTGTCCTCTTTGGCTACTTATCGATGTAAATGCAAAGCAATAGCAGAGCAAGAAAAAGAGCAGTAAAATCTCGCTCATCTTGCATGCAAAACATCTGTGGAGTTCCTGCTGCGCATGTGCAAATGCAAACAAAACAAAAATACATAAAAATGCTCTAGTCGGGTGTACACGGCGAGTGGAATACCTTAAAGACAGCAGGCATAAAGAGAGAGAGAGAGAGAGAGAGAGATAGAAGGGGTAACTGCGTGCCATATTAAATTCACTTTATAGCAAATTACCAATGCAGATATACTCACACAAATCAGTTATACTCAACATCTATCAGCATATGTGTAGATCGCATATATATGTATATAGTATACCTATATACATATATATATGCATGCAGGCCGCATTTATTTGAGTTTGATGTACGAGCGCGTCTACCAAATGCATGTGCATAATCAAGCGAGAGACAATCGAAATGAGTGGAATCACATTTAAGCAGCTGCCAAAAGGCAAAGCTTGACTTCAACATAATTGATGGATGGATGGCTTGCTGGCTGGCTGGCTGACTTGCTTGCCTTGGTTGTCTTAAGTCAACTGCGATGCCTTGGCTGCCCTCGCTGTCTATACGACAAAACGTTCTCTCAGCATCTCAGTCTCTCCATACATACAGTATTTTTTTCGCCTACCTGCCTAAATAATGATGTCGCATTATTTATGCCGCTCTTGATTTGCATAGGCATAGTGGGTCGTAGCTCTAGTTGAGCTGCCTGGGCACAGGCATGGAGCAGAGTCAATGCTTTCTTTAATAAATGTTTAATTTATAATTGATTTTCTCTACGCTCCACATTCATATGGACAGAGCGCCTTGGTCTTGGCTAAGCTCTACAGAGGGCGACTGGAACCGCAAAAGGATTTTGCCCGCGCACGAAAACACTTAATTAATTCGCATAGACAGACAGGATGTGTATGGGCATGGGGTTGGTGAGGCGAGGGGTGACAGGGGAAGACATGGCAAGCCGAGGACATGGCCCACCCTGCTGGTCAGACAACCACACACACACACACACACACACACATAATTGAAATAATTAGAAATTAGAATGGAAAATGTATGCAAACCAAGTTGACGATTACAACGCCCTAGAAATGCGACTCCCACTCACGCTTCGGCCACGCTTCGGCCTAACGAAGCATATTTAAAGTTTAGCTACGACCCAACTACCAATACCACTGCATAAGATTGTAAGCTATATGTGTGTATGAATAGGCTTTGGCCCTTTGAGCAAGCAGGCAGTCGAGGCCCAGCTAAGCAGTTTCGCTTTACATTATATCAAGAGCAATTAGAGATGGGCTTTGGGCTTATGATAATCGATTATTCGATTCAGTTAGGAACTAGAGTAAAAAGGAAAATGTGAATTTGTTTAAGGTTTTAGTGAAATAATAATAAGATAGTCGACTATGAGATTCCTTTACATATTTAAGTAAAAGTCAATTATTACATATATTAAATAAAAGAGAAAAGAAAGAAACAAATTAGGCAAATATACATATACATATATATTCTTTGGCAAACGTTATGAGATTACTATTTCTGTATATCCGCCTCTCTCTTTTTCGCCTTCTCTCTCTCTCTTTCACTCTCTCTCTCTCTCTCTCTCCCTCTCTCTCTCTCACTCTCTCCCTCTCTCTCTCTCACTCTTTCTCTCTCTCTCTCTCACTCTCCCTCTCTCACTCGCTCTGAGTAACGCTTCGTCTGTCTCTCTGTCTGTCTCACAAGAGCAAGGGACAGAGAAGAAGAGCTGCAGAAGATCATTTCAGTTGTCTATGTGTATGCAGCAGTATTCACTCCGCATTTTTATATAAGTAAAACGAAGCCAGAATGCTGCAGGGAGCTAGAGAGCTAGTGGGTGTTCACAACGACCTCTACCTGACGCCGTTCTCAACTCAGGCTATGCGTGAAAGTCGCCCTATATAAAGGGCAGCAGCTGCAGCATTTCTTCAGTCGTGCAGTGCTGTTAAGTGAAGTAAATTGATCGGCCAGCTATGCATTAAAGACTTGGAGGAAATACTTGCAAGAAATACTTGAAAGAAATACTAAGAGGAAATACTTTAAGGAATTGTTTAGAGGAAATACGTTTGGGAAATATAATAAATTAAACAACTAATATTATTTATAATAAATCAAATTAAATAAAAAGAATATTTGGCATAACTAAAACAAACAAAAGAAATAAGCCAATTAAGAGAAATAAATTAAATAAGAGAAATAAACTAATTAAAATAAATAAATAATAATATATGTAAAATAAATGTATATATTATATATTTAAAATATTTATAAACATTTATAATATAAATATAGGAATTTAAGCATCACGCAACCAAAATTGTTGAAGTATAATATTTTTGAACAGATTTTACACTTCATAAATTAATAACAATTAATAATATTAAATAATAATATTTCAATAATTAAACAAGACGGACATTGCACAAATCCAATATGCTAACTCACTTTCGTGAATGAGTAGAAAAACTAAAGGAAATATAAAATATATTATATATACATTATTTTACATATTTTACTATATTATTGATGTTAATTTTTTCAGTTTATAAAATAATTCCATATAATTCATAATAATTTCTTCCATTTGCTGTATTTAAATACAGAAAGTCTCATCTTTAATGCATTAATTTTGCTATTGCTATACAAATGTCATCTCTTTAATTACCGATATATGGTAACCGATAGTTTTGACATGTATATTCTCATTATTCTCTGACATTACATTCACCTATTATTCGCGGCAGTATGACTAGTTCATTTCATTAGCTCAGTTTGTCCGCTATAATTGCTCAATTAATTGAAAATTCACTCCTGGCGATAAATCTACCCTGCTCAAGCGAATCAGCATATATTCGATAACAAAAGGGGCGCTTCCACTGCCATTTGCTGTGAGCCAAAAGCAGGACATCGTTAAGGACTACAAAATGACGTGGAGGATACATTTGCTGCTAATATCCGTTTACGTCTTCAGTTGGAAGAAAATTACAATATTTCGTGTGAGATAGTTTGCCTGACTACATCGACAACCACGCCCACACACACACACACACATATATATACTTAATTTATATACACTGCTGTATATAAAAGAGACTGAGAGAGAGAGAGAGAGTGCTACTTTTGTATCTAATTTAAATTTCACAATTTGGTGAGGCAAGAAAAACGCCAAGCGAAAAATGAGCCGGGCCCTTAGCTTAAGCTAATTTTCTCGAGTTGCGTGGTTGCCGCAGCAGTGGGCGGAGCGGGGGACGGGCATAGTTTGGGCTCTGTGCCGGATTAAAGCCCAGCAAGTGGACACAGACAAGAGGCCAGCAGCAGCAGCGGAAGGAGGCCAGCTTTCAGTTTTGTGCCGTTGCTCTCTCTCGTTTGCCTAGCTGCTTAGCCAAATTATATTATGACTTGTTTAAAATTCAAATTTGAAAACACTAAAATCATGTTTTCGATGTCTGGCCGGATAGTTTTGGGCAAGGGTTTAAGTAGCGTCGGCCCAAGGGCGCAGCCGAGGGTTGGGTTTGGCATCTTTAGCTGTGTCTGTGTCTCTGTCTGTGTGTTGTCCTAGCCGACTCAAGGCAATGTCCTTTATTATATGTAGCCTAAACACATAAATTTTACATAGAACTGTTTAAAACTCGCCCTGGCTGTGTGTGTTTGCCATTTGCTTCTAGACTATTTTAATGATTTCATTAGCTGAGCTGGCTGGCAATTTAATAAGGACATTTAAATGGCTAAAATTGATTTTCCAATATAGCTGCGTAGCAAATTGAATATATATACGTGCGTATTAAATGTGCATCTAGTTTATTATTTACTATACACACACACACACATTTGAAAAATCAATGGCAGCTAGCTGTCCTAACCATTTTCGTAGCCAAGTCAATTAGGCTCATTTGGCTGGCAGACACAAAGTTTTGCGGCCGAAACTATTGCAGCTGCATAGAAAACTTGAAATTATACGCGCACATATCCTTTGCCTATCCTTACAATCTAATTAACTGTCATTGTGTTAAAAAGACGCCAAACTGGCAACCAAAACTCTCTGCCTTCTCCTCCTCCTCCCCGTCGACAGCTCTGAACAATGACAGAGCCGTAACTGGCAAGTACGGGCTGTAGCCCCTCGTCCTTCCGTCTTCCGTCTTCCTTGGCTGTTTGCGTGTCAGTCGTGAGCCGCGCCGCGTTGCAAGCAGCCGCCCCCTCCCGTGCGCGTCACGTCATTTGAGGCGCTAATACTAATGCGTTGGCAATAACTAGGGCTACACAATTCCAATTCCACATGCAAGGGCAGCTCCCCACTTGCCGTCAGCCTTCGGAAACTAATCAATAGCGCAAAAATTTTACGTTTAATTAAAAATGTCTGCGTGTGTAAACCGGGCAGGTGGCAGCGCCTCAAGACACCGACTGTCTTATGACTATGCAAAATGCCAAAGCCAAAGCCAAAGCCAAAGCCAGAGTCGGGATGTCGACGGTGTTGCTGCTAGTTAGCCAGTGCCGTGGGGCACGTGGCATTAACCGAACTGTCAGAATGATAATTGCATTGCATAATGCATAATTACGCCTAATGGCGGGGCGGGCGGGGGGTAAGGGCAAACAAGGCCACAAAGTTTCACTCAATCAAGCTGCAGCTAGACTTAATTATAGAATGCATTATTAAATATGTAGAAAGGATACAAGAATTATTCATATAATTACAATATTAGTCACATGATATTTAGATTTATAAATGTGAATAGTCTAGTTAGGCAAGAAAATAAATTAATAAATTAAATTAATAAACTATCAATTTTTTTATTATTTATCACATGATATTTAGATTTATATATGTGAACTTTTAGTCTAGTTAGGCTCAGCTATAAAATAAATTAATAAATATAAAACTTATAGTTATAGTAGTAAGACTTATAGTTATAGTAGTAGAAGTAATGGTTATAGTAGTAGGACTTATAGTTATAGTAGTAGGACTTATTGTTATAGTAGTAGGACTTATAGTAATAGTAGTAGGACTTATAGTTATAGTAGTAAGACTTATAGTTGTAGTATATTATAAGGCCGTAGTTCGAAAAGCTTTAACAAATGCTGAAGGAATGCTTGAAGCAGCAGAGACTGTAACGAGCTCTACCTAGCGTCTGGCTCAACATTTAAGAGAGACTGTGCACTGCAGTGCTTGAGTAAAAGCTAAAGCAAGGAGAGAAAAAGAGCAAAAGATCATTAGAGTTGTCTATGTGTAGGCAGCAGCTCTCTTTTGGTATGTGTATGTGTAAAACGAAGCTAGAATGCTCGCAGCAGCAGAGAGCGTTCCCATTGTCCACTGAAAGCTCGACTGCAACGAGCGCTAGCTGCTGTTGGGCTCGAAATTTAAGAGAGACAGTGCTTGAGTAAAAGTAAAAGCAAGGAGAAAAGAAGAGCAGAAGATCATTGAAGTTGTCTATGTATATGTAGCAGTATTCATTTGGTATTTGTGTTTAGGCAAAACGAAGCTAGAATGCTCGCAGCAGCAGAGAGCGTTCCCATTGGTCAGTTGAAGCTCGACTGCAATGAACGCTACCTGCTGTCGGTCTCAAAATTTGAGAGAGACAGTGCTTGAGTAAAAGTGGCTTTACGTATATAAAGGGCAGCAGCTGCAGCATTTCTTCAGTCGTCCACGCCTGGTGGGGGTCAGCGCAATAAAGTGAAGCAGAGCGTGTGATCGATCAGCTAAGCATTAAAGACGTAGAGGAACTACTACGTAGACGAATACGTGGATGAATTACGTAGAAAAAAATAAGTCGAGCAAATACTTAGAAGAACGAGGAAATACTTAACGGAAATACATAGCGGGAATACTTGGAAGAAATACTTCGAAATACGTAGAAGGAATATTTAGAAGAAATGGACAGACAAATAGTGCTAAATCATCAAGAATATATGTATATATGTACTTTGTGGGGTCTGCTACGCCTCTTTTGCCTGTTACAGACATTTCAACAAAACCATTATACCCTGATTTCCTATTTTCAATGGGTTCAGGGTATAAAAATAAATAAAATAAAATATATTTTATGTAAAGTTTGCAATATTAAATGATTGTTTATGATCAGTAGACGCAATTAAAAGTTACATAATTTGATTTAAAAATAAATTAAAGTGAATGACATTTTCATATACTTCACAAGACAATAAAATTTACATTTCGGTGTATAATAAATGAATAAAATAATATTTAAAAAAAATATATATGTATATTTTAAAATAAGATTATAATGTTTTACTGTTGCATATAATTATTAAACTTAATTATATATTTTTTTATTATAATTTAAAATGATTTAAAATTGAAATGAATTGATAACCTTTATATTTGCATAGTTATTTAAAATGAATAAAATAATTTAAAAAATAAACCTATACAAAAATAAATTATTTAATGTTTTGAAACTGCTATAAATAAACAAAGGAAATATTCCATTTGAATGTACATATATATAAGGAATAAATAAATAGTAATATTATTTTAGTAAATGTAATGCATGCTAAAATAATATTAACTTTAATTTTTAGCCATGATTATTTTTAGACTTAATATTTATATGTACATATATTGAAATACGAATAACAAATAAATAAATATAGAAATTTATTTGCTAATATAGCAATAGAAGTTTTAGACATTATTGCACATAATCATTAGATATGCGTCTGCTGCTGCTGCTGCTGCTGCTGCTGCCTTGGGCAACAAAGACGAGTCCGAATGATGCCGAATGTAATTACAAATCCTTATACATACACACACACACACATGCATATCTAATAACATATATATCTACGTGTGTGTGTGTGTGTATTTGCGGCTGCATTTGGTCTGATGTAGAAAATGAAGACATTTGGGTTGCGGTTTGAGTTTGAGCCTCGTCGGCTATAGATTTTCTTAGGCAAGCCAATACACACGCTCACACACACACACATAGACACTTTACCTTCTCACTGTTATATAATGCACAGCACATATGTACAAATGTATATATATGTATGTACATTTACCTGTATGCTTTTGCCACTGCCTTCCCTTCTCGTTCCCTCATCCCCTCGTCAGCCTGATTCGCCAGCCCGCTGGCCATGCGGGGGCATCAATATAAACTGCCTTCAACATTTAATTAGTGTGTTTTCGCATACATAGAAACTGGTTGGTCATGTATACAACGTGGACTATGCAAATGTCGACGCGCACAACTGTACATGCGCACACACACACACACACATGCTCATATGCTGGTCGCATGCAGAAGACATTGACGTTCAGTTGGTTATGCAAATTCCATGCCAACACCTTTTCGGCCAAAGACCAAGACAAACTTAAGTGGGTGTGCGGCTGTATAACATGCACACACACACGTACATGTAGACATGCATACATGCGCAGGCACACACACACACACACACCAACACAATTGCCTTTTATAATTAATTTTACAGTTAAGTGTATTTCAAGAAAGTTAAATTTACGTAAATTCGAAAATTTTGAAAGGCCATTGCCTTGGCCAAATCCTGCAGCTCACATAGCAGAGTAGGAGAGAGAGAGAGAGAGAGAGAGAGAGAGAGAGAGAGTGAGATGGGAAGACAGTTGTCTAAGAGCGTAGCTGTGTGTGTTCGTGTTGGACAAGGCATAATGCCAGGGCGAGACATCGCTGTGGTTTGTGTCTGAGACATTTGACTGCTTTTTGGGTTTAGTCCGTCGTAGACTAGAGCCGAATTTTATTGAAATTGCCTCGGGTAAGGGTTAAGAGCTTACACTGTCCAGGGTTGCGCGCGAGCATGAGTGTTTGTGTGTGTCTAGGGGGTGGCCACTAGCCGCCTAGGCAACACTTACATAATGCAATCTAATTATGTTTGCCGGCTAAACAAGTGTGTGTGTGTGTCTGTCATTTCAAACCAAAATGGCGTCTAAGATCTTAACATGCTCTTACATCTAAGTTGTTTCCAACTTCGTAAGTGTGGGAACAGCTTGCTTAAGTTGTTTTTAATTTATGGAAATCAAATTTTGAGAGTTAAAAACTTTTTTTTGTCATACATAAAAAGTGCTGCGCTTTTAGTTAATGGCTGGTAAAGTATTTACAACTTAAAGGAGCTTATAATTTTCTAATACATATATGAAATTGTATTTAAATAAATATTTTTTTAATTATAGTATGACATAAAAATCATTAATAAATAAAATAATAGAGTTCTCGATTTGCTTTCAAATTTTACAATTCCTTGTGCATAATTTTCTTCTGCTCCCTCAGAGTGTCTTAGTCTGCGTAACTAATGACGGCAACGCCTTAGTTAAAGTATTGATCAATAAAATGCAACAAATACGATAAACTAACAAGACATGAAAATCCCAAATACAAAGGCAAATAGCTATGCAGACAGTTAGATGGACTCACACACACACACACACACACACACACACACATCTGTGTCTTGTCATTGGAGTGCAGAGCCGTAGCATTTAACCAACCGAAAATATTTGGAATTCATGACAAATGCATAAGATTTCAACAATGGAACAGAACATGCAGACACGTAACCCTAAACAGTTAAGTGCAATAAATGCAAGACTCTCTCTCTCTCTCTCTCTCAGTGTGTGTTTGTGTGTGCTCACGTAGACACTGCTATAAACACAATCACAATCAAATAAATTACAAAGCATTTAATAATTCATTCAAAAAATGGCCACAAGTACATGGCTAGCAAATGGCAGAGCCCCAAAGAACTCAAACTCAAACTCTGTCTCGAAAGCTTGATAATTTGAAAAATCAACAAGATATACACAGACATCTATATATATGTACATATGTATATACTGTGTGTGCATGTGTGTTTGGGCATGTGTATATTCATAACTGTAAATGCATTTTGACCACAATGCCTGAGTTTGGTTTTTAGGTTCTGTTGCATACTTGAGCGCTACGGCTGCTTGGCTCGTCCGTCTTCAAATTGTCTTTATCCACTTGTCTGTCTGAGCTCACACACACACATAATCACATATATCTATAGCTATATCTATCTCGCTCTCAAGTTGTCTCTCTCTCTCTCTCGCTGCCAGCATGCCATTGCACTCAATTAGAAGACTTTTGTCAATGTGTCTCACAGCAGTTTTGCCATCATGCTATCTCTTTCTCTCTCACACACACTCTTGCTTTGTTATTTTGATGTTGTGTGTTAAATTTCGCAGCCATTTTTGTTATTTTGCATTTTTAGTTTAAATATTTGATGCCTTGCATATTGATTGGTGCTCTGTGCAACGTGGCGCATGAGTAATAAATTTATACACACACACATATACATATTTGAAATACATATATAAATTTATAGCATATACTTGTGTATATAGACAAAAGCTGCTATTCAATATATACTTATATGTATATACATATATATATATTTTTTGGCTACATATTAATAGCTGAGCATAGCAGTTTATTTATATATTAGGAGCAGCTTTTCTAGTCGTTAAAACATAAATATAAAAGTTGGCAAAAATTTATTTGACAGCTCAAAAAGTACCATAGATATATAAATAAAAGAAATGATAACAAAAATTCATGTATTTCTTAATGATTTCTTAGCTAAAAATTGCTTCAGCTTAACTTTAGTTGAGTGAGAATTTTATGCGATGCTGAAATATTTTAAAAATCCATTCATCGATTATTGTTTTTAATTTATTAAATTATATAGTCAAAAATCTGTACATCAAATTCACCTAAAATAAATATATATATTTTTTATTTATTTATTTATTAAGTGTAGTCCTAAGATATATTGAATTTTTAAAAATCTTTTCCTTAGACAAGTATTCCATCTGGAATATTCTTTTCCCTGCTTTGTTGACTGTACATAAATCTCTTTTTATCAAGCAATGCAATGATGTTTCATAAATTCCTTGGATTCACTCGCAGCTTAAAGCACTCCTCGGGCCATAAACTCAAGTTAGCTGTGCTAATTACAAACAGAGGCCATTCAGACAATATCTTTTGTTCTTTGGCCGCAGAGCTGGCCGTAATTTCACGTGCACTCACCGTCAACGGGCGGTCAATGGACACGCAGAGCAGCTGCAGTTGCCGTTGCAGTTGCAGTCAGCTGCCAGTCAGTCGAACCACAGCAGCAGGAGCACTAGCGCCAGCAGGAGCACCAGCAGCAGCTGCAGCAGCAGCACTAATCAAGAAATCCAAAAAGCATAGCATATTTTCGGGCTGATTATATTTGCAGTGGGCGGCAGGTGGCGTGACACCTGCACATGATTGCCATGGGGACAGGGGGGAGGGGTGTCTGTTGCCCATTCACATTGTCGGGCTTAAGTTGCGCCTAAGCGTTGCCGACAGTCGTCCAGTCGGCCCTAATGTATGCAACAAATCTCGCCGAAGCAACGCATTTTGTAGCCATTTAAGCTACTTGCATAAATGTAGCTGCAGTCGACTACCTCCTGCCTGCTGCCTCCTGCTGCCCGCCTCCTGCCACCAACACAAGAAAATGCGCAGACCCCACTGAGCAGAGCTCCAAGGTGGGCGACTCCGAAAACAAAACGAGGTGTGAGCCCTTTTCTGGATGGGTAATGAGTGCTTCACTGTGGCTTTGACCGAGCGACGGACCATGGGCTGGACTGGGCTGCAGCTCCTGCCGCTCGACGTTAGCAAATGAATCTCATTTGCATTTAAATTAGGAATGAAGCTCGATTTGTTGTTGTTGTTGTTGTTGCAACTCCTCTAACGTTACATGGGTGTAGGTCTGGTTCTAGGTTCTGGACGTTGGGGGCGATTTTTAATGAAGACAGCGCAGCTACTTAGGCGCCCATGCATGCATGCATGTCGTCAGCTATCGCGCTCCTTGTTACTCTCCCACTCTCTCTCTCTCTCTCTCACTCACACTGTGTTTGCATTGGAAATCTGGTTATAGAACTTTCCTACTTAGTTGAGCTGCGTTGGGCAGCTCATGGTTTTTCGGACAAGTTGCTCGATTGCATGCGAACTAATGGCCAACAGTTTGGGACAAATATGCTGGCAAATAACGCAGACAGCAGTCGGCTGGGGGTGGGGGGATGGGGGAAACTCAACTAAATGGGCGACGTTATGGCAAATATGTTAATAACCTTTTGGGAGCGAGCGTATGGACGCTGAGGGCGGCTCGACAAAATTTTAATTAGAAATGTTACATGAGGCGCACGTTTCGGGGCTATCCATATGCTGGTCAGTTATGGCCATGCTTAGACAACATTAAGGTTAAATGTGCACTTCGAATGTCTAATGACAGACGGAGCAGAACTATGTATGAGCCAGCATACATAGCTCATGTTACGATCCAAAAACAGGACAACTATTACACTAGAATATGTGGAAATTAAGCTTAGATAAGAAAAGTCTTGTGAGTAGGGATTAGCGAATATCTTCCAATATTATCGCATTATCTATTATTATTACAAATAAAAATATACAAACTATTGCACATGTTAAAAACTGATAATTAATTAAAAGAATGGGAAATACTCAACTTTTTATTTTTTAAATTAATAAATTAATATTTTATATTTATTTAATTTTAAAAATGTGCAACTACAATATTTATAAATATATTAATTTCCTTTTATATATGTATAAATGTATTTGTTTATTAATTTTTTTTTTTGTAAGATAGATTTATTTGATTTATTCTTTCATTTCTTGGAAATATGAAAATGTGTTTCCAAGGAATTAAACAATAACTCCAAAAAAAGAAAAACTATCCTTAAAAAAACATATACAACAAGTATGAAAGCTCAAGTCGAGTCCGCTCGACTAGCAAATCCCCTGAACAAATTATTGAAGCAGCAGAGAGCGTCACCTGAAGCTCGACTGTAACGAGAGAGACAGTACTTGAGTAAAAGTAAAAGCAAGGAGAGAAGCAGTGCAGCTGTCTACATGTATGCAGCAGTTCTCATTTCGTATTTGTATTTAAGTAAAACGAAGCTAGAATGCTCGCAGCAGCAGAGAGCGTTCCCATTGCTCACTTGAAGCTCGACTGCAATGAGCGCTACCTGCCGTCGGGCTTCACATTTGAGAGAGACAGTGCTTGAGTAAAAGTGGCTTTACGTATATAAAGGGCAGCAGCTGCAGCATTTCTTCAGTCGTCCACGCCTGGTGGGGGTCAGCGCAATAAAGTGAAGCAGAGCGTGTGATCGATCAGCTAAGCATTAAAGACGTAGAGGAACTACTACGTAGACGAATACGTGGATGAATTACGTAGAAAAAACAAACTTAATCTGCATATAAATTAATAAGTATAATATTAACTAATTAAATAAATAATTTGCTACCCATTTATCTGTTTAGATATATTATTGTCGCTTAAGCTAATTTTGTTGTCCAGCTTATGGTTTCTGTCTCCAATCTTTGGCGATCTGAACTCTTTACTCAACTCTCTGATATCACTACTGAAAATCAATTAAAATAAAATCATTTTACATATGCAACTTATCTCTGCCTAGCACTTGAATCTGCATTCCAATGCCATTCAATATAGTCTATTATCTATTCGAAACAACTAAAGGTTAAATGAAATGATAAATGTATACATTAAGCCGCAATAATTCAGCTTTGTCAAGCATTATTGTAATCTAAATGTTTCGCCCTTATTGAAGTCGTTCGGTCGGTCGTTATCATTAGATCGCTCAAATGAGTTCACAATTTACGTTGGCTCGTGGGCCGCTTCTTGGCTTTAATCAGCTAATCGCTAATGCAAAATTAAAACAAACTAATGCAGAGCAGCTTGTGGCGCACCTGCGCGAGAGTGAGAGGGAGAGACGGAGAGTGTTTCGCACCATTGGCCCACCACTGCCAAATGCAATGAATGCAGCTATTCATTTATGTCAACGATAATGACATTTTACATTGGGTGTGTGCCGTCCACGACGATGACGACGACGACGACGACGACGACGTCCAGCTGGAAACAATTGCAATTCATGCGGTAGGCTCTCTATATGCCGTTGCCAGTGGAGGAGGTGTGGTCCTCCTTCTTTATTTTATTTTTTTTTGTGTGTGTGCTGCGCCCGACTGCCATAGACGAGTGTCAGTTGTAATTGAAAAATAGGAATATTAAGTTTAGAGCGTTATAGCGTTATGGCACTCGAAGAGCAGCCCAGAGCGCTGTGGGACAGAGCAAAGTGTAACAAGCTCTGATGTAGCCTGTGAGACATGCTGCAGCAATGCATCGCAAAGTAATTAGATTTGAGTCTATAGAAAAAACAATTCTATTAAGGATTGGTTTGAGAGTGCATGAATAGGCAATAGAAGAGATCTTAAATTATATTCATTTATTTACTTGCGTATTAGTATTTTTGTAGAATTTTATTTAAGCAAGAATAACTTAGAGAAGGTCAACTTTTATTATTTTATTTTATTTATATTTGTTTTTTGGTTAATAAATATTTGAAAACTGTAGTTAATAGCATAGAATAAATTAATTAAAATTTTATTTTAAATTTTTATTATTTTTATATATTAATATTATTGTTTTTTATTTTTAATTTTTTTTTTTAAGCAACAATAACTTAGAGTAGGTGAAGTTTTATTTATTTATTTATTTATTTTTTTGTTTATTAAATATTTAAAAAATGTATTTAATAACATAGAATAAATTAATTAAAATTTTATTTTAATTATTTTAATTATTATTATTTTTTTTTTTATTATTTTTATTTTTTTATTTATTTTTTTAAATAATTTGTATACATTTATTTACATTTCTTTAGCTAATCTTTTTGGCAACTTAATCTGAACAGAAAATAATTAAAATAAATGCCTACTAAGAACTATGTAAATTCCAGCATGCGAAAGAAAATATATTTTTTAGGGAGTAGAAAATATAAACTTTCCTTGGATTCCACATAGATTTGCTCCATTTAAAGTTTCGATTGGGTATTCAGAATTTGCTTGTAGCATAGCGCATTAAGGTGTTACGATTTCGAGTAGTGTCTTTATGCACTTCATTCGGCAGGCTGAGGCATTTCAGGGCAAGCTAATGGCCAATTGCTGGATATACACATGAAATGTCCGGAGCTGGAGCAGGAGTTGGGAATGGCTGGAATGGTCGTTGAGCCCGTCGCACAATGGATGGACAATAAAATGGGTGTGTTGCTCTACGGCTAAAACAAAAATGTTTCTGCAGTTGTCATTGTGCTGCACTATGAGGCGGGGGGTAGGCCCCAGGGCAAGGGAGAGGGCTGGGCGAAACGGGACCAATCAGCAGCCGGCGCACAGGCGCTACTTTTTCGTTTTCTTGATAAAAACGCAGCGACGGCAGCGAATGAGAAGTGTAGAGAAAAGCGTTCACCAACACAGACAGCGAGACTCTCGCAGGCACAGCCCATACATAGCTCATAGCTCATGCGAGTGTGGCCCAAAAAGAAGGCAACAGTTGCATAAAAATGCAAAGCTTTTGTGTTTTCTCAACGGGCGCCTAAAATAAAAACAGCAGCAGGCATAACAACAGCAACAAGATCAACCAAAAATTTCAATAAACAACAAGAAGCAAAAGAAAGGCGACAGACAAACAGCAAGGCTAACAGGAGTAAGGGGCGGTCGGGCTTGGCCATTGCTAAAAAGTATACAAAAATTGTGTACGAAAAAATTGTTAAAAATAGCAGAAACAGAAGCCGAAACAGGAACAGAAAACGGAAAACAGAAAAAGGAATCAGAGGCAGACAGCGAGCAGAAGCCGAAGCAGGGTAAATGCATTTCACAAGGGGCGGAGGCTGGTCATAAGTGCATGAGGGGGTGGGGTGGGCGGTGTAAAGTGGAAAGGGGAGCGTTAGCAACAAACAAAAAATGTTGGCGGCTGCTAAAGGTGACAAAGCAGCAGCCAAGTGACGCAGTTGCTGGAAATTGGCATGGAAGAGGGTTGAGTGGGTTGAGAGGGTTAAGCGTAAGCTGCAGTTGACTATATTGAATGTACAAAAGACATCAAATACCAGCTGCGTATAGTGAGTGAATGAAGCTATATATAGAGCTGCAAGAGGCCCCAGATAGTGGCTGCCAACGATGCTTTTCGCCATCGAAAGCTGCAGAGGCCTACAGTTGAGGGAAAACCCCGGTATATGAAGCTATTCTATTTGTTTATAACGAATAAATATAAATATTTAAAAAATAATAAAAAATATTATAAATGGAATAAAATAAAATGTTATTGAATTAATTTTTATGAATAATTCAAATATTTAAATTATTAATAATTTTTAAAAATATTTTAATAAGTATTAGTATTATATTATCTCTTTATAAAACTATAAATAATTTACATTTGTATTATTACTTTCTAAAATGTAATTGGAATGTATTTTTATTGATAAAATTGAGCGAAAAAGAAGAAGAATTTTTGCTTGACTTATTTTTAGAGTCCACAACAAATATATTTATATATTTAAAGATTAATATCATTCATAAATTACTACTTTATTAATATGCAAGGAAAAAGCATAACAAAAACAACAATTTTCACTTAACTAACAAATTCTAAGAGTCCAAAACAAAGAGTACTTTCAGCAATAGTCAGCTTAAGTATGGGATAGTGCTGCGTATACGCAATATGAGCAGAGCAATCAAAGGCTTTTGCAAGAGACACTCACCGAGAGCCAATCAATATTTCTAAGCCGCTGCTGGCTTATTGTCTCTTGAGCTCTTCGTTTTTGTCCATTTTATTTCCGATACGTACATATCCACGCTCTGGCACCAATTCCAATTAAAAATTTGATGTAAATGAGCAGCTGAGTCAAACGTAGCGATGCCCCAGGGGGCTGCAACGTGGCAATAAATGCCGCGACAGACGCCCCAAAATGTGAGAGGCGAGTGGACAGTGGAGGCAGCACAACTGACCACTCAAAGCAGCAGCAGAGAGAGAGAGAGAGAGAGAGAGAGAGAGACAGAGAGAGAGAGAGAGAGAGTGTGTGTTCCGTGCAACTTTTACTTTTATTTTGGGCCGTAAAAAAGAAATGTGCCGCCAAAAGTGAAAATCAAGCAAAAGTTTGGCATATGAAACGCACTGAGGGCGTTGCCAATGCAAGGGCATGTAGGGGGTGTAGGGGTAGCTGGGGAGATAATAGCATTTGTTTGACCAGCATCAAGCATCGAGCATCGAGAGGGGCCCAAGAATAACTGCGGCTGACCAGCGACCAAGCAGTCAGAAAGTTGTAGCAGGCAAACGCGGCGCTCAGGCCATAAAAAACAGAGTGAGTGAGAGAGAGAGAGAAAGGTAAACAGCAAGAAAGAATACGAAAAAAAAAGTAAAACGAGAGAAAAAATTAAATGATGCGGCGCATAAAAAAATGCCCGGCAAAAATAGTAGGAAGCAAGCGAAAAAAAAAAAGAGGAAGAAATTGGGTTTTGCGCCTGGGGTTGGGACACGCTGCCTGGCCTGGACAATACTTGGCCTTCATTGTTGTCAAGCAGCAGCAGGAGTGGGAGTGGGAGCAGCAGCAGCAGCAGCAGCTCTCACCCAGCCTGCGTGGGGTTGATTGAGTGGCGCGCCCATTGATGTCGCTGCTGCCCGCCCGTCGCATTTGATGGGCACACGAAGCGATGGTAGGGGGAAGGAAGAGTCTGACAGGCCAGGCGAGGCAAGGCCTGCCTGCTCACTCTCCTTAGTTGCAAATTCTGCCGCCAGTTGGCGTTGTGTTTTGTTCCATTTTTATGCGCTCTGCTCTGCACTCGCTCCACACACTTTGGCTCCATTATTTTTTACACATTTTTGTTTTGGTTTTTGTGTTTCGCTGTTGTTTTGCACGCTTTTTTGTTTTCGTTTGGCCATTCGCCATGCGACTGTCAGCTGCGACGGCTGCCCAGTCCAATGGCCTGCCTATATATCACACGCACACAAGCATGTGTGTGTGTTTGTGTGTGTGTGTTCGGCTGTATATAGAGAGCCGGTCAAATGCTCGTGAAAATTGCAATGTCTGCAGCTTGCAGCTTTTGTTTGTTGTTGCCTGATTGGACTGCGGGGCGAAGGGAGTGGCAGCGACTCTGCGCCTCTGCTGCGCTCGTATTTGGTTTCGACTGCAACTGAAGTTTACAATCTTTATTCACACTCTGCGCCGAGGAAATTGTGCAAGAAATCGCTCGGCTATTGCAAATGGCGGCTCACATTTTGTTTCATATTTTCGCTGCGTCTGTTTTGTCTGCTTCATTATTGACGTTTTTTGCTTTCTTTATTTCTGTGTCAAATTTGTTTTTTCGGCGTTGGCGCAGTTCATTGCATTTGGTCAGTGCACAGCGCACGGGTCACTCCAATTGTTTAGGAGTTAATCGAGTGAGCCGGGTCTATATGAAACGGGCGCATATATAACATATATATAAATGAATTTGTGCAGGAATATGTTAAAGTAGATATGAAAATGTTGATTAAGATATCACTTCTATATATATTTATAGCTAAATATATTGACTTTTTTACTGAATGATGCATGAATGATGAATTTATGTTATAAACTTATTTTGATACACTCAAATATTTTTTAAGCATATAATATTTAATTAGATACTAAAGAAACAGAGAAAATGAGAAAGAGGCATGCAAACATATGTGTTTTTTTTTTATTTATATTTTGTATGCATATATTTCATTTATATATTAATTTTTTTAATAAAGTATATATGCTTTTATTAAACTAAATAATATTAATATTATAAATATACATATATAAATATGTCAAATAAAAAAAATTTGTTTAATAAAATAAAATAAATGAATAAAAATATAAAATAAGTTAAAATAAAGTATATATGCTTTTATAATATTAAAAAAAAAAAAATAAATGATATAAACATACATATATAAATATGTAAAAAAATATATAAAATAAAATAAAATAAAATAAAAAAATAAAAATATAAAATAAATTAAAATAAAGTATATATGATTTTATAATATTAAAAAAAAAAGAAAAATAAATAAATGATATAAACATACATAAATAAATATGTAGAATATATACAAAATAAATATATACAACATATATATAAATTTTATTTAAATTAAATATACAAATTTGAATGAAAAAGCATATGTATATTAAAATATGGAATAACTTTAATGCAATAATTATTAATAAACAAGTATGAAAGCTCAATTCGAGTCCGCTCGACTAGCAAATCCCCTGAACAAATTATTGAAACAGCAGAGAGCGTTCCCATTGGTCACCTGAAGCTCGACTGTAACGAGAGAGACAGTACTTGAGTAAAAGCAAAAGCATAGAGAGAAGAAGAGCAGAAGATCATAAAAGTTGTCTATGTGTATGCGCAGCAGTTCTCATTAGGTATTTGTATTTAGGCAAAACGAAGCTAGAATGCTCACAGCAGCAGAGAGCGTTCCCATTGTCCACTGAAAGCTCGACTGCAACGAGCGCTAGCTGCTGTTGGGCTCGAAATTTAAGAGAGACAGTGCTTGAGTAAAAGTAAAAGCAAGGAGAAAAGAAGAGCAGAAGATCATTGAAGTTGTCTATGTATATGTAGCAGTATTCATTTGGTATTTGTGTTTAGGCAAAACGAAGCTAGAATGCTCACAGCAGCAGAGAGCGTTCCCAGTGCTCACTTGAAGGTCAACTGCAAAAAGCTCTACCTGCTGTCGGTCTCAAAATTTGAGAGAGACACTGCTTGAGTAATAGTGGGCATATATAAAGCGCAGCAGACTTATAGTTGTAGTAGTAGAAGTAATGGTTATAGTAGTAGGACTTATAGTAATAGTAGTAGGACTTATAGTTATAGTAGTAGGACTTATTGTTATAGTAGTAAGACTTATTGTTATAGTAGTAAGACTTATAGTTGTAGTAGTAAGACTTATAGTTGTAGTATATTATAAGGCCGTAGCTCGAAAAGCTTTAACAAGTCGAGTCCGCTCGACGAAATACCCTGAGCGAATGCTTGAAGCAGCAGAGACTGTAACGAGCTCTACCTAGCGTCTGGTTCAACATTTAAGAGAGTCAGTACTTGAGTAAAAGTAAAAGTAAGCAGAGAAGCAGTGCAGAAGATCATTAAATGTGTGTGCATCAGCTCTCTTTTGGTATTTGTATTTAGGTAAAACGAAGCTAGAAAGCTCACAGCAGCAGAGAGCGTTCCCAGTGCTCACTTGAAGGTCAACTGCAAAAAGCTCTACCTGCTGTCGGTCTCAAAATTTGAGAGAGACACTGCTTGAGTAATAGTGGGCATATATAAAGCGCAGCAGACTTATAGTTGTAGTAGTAGAAGTAATGGTTATAGTAGTAGGACTTATAGTAATAGTAGTAGGACTTATAGTTATAGTAGTAGGACTTATTGTTATAGTAGTAAGACTTATTGTTATAGTAGTAAGACTTATAGTTGTAGTAGTAAGACTTATAGTTGTAGTATATTATAAGGCCGTAGCTCGAAAAGCTTTAACAAGTCGAGTCCGCTCGACGAAATACCCTGAGCGAATGCTTGAAGCAGCAGAGACTGTAACGAGCTCTACCTAGCGTCTGGTTCAACATTTAAGAGAGTCAGTACTTGAGTAAAAGTAAAAGTAAGCAGAGAAGCAGTGCAGAAGATCATTAAATGTGTGTGCATCAGCTCTCTTTTGGTATTTGTATTTAGGTAAAACGAAGCTAGAAAGCTCACAGCAGCAGAGAGCGTTCCCATAGCTCACTGGAAGGTCAACTGCAACGAGCGCTACCTGCCGTCGGGCTTCACATTTGAGAGAGAGAGAGAGAGAGAGAGAGAGAGACAGTGCTTGAGTAAAAGTGGCTTTACGTATATAAAAGGCTGCAGCTGCAGCATTTCTTCAGTCTTCCAGGCCTGGTGGGGGTCAGCGCAACGAAGTGGAGTAGAGCGTGTGATCGATCTGCTTAGCATTAAAGACGTAGAGGAACTACGTAGACGAATGAATTACGTAGAGGAAATAAGTCGAGGAAATACTTAAAAGAAAGAGGAAACACATACGTAGAGGGAATATTTAGAAGAAATGGACAGACAAATAGTGCTAAATCATCAAGAATATATGTATATACTTTGTGGGGTCTGCTACGCCTCTTTTGCCTGTTACAGACATTTCAACAAAACCATTATACCCTGATTTCCCATTTTCAATGGGTTCAGGGTATAAAAATAAAATTCATATCGAAGTCCAAACTGAATATACATATATCCAATCGATCGGTAGCTCTGTGGGGTGCACAATCAGGCAATTTGCCACGCCCACAATGGGCAAATAAAAAAGCTGTGCATGGTCAAGCCGTTTTTGGTTATATAGTTGGGCTTGGGAATTATTAATTCAGGCATATAAAGCAACATAAATATTAATTGAAAAATATTTTCACATCTCTGAGCGACTTAACACACGCAAAAGTAGAAAAAAATCAAAGAAAACTATGCACAAACAGAGAAATACACGCCGGCATGTCCAATGATGAAATTATGTACATTTGCATTAAACAAAACATTAAATATGCAAAAGTGCAGTCAGCACGCCGAGCAGGAGGCGGGCAGCAGCAGCAGGAGCAGCAGCAGGAGCAGCGGCAGCGGCATTGCAGCTACCAAAAATGTTTGTATCCACACGAACAAAGCAAAGGGCGTAGAGTAGGGGGTGCAGCGGTATATATGATATGGGCAGGGGCCAAGCATGTAGCATATTGCAAGCAGCAGCAGCAGCGGCGGCAGCAGTCGCTGGCGACCAAAAATAGAACAAGTCAAATATTTTTCGACAATTTATGAGCCTGTTTCCCCCCGACCGACTCGGCCGAAATGCATGTTCGCCCATGTATGGATTGGGTTGGGGGGGTGGCAAGGGCGGCCGGCAAGGTGGTGGTCCCCGGTTGGCTGTTTGGTCAGCTTGTAACGCGAGTGCGCCCCCAAAAAATGCCACTTGCAATTAAAGCAAACAAGCGGCGGCGTCGCTGCTTCTTCTTTCTTTTATTTTACTTTTGCTGGCTACTTTTTGGCAATTGCATTTTTTAACAGCCGCGCGTACGCGCACCCTGCAAATGGTCAAGTACAGCCACACACACATACACACACACAGAGGGAGCTATGCCAGCCGGGCCCTTGCCACAAGTCGCTCGGCCTGGTCACATGTGTGAATTATAATTTCGCATTCGGCGTCGCGCTCAAAAGCATGCAGCAAAACAACAACAAAAACACTCGAAAAATTATGCTAAAACAAGCTGAACTGCAATGAGATACCCTGTAATAACATGTTGAGGGAGGCCTGAGTTAAGTTGTGAATGTAGAATTGGGTGAATCGATTATAAAATTAATATAGTGTATATATAAAAATGTTTTTATGTGTTAAAAATTATTTCTAAAATTAAACAAACAAAAATTTTAAAAATTAATTTAAAATATTTTTAGCAAACTGAAGAGTGAATTACAATTTTGATTTAATTTGTATGAGAAATTACTCAGTTATATATCTAGTTCTCTAAAAGAAAAAAGTCACAAGGCACGCAAAAAAAAAAAATATAAATAATATAAATAAATAAATAAATAAAATAAATAAAATAAATAAAATAAATAAAATAAATAAAATAAATAAAATAAATAAAATAAAAATAAATAAATAAAATAAATAAAATAAATAAAATAAATAAAATAAATAAAATAAATAAAATAAATAAATAAATAAAATAAAATAAATAAGTAAAATAAATAAGTAAATTAATTTATAAATTTACTAAAAAATTACATTAAAATATAAATTAATTATTAATTACTTACAACTTAAATTCATATTTAATATAATACAAAAATAAATAATAATATTTTATATATTCAAATTATTTCTGCATATACATATTTATTCATACATGCAAGCTAACCTTACAGCATTCAGCCACAGGGTATACACACACACACACACACGCTCACCCACCCACAAAGAAAAGTGCCATTCGCATAATAAGAAGAAAGCAAAAGCTGCCGTTTCCATTGTCGTCGCCATCGCCGTCGCCGTTGCCGCCATCGCATTTCCATTTCGCGCCGGGGCTTTTGCTTATCACTGGGCCTGTCAAGTGCCCAGCAACCTACCAGCTCACCTCACGCAGCTGCGCCTCCTCCTGCTCCTGCCCACTCGAACTGCTTTTGGTCCGGCAGCGCGGATCGCGCTTTTTGCAATAATTCAATTCATTTTCTATTTTTTGACTTATTTTCATCTGACGGCGTCGCAAAAAGCCAAACAAAACAGCAAAGAAAAGAAACAAAAACAACAAAAAAAAAAAGTAAAAGTTGTTGCACATTCATCGTTCAGTTGCTTCAAGTGCTGCTGAGCTATGCTGTGAGAAGGAGGCTGCCACGGCTCATGTGTGTGTGTGTGTGTGTGTGGAGCTGGACAGCTCGGCGTGGCTATAAATTTGGCGCGTTACCTTTTGTGAGCATTTGTATTGCATACGTTGAGGCTTCTCGCAACTGAGTTATTAACGCAAAGAGACAGACAGACCCGATTGGAAAGGCGGTAGAATCAGTAATGATGTATTTCACAAGTAGGCATATGTAAATATATATATGTATATGTATATAATTATATATACAGCTTAATATTAAATTGAAAGCCAGCTAAAGCGAAGAAAAGCAAATTATATAGAGGCGAAATGAATTAAGGTATGAAAAGCTTTGCTACGGAATAATATTATATATATTATATTATATATATTATATATATTAAATCAATAAATTTTATAATTAATGTTTAAAATATTTCAATATTATTTTTATATATTTTTTTTTACATTTTAAGATTCTGCAAAAATAAGGTATTTTTTCTGTGTTCAGATATATAGCATAATTAATTTAAATGCTAATTAAATAATATTAATATGCTTTTTAAAATATTATATATTTTTTTATATTTTTAATGTGAATATATCATATATTTTATTATTATTTTATTTATTACATATTTTTTCTCATTATTAATACATTTCGTATAAATTATTATAATAATTTAATTTATGTTTATAACTTTGACTTTAATTTTATCAAACAAGCAAACAACTTTTGTATGCTCAGCAAAAGTTTTCCATTTGACCCAAAATTTGCATCTCGTTTTCCTTTTTCCTTACAACTTGTTTTTAAGCTGTAAAAACTTCATTAATTTTCTGCATCCATTTGCTGCAGTTGAGCTTACTTACTTTTTATTTTTAAATATTCTTGAATTAATTAATTCCAAGGTTTTTCGACTTAATAATATTTTCAAACAGGTCAATCTATTTGCCAAATATTTTTTCAGAATTCTAAATTAGATTATATAGAGGCATTAAATATAAGAATTTTAATATAAATTCAGCTATTTATTTAATTTATATGTATAGTCAATGCAAAGTATCCCTCCAATGCGCTTTCAAACTACAAAAAATACTTATTTCTTTCATCATAATTAAATGACAGCTCTCAATACGTCTCAGCTGCTGCTGAGAAGCTGTACGCCCATGTACGCCTATATAATGCCTGCTTAACCATGCCCATTCTGGCTGCCTTCGTACTAAATCAGTTTTTAATTTCCGCTCATTTGCGAAACTGCTGCGACGGCGGCAACAATGAGCAACGTCAGCGCCTCATTATATGGTCCCGTTTTTGTTCAGTAACTTTGTTGCTGCAGGCGCTAGCCACGCCCCACGCTCCACGCTCCACTCTTCACGCCCCTTGGCAATGGCATGCCAGTGAGCTTGAGGACTCACTCCACCATTCAATTGAGCGTGTGTAAATATGTTGAAAAGTTAATTCATTGCACATCAGTGCATCAGCTATCGTCCCACCCCGCAGCCGCCAACTACAACTGCTGCTGCTGCTCCTGCTCCACCTCCTGCTGCTACTGCTGTGGCATATAGTGACTGTCAGCGTCGTCGGCGGTTGCCGTCTGTTTGCCGCCTGTTTGCATAAAGGACATGCACACAGGACATTTACGTTGCCTGCCTTTCATTTTTTTATTTTTCCTTATTTTCTTGGTTTTTTTTTCGCTTTTTTTTTATAGTTTTTCACCTCCTCCTCCTCACCTCCTCCTCCTCTTTCATCGTGTGTCATAAATTTAGTTCGATTTGCTGTTCAACGGCATTAACTCGTTCATTCTCGCCAGCTGGCAACAACTATCGAGCGCCCTGTTTGCCATCCACTGGCCGCAGCTCCTGCTCTATTGATGAATTTTTTACTGTCCTGCACCAGCACCTGCTTAAGTTATTGTATGTGTGTGTGTGTGTGTCTGTCCAGTCCCACTATCGTTGCCAACGCCAATAAATGTCATATTTGATACGCGAATAACAAAGTCCAAATGGGCATGTTGACTATGAAAAAATTATGACTTGTTGGCATTATAATTGAAGCGATATTTAGAAATTGATAAATGAAGTTTGTTAAATTATAAATAAATAAATAATAAATTAAATAAATATTTAAAAAATATATATACATATTTTAAGCAACCTCTTATATTATTTAAATATATTATATTAATTAAAAAAAAAAAACATATATATATATACATATATAATATAATAAATACATATGAAAATCATTTACCAAAATAGAGAATAATCTAAAAAAAAAATAAAATAAAAAATAAATAAATAATAAATAAAATAAATATTTAAATAATATATTAAGTAACATTTTATATTATTTAAATTATTTAAAAAAAAAACAAAACACACATATAATGTAATAAATATATATCAAATATATACCTAGTTGGAAAATAATTGATAAAAAAAAGAATAAATAAATAAATAATAAATAATATAAATATTTAAAAAATATACAAACATATATTAAGCAACATCTTATATTTTTTTAAATATATTATATTAATTTAAAAGAATATATATATATATATATATATATATATATATATATATATATACATATAATATAATAAATTTATATAAAATGTATACCTAATTGGAGAATAATCTAACAAAAATATATACATATATCTCACATATCAGTCTATTTATATATCATATATCATAATATACTTACTCTACTCTACTCGCCAATATCAAAAACACATTTCTAAGAGAGTATTCCTCTGTCGACTTCACTCGCCTGCTCACTCTCCTACTCTAGTTGTTTTAATGCAGTTTTAGCACGTGGCAATGAAATTTATCAAGTTCTTAATTATTGTCCTGGCATATGGCAAATGGCGCTGCATACTTTTCAGACTCACTTTTGATATTGATGGTGCTATAAATATGTGTGTATAAATGATAAAGGACAGCATTTGCTGTAGATGACTTTGAGAGCTGAAAAAGAAAGGATTGAAATTTATAAAAAAAAGTATAGATAAAGGTGAGATAGTGGGGTATAACTAATTAATGGTATATTTCTAGTCAATTTTATGGCAATTTTTAAAGATTTTTTTGTTTAATTATTTAAATATATTTTCGTTTAGTTTCTGCTAATTAAATTTGCAATGCATAGCAGCATTTGCTGTAAATGACTTTATGAAAAAGAAATTATTAAACAAATTTTGTAAATTTTTGATTATGATTTTCTAAAATTATTTATTTTATTTTATTTTTTTATTTATTAATTTTTTTTTTTTAAATTTAAATGTTGTTTCTCTTTGCATTTGCTGTTAAAAATTGTTAAATGTTAAATGACTTTGAGAGTTGAAAATGAAAGTATTAAACAAATTTCTAATTTATTAATTATGATTTTCCAAAATTATTTATTTAATTTATATTATTTAATTTATATTTGTATTATATTTTTTGTTTTTAATTTATTTTCTTTATTTTTTATTTCAATTTTAATGTTGTTTTCGCTGCATTTGCTGTCAATAAGTTTGATGATTAAATGAACAAGAATTTCAGCTGAACTAATGAACATATTTCTAATATAATTAACGTATTTAATTGCTGCTGTCTATATTTGCAATTAGCATTTGTGTTTTTTCCTCAACTGTTTAGCTTTCGGTTTTCATTTCAATTGCCCTACAATCAAAGCTTGCATTGAGCTCTGTTTTGGCATTGGTTCGGCGCGCATCTAACACTTCCATAAAAACTCATTTAATTACCACACTGGGCAGCAACATTTCTATTTGCATTTATTCCTTACACATTTAACACTTTTTCTACACTGTCACGTTCGCTGCTTATTTTTATTGCTTTTGCCTTGGTTTTTCTCGCTTATTTTTTTTTTTTTCTTTTTTTTCTTTTTGTATTTGGGTTGTTATTTTGCACTACAATTATGTTAATTTCCTATGCAAATAAAATTTAATTGAAGCTCTGGCCAGGGCACGTCGCGGCCCACGAGACGCCGGCAACCCGCACTTAGGCAACTGCGACGCCCTGGCATTAATGTCGCCGTTCGCAATTCCTCCTGCCTCCACCCGCCTCCTGCTGCCACGTTTCCTGTCCAAACGAGCTTGGTCCTGCCGGGTTTGCAGCGCATTTTGAGAGCGTTGCCAGCATTAATTGCCAATAATTATATTGGTTTACCTTTCTATTTCTTTTTTTTATTTTTTACAAATATTTTCTCTATGCCCCCCTGTTTACCCAAAGGTAAGTTCCATCTGGCGCGAACAAATTACTCAAACCAAACATTTTAGTACAAGATATTTGTATTTAAAGTGCAATCATTAAAGTCCTATTGGAAATTACAGAGAAATTAGGTAAATAAATATATAATTGGAAAGAAAATTTTCGTTGACTCTAGTTTTGTCAATAACTTTTAAGGAAAATAAAATAAAATATATTAAAATATTATAAAATGAAATAAAATAAAATAAAATATATTAAAATAAAATAAATAAAATAAAATAAAACAATTAAGAAAGCTCTAGTCGAGACTGCTCGACTAGGAAATCCCCTGAACCCTTCGGAGAACTGATATTTCAATAATTCTTCGCGTCTTTCAACATTTGAGAAAGACCGTACTTGAGTAAAAGTAAAAGCAACGGGAGAAGAAGTGTGTGTAGCAGGTAAAACGAAGCTAGAATGCTCACAGCGAAAGAGAGCTCGACTACAACGAGAGAGACAGTGCTTGAGTAAAAGTAAAAGCAAGGAGAGAAAAAGAGCAAAAGATCATTAGAGTTGTCTATGTGTATGCGCAGCAGTTCTCATTTGGTATTTGTATTTAGGCAGAACGAAGCTAGAATGCTTACAGCAGCAGAGAGCGTTCCCATTGTCCACTTAAAGCTCGACTGCATAAAGCTCGTACCCATTGTCCACTGAAAGCTCGACTGCAACGAGCGCTAGCTGCTGTTGGGCTCGAAATTTAAGAGAGACAGTGCTTGAGTAAAAGTAAAAGCAAGGAGAAAAGAAGAGCAGAAGATCATTGAAGTTGTCTATGTATATGTAGCAGTACTCATTTGGTATTTGTGTTTAGGCAAAACGAAGCTAGAATGCTCACAGCAGCAGAGAGCGTTCCCAGTGCTCACTTGAAGGTCAACTGCAAAAAGCTCTATCTGCCGGCGGGCTTCACATTTGAGAGAGACACTGCTTGAGTAATAGTGGGCATATATAAAGCGCAGCAGACTTATAGTTGTAGTAGTAGAAGTAATGGTTATAGTAGTAGGACTTATAGTAATAGTAGTAGGACTTATAGTTAAAGTAGTAGGATTTATTGTTATGGTAGGAAGACTTATAGTTATAGTAGTTGTAGTAGTGAGCCTTAAAGTTATAGAGAGAGAGAGAGAGAGAGTAAAGTAAAAGCAAGGAGAGAAAAAGAGCAAAAGCTCATTAGAGTTGTCTATGTGTAGGCAGCAGCTCTCTTTTGGTATGTGTATGTGTAAAACGAAGAGAGAGAGAGAGAGAGAGACAGTGCTTGAGTAAAAGTGGCTTTACGTATATAAAAGGCTGCAGCTGCAGCATTTCTTCAGTCGTCCAGGCCTGGTGGGGGTCAGCGCAACGAAGTGAAGGTGAGTGTGTGATCGATCAGCTTAGCATTAAAGACGTACAGGAATTACGTAAGTGAAATAAGTGGAAGAAATCCTTAGAAGAAAGTGGAAATACTTGGAAGAAATATGTAGAGGGAAGAAGAAATAGACAGACGAATAGTACTAAATTGACTCAGCTCGTCATCCTGATCAAGAAAATATATTCTTTGTGGGGTCTGCTACGCCTTCTTCTGCCTGTTACATGTATTTCAACAAAACCATTATACCCTGATTTCCCATTGAAAATGGGTTCAGGGTATAATAAATTAAAATAAAATATATTAACTTAAAATAAATCCCTAAAACTCTAAAACCCTAGTATTTTATGGGGCGTGCCACTCCTTCTGCTGTCTGTGAAATTAATTTTAAGAAATTTATTATGAATTAATTTCTTACTTTTAATTGAAATATATAAAATATATATTTTTTTTTACTGTTGCGACTCAGCAAAGTTATTTATAAATTTAGTAATTATTTGATATATTTATTTAGATATTTTTCACATTGCTAATGTCCTGTAATTTATGCATCCTCAAGCACTCTCGCACACTCAGTCGGCAATTGAACAATTGCAAGCAATTAAATTTGCATAAATTGAGCTGCCGGCCCCTGTGAGCAGGAAACACAATAAGTGTCAAACAATAAAAGTGCGTTGACAATTACAGCTGAAATTAAATTAACTTATTAACTCATATAGCCCCGATGTGTTGCATGTAAATGAATACACACACACACACACACACACACACGGCCGAGCTGACAGAATGTAATGTAATACGAGTAAATGTCAGTGCTGTCGCTTAAATAATAATCCAATCAGCAAACATTTGGACCCCTGTGGCACAATGAACGCCTCCCCTTTCCTACGACCTGCTGGGCGTGGTCAAACAATTGACAATTGTGCTGCAGTGTGGATTATGTAATTACCAAATGTGCAAAAATATAATTTAATAAAAGCAATCACAGCGCTCGATGCCAAATGGGCTGTGCCCATGATTTATGGCGCACGGGGCGTATGCGCAATGTGCCATAGAATCTCTCTCATGCAGTTGCTCCAGACACGACAAGAATTTCGCTTTAAGCTCATGACTAATGATCCACTTGAAACATTTCTGCTTGCAGGACTACGACAAGGAGATTAGCTGCCACAAGATACATTCGCCAAGCAGCAGCAGCAGCAACCACGCCCACCATTCCCTGCATCAACAGCACCAGCAGCAACTGCAGCAGCAGTCGCAACAGCAGCACATACACCACCACAACAACAACAACAACAACAACGAAGATGAAATGGAGCCAACGCTGCTCTCGCCCGCTCACTCCAACCACTCGGCCTACGACTGCAAGGAGCACGTCAAGGAGCTGGAATTCTACAAGAATCTGGCCGCGAAGGCTGCCTCGCTGGCCAATCATCATCAGCGCGACACGAGCTCCGTCTCGCCCCTGCCCATGCAAATCGATGCGGACGAGGACGAAGCGGAGGACCAGACGGCCGAGGCATTGCGTCTGCGGCGCGAGGAACAGGCGCAGGCCAAGGCGTTCGCGGCACATCTAAATGGAACTAGTGAGTACATATCAAAAGCCAAGCTACAATATAACTAAGACGAAAACAGAAATGGAAACTGCACAGGGCTTGAATATGCCAAAAGGCAAACATATATTTGAGAAGTTTATGATTTAGTAAAGCTAGTGCAACTTCTTTTATGTATATTTCATTCTTTTATTTATTATTCCCACTAATCTAGAGTTGAGCGATGATAGAACTGAATATTGTATTATCTGATTAATTTTGGCAAAGTTCCGATAGAAAAATTTGTTGCATTGGCTGCGAACAAATTGTTCTTGTTTTATTTATTATTATTTAAATTTATTATTATTTCTTTATTTTGATTCATTTTAAATGAAATCTGATAAATTTATGCAAAGTTCTGATAGGAAAATTTGTTGCATTAGCTGCGAACAAATTGTTCTTGTTTTATTTATTATTATTTAAAGTAATTATTATTTCTTTATTTTATTTTGATTAATTTAAAATAAAATCTAATTAATTTCAGCAAAGTTCTGTTGGGAAAAATTGTTGAATATTTCTTATTTTATTTTGTTATTATTTTCATTTATTATTATTTCTTTATTTTATTTTGATTCATTTTAAATGAAATCTGATTAGTTTTGGCAAAGGTATACTAGCAAAATTTGTTGCATTAACTGAGTAAACATTTTTCTTAATTTATTTATTGTACTTTTAATTTATTATTATTTTTTTATGTAATTTTTACTTTTATTTGAATTTATTTTTTATTTATTTTAATTTGTTGAATTAACTGAGTAAACATTTTTCTTAATTTACTTATTATACTTTTAATTTATTATTATTTTTTTATGTAATTTTTATTTTTATTTGAATTTATTTTTTATTTATTTTAATTTTATTAATATATTTTATTTATTTTTATTTTATTAGCATTATGAAGTGTTTAGTCTGTCTCAATACATTAATTATTATAGCATAAGTGTTAAAAAAAAAAAAAATAAAAAATAAAATAAAAATTTTAAATATGCCTCAAAAATATTTTTGTTTTAGAGGTGCTTTTTTTAGAGTTGCTAAAATTAAATAATTTATTTGAAAAAGATTCATAAACTAATGATTGAATTTTAGCTCAAACTATATAGAAAATATTTACTAATAACTGAGAAGGGAAAGCTATGCTAATTTTACGCAATTTTATTATATTATTTTATTTGCTTCAGTTAAAATATTAAATATTATGGTATTACTAAAACGGTAAACAAATTGCACAAGAGTAAAAAATAATTATTAAAACAAAGTGTAAGCAGAAAGACTACAATAGATTAGAATTGCTGGAATGGATAGCAAAGATGAGTAGTTAATACAAAGTGAAATTAGTATGAGGAGCAGTGTTGAGTGCAATGGAAGATGAAAAGGTCAAATGACGTAGATGAGCTATGAATAATGAATTCGTATGAGAATTCGCTCCACATTTGCCAGTTTTACGTCTAATCTATCCCAAAACGAATCTAAGCGCTCAGCTAGGCTATATCAACTGGAATTTGGCAGCAGTTTCCATCTCTGTCCAAGACACGCACACACAGCAATTAGTGCTGGCAGCTTTTAGGGCTGCTTGATTATATCTGAGGCCAGAGACTGTGACATTTCTGCTAATTTTGCAACTGTTTTTGGCTGAAAAACTAATGTAAACATTTTTCGCCTACCTTTTGTCTCTCTCTCTCTCTCCTGCACAGTGCAAGACATGATAAATTTGCAAAAATTACAAAATTTGGCCACACTGCAACAACAGCAACATCAGCAACAGCAGCAGCAACAGCAGCATCATCAGCAGCATCAGCAACAACAACAACAGCAACAACAACAACATCCGCATTCACATCATTCCCATCATCATCCCGCCACGGCTGCGGCACTGGCAAGTCTTCAGGGCTTAGCTGCCTCCGTGTTCAACTCACCCCTGAATCTGAGTGTTGGCGCTGAGGCTGTGGCAACAACAACAGCAGCAGCTGCTGCTGCTAGTGGAGTCACTTCAACGTCAGCAGCAGCTGCTGCAGCAAGTCTCTCGCCCAGCAGCAACAACAATAACGGCAGCAAACACAAGACGTCAAAGGGCAGCAACAGCAGCAACAACAACAACAGCAGCAACAATGGCAACAGCAACAACAACAGCAGCAACAACGACAACAACAACAGCAGCAGCAGCGCAGCCGGCAATTCCGCCAGCCAGCAGCCGCAGGATAATCCCAGCAGCAGCAGCTCACCGCACGCCCATGCCCACGCCCTAAACGCAACAACGCTGGCGAATGTGTTGGCTGCAGCGACCGCATCGCCACCGCCCGCGCTCCAAGCGCCGCCGGCGAGCGCCCAGATGCCCCAACTGATACTCGCCTCCGGCCAACTGGTGCAGGGTGTCCAAGGTGCCCAGCTACTCATACCCACAGCCCAAGGTGGGTAACCCTTCCAGTGTGTGTGTGTGTGTGTGTGTGTGTGGGATTAGTTTTAGTTGTGTTGGATATCAATAACATAGTTGACTTCACTTGACTTTGGCTTATATCACAGACAAAGTCTCGGGCTGGCCGCGACCATTAAAGCCACGGCTAAAGCGATTAGGCGAATTTCAATTTCCTTGATTTATAATAGAAACTACGAAAATTCTGTTTTCCCGTTCAAATTTAATATTTATTTATTTTGAAAATCTCTAATTGATGAGTTTAGCTAATCGAAGTGGCAGATCGGCCATGAAAAGTATTTGCATTGGCAATGAAATAGTAGGATTCTAAATACGATAGTCGAAATGTTCCTTTAAATAGTAGTATTTTTAAGAATATTTATAAGCATGATAATAGTAGTAGTGTTCATGAAAATAATAATGTTTATTCAAATAGTAGTATACATTAAAGTAGTAGGGTTCATGAAAGTAAAACTGAACTAAAACTGAAAATAGTAGTATTCATTAAGGTTTATTTAAATAGTAGTTTTCATAGGAATATTTATGTTTATTCAAATAGTAGTGTTTATGAAAATAGTAGTATTCTTTAAAGTAAAGGTGTTCATGAAAATAGTAGTATTCATTCAATTAAAAATAGTTATGGAAATAGTAGTGTCTATGAAAATAGTAGTATTTGTTAAAGTAGTAGTGTTTATTTAAATAGTAGTACTTATAAGAATGTTTATATTCATTAAAGTAGTAGTGTTTATTTAAATAGTAGTATTCACTAAATAAAAGTATGCATAAAAATAGTAATGTTTATTCAAATAGTAGTAGTATTCATTAAAGTTCATTTTAATAGAAGTATTTAATATATTTTATTATGATAATTAAAATAGTAGTGTTTATACAAAAAAGTAGTATTCATTAAAATGAAACTGTTCATGGAAATAGTAGTGTCTATGAAAATAGTAGTATTTGTTAACGTAGTAGTGTTCATTTAAATAATAGTATTCATAAGAATAATTCATATATTCATTAAAGTAGTAGTGTTTATTTAAATAGTAGTATTTATTAAAGTAGAAGTATGCATAAAAATAGTAATGTTTATTCAAATAGCAGTGTTAATATACAAATGGCAGTATTTATAAATAAAGTAGTCTTCATAAAAATAATCGTTTTCATTCGAATAGTAATATGCATTAAATTATGAATGTACATTACATGAAGAGTGTTCAGCTTAAAATAGTATTGCTCATCAAAAAAGTAGTATTTTAGTACTATTTCATTAAAATAGTTGAGATTAGCTAGTCGAGTTTTTTAGTCGGTGTGCAGGACTGTTTCATGACTTCTCTCAGGTTTTCTGCTTGCTCTTTCTCGAATCAGAGTCCTTCGCTTATGCTGCTACAGAGCAATGTTATCCGAGTCCTGCATCCAGATCACACTCTTATCGCCACTTGGGAGCATCTTCACCATTGCCCTACTACAATCACTACATTGACTTTCGCTAGATCTCTGATTGGTTTCATCTTTTCTAATCTACTTCTCTCTCTCTCTCTTCCACTCTCTAGGCATTGCTGTGCAGACCATACTTACCATTCCGGTGAGCCCACAGATACCCACCAGCGAACAGTTTCTGCCCAATGCATTTGGCGCTTTCGCCAGCTATCAGCAGCAGCAACAACAGCAGCAACAACAGCAACAGCAACAACAGCAACAGCAGCAACGCGAGCAGCAACGCGAACAGCAACGTGAATTATTGGCTCCGCCGCTGGGCGCACTGCAGCATGCGCCAGCCTTGCCGCAATTGGCCCAAACTCCGACGAATTTACTGAAGCCGAATCTGTTTTCGACGGGCGTGCAGCAGCTGCTGACTGCACTGCATCCGGAGCTGTTTGCGGCTGCCGCCGCCAATCATCAGCAGCAGCAGCGGGAGCAGCGCGAACGCGAGCAACAGCAGCAGCAGCAGCAGCAACAGTTGGCGGCAGCAGCAGCAGCCGCGGCCGCGGCGAGTCACTTGCCACACACTCACCTGGCCGCCGACATGCGACGCTCTGCGGAGCGCACGCCCCCCTCGGGCTCGCCCACCGTGGGCAGCCCGGCGCTGCCGAGCAAACAGCCCGCCCCACCGCCGCCCCCGGCAGCGGCATTCCTGCTGCAACAGCAGCTGCACATCAAGCCTGAGACGCAGACCCATCTGCATCATCATCATCTGCACAATACGACGGCGACGGCCACAGCGTCGTCGCATCCGCAGATCAGCTTGCGGCATCCGGATGAGCTGACCGCGCCGCAGCTGGACCTGAAGCCGCTGGAGCTGAATAGCAGCGGCAGCGTCTCGCCGCCCTCGGCGGCGCTGGCGCGACATCATTTCGGCCACAATCTGCGCACGGCGGCCGCCGTGTCGCCCAAGCACAGTCCGGGCCGTGGCTCGTCCGGCGCCACGGGCATGAATCTTAGCCAGCATCACGAGCGGCTGGAGCGTCGCTCCCACACGCCGACTGCGACGGCGACCAGGACGAGCACAGGCGGCTCAGCGTCCGTGCATCATCTGCCGCACGAGCGTGCGGCGGGCAACGTCCCCGGCGGACGTCTCACGCCCACGGTATCCACTCAATCGGGCAGCAGCAACGAACGAGGCTATTCATCTCCGCTGTTCCGCTCGCACTCGCCGCCCGTGCATCCGCTCAACATGGGCAGCTCGCCGCGGCTGGACCGCGACTATCTGGGCAATGGGCCCAGCCTGAGCGGCGGCTCCAGCGTCGCCTCCGGCACGGCCACCAGCTGCACGGCGACAGTGAGCGCGTCCAGCGCCACAGGCAACGTACTTAGCAGCATCAACAGGTGAGTTACTCCAGCTGAGGCAGTCAAAGATCTTTAGTTATATATATGCGATTGCCTTTCACAGACTCAACGCCTCCAATGGCGAGCTAACCATCACCAAATCCTTGGGGCCGCCCACGGCAACGGCCACGCGCGCCTCATCCGCCTCGCCGCGCGACGACTCGCCCCTGCCGGGCCCGTCCACGTCGGGCGTCTCACTCATGCAGCCCCTGAAGCTCAGCCCCTCCTCGCGCAGCGAGCCGCCCCAGCTGTCGCCCAATGGCAACGACAATGACAACGACCTGCTCATGGATTCACCGAGTGAGTAAAGATCGACTCTTTTTCTTTCACACTCTATTAACTAGAAGTTAAGCTAGGAGAGGCTAACTATATATACAGTGAGAGTAACATTAATATTCCGTTTTATTATTATTCAACTTCAAATGCAAATAAAATATTAAATATTAATTGAAATTAAAAATGTAGGACATTTAAGTTGTAGATTGAAAAGAAATAAATAAATATATAAATAAATGAATTAAAAAATAAATAAATAATAAATTAAATAAATGAAGGAATAAATAAATTAAAATTAAATAAATCAATAAATAAATAAATAAATGAATTAAAAATAAATAAATAAATAAATAAGTAAATCAACAAATAATCAATTATCAAAAAATTAAAAATAAATGAAAAAATAAATAAATAAATAAAAAAATAAATAAATAATAATAATAAATTAAAAATAAATGAAAAAATTATTATAAATAATTAAAAAAATAAATAAAAAAAAAATAAAATAAACAAATAAATAAATAAATAAGTAAATAAATAAATAAATAAATAAATAAATAAATAAATAAATAAATAAATAAATAAATAAATAAATAAATAAATAAATAAATAAATAAATAAATCAATAAATAAATCAATAAATAAATAAATGATTGAATAAGTAAATAAATAAATAAGTAAATCAAAAAATAATCAATTATCAAAAAATTAAAAGTAAATGAAAAAATAAATAAATAATTAAAAAAAATAAATAAATAAATAAAAATAAATAAATAAATAAGTAAATAAATGAATAAACAACTAAATAAATAAATTAATTAATTAATAAATGATTGAATAAATAAATAAATAAATAAATAAATAAAAAATAAAAAATAAGTAAATAATAATAATAAATTAAAAAGAAATGAAAAAATAAATAAATAATTAAAAAAAATAAATACAAAAATAAATAAATAAACAAACAAATAAATAAATACAAAATAAATAAATAAGTAAATCTATAAATAAATAAATACCCTTTCAAAGAAGTATTTATTAAAGTAGTATATTTAACCTAACTAACAAAAATTGTGTTAAAAAAAAAAAGAAATGTATCGATACTTTACATACTTTACAAAATGGAATATTCATGTTATACACTATATATATATATAAATCTGTTGGCATATTTAATTTATTTTAAATCAAGACTCCGCCAGTAGGTTGTGAGGGCGTTAAGGTAATCTAAGCCTTCCCGTGCCTAAAATAAGGGAACTGGCAATGCTGTTTGTATTCGAATTATATTATAAAATGATTGCTTGAGATGTCCGCTATTTCAGCACGTAACATCCATAGATCTATGGCAAAAATGACGACGTCTGCAACAGCTCTAGTTTAAGCAGTTCATGTCATTTGGCCAAAGCAGAAATAACAAACTTCTGCCCAGACACACACACACACATGCATATATCCTTATATCTGTCTGGTAATACTCAGCCAGCTAATCGTAAGAAGTTGGCGTAAAGCCTTCCTGACAGGCTGTTGCATCAGTTTAGTTGCCTGGCTCTCGCCGACTTGTTGCCGAGTGGCGTGACAGGCTCAACGCAGCTGCTAATTTGGCTAACACTTACGGCTGACATCTTTCAGCTTTTGGCGTGGCAAAATCTTTCGCTGGAGTTTAGCTTGCGGCTGCATCAATTATGAACCAAATTGTGAGAAATCGTGTAAATGCACAGCGAAACTTTTCCACACACGCACACACACACACACACACATCACAGTAGTAGAGATGCTCTTCTATCTCTCTCACCCACTCTTGCCCTTTTCCCTCATAAACTTGACTTGCATTTTCTTTTAGAAATTACATAAAATCCAGTTAACTTGTTAGAGCTTGTTTTCATTTAAAACACAGTCAAAGTTTTATTTCTGTTTGCTGCTCTCGAACTGCCTTAATTAATGTTGAAAAACTTGCCCAAAATGATGTGTGTGGCTGTGTGTCTATGTGTCTATTATAAATATCGCTCATCCGCCACGTTGCTCAGCAGCTCTTAAAATATCAAATCATCAGACAACTGCATCATTAACTCAGCTAAAACAGCTCGAATTGAACTTTCCCATTTGCCACTTGAATTTCATTTACCCAAATCCCAACTCTATGCTTATTTAGCATATGTGTGCGTGTGTGTGTGTGTGTATGTGAGTATGTTTGTGGCTTTTGTGAATTTTCACTAATTGCGTAAGAAAATATTTAGATTTTTACTCAAATTTCTGTTGAGCCACTTGCAAACTTAATTACAAATAATATATTTGTATGCATAAATTTTTCTCGTTTCTTTGAAAATATTTTATATCAAGAGTTGACTTGATTCTTGTTTTATTCTTTTCAAAATTAACATTGTTGCAAAGATTTAATTAATATTGAATATTATTAAAACTTAAAGATTTCCACAAATAATATTTTGTAGAAAATGTCATTGTCAATTAATGTCAATAAGAGGTGTTAAAGTTTATATTGAAATGAGAATTGAGAAACGAACAATAGCTATTTTCAAGCTATTAAATAAAACCTATTATTATAAAAGCTCCGCTTAGACCTAGGCGTCTACTTAATATATTTTTATATTTACTATTGAAAAATATGGAGAAACAGAAAGAACATATTTATAAATGCTTAATAATCAAAAAGAATAAATATTAAGCATTTATAAATATTTTTAAATTTTCTTTACTCAAAAATATTTAGTATTAAGCATTTAGATATTTTATTTTAATTTATAAACATTTTTTTTTAATTAATAAGATTTAATATAAGGCATAAAAATATTATTTTTAATTAATAAGATTTAATATTAAGCATAAATATTTTTTTTATTTAATAAAATTTAATATTTAGCATGCATATTTTTTTTAATTAATAAGATTTAATATTAGGCATTTATAAATATTTTTAAATTTTGTTTACTCAACAATATTCAGTATTACGCATTTTAAATATTTTATTTTAATTTATAATATTTTTTTTTTTAATTAATAAGATTTAATATTAAGCATTTATAATTTTTTTTTTTAATTAAAAAGATTTAATACTAAGCATTTATAAATATTTTTAAATATATATATTTTTTCTGTTTCTCTGTTTTCCATAGTAAGTACTGCAAATAATTCTTAGTTCAATTATAAATTAATTTAAATGACTAATGAATAACGTATACTACAATAAATTTGTTAAGCTAGGCAAAGCACAGCCCCACTGCATCTCCTAAAATCAATTTGAATACATCTTATAAGCGAGCACCCCCAACACTCTGAGTCCTTATCAATACATGTTTTGCTCATGCATATGTGCAGAGTGTGCGTGTGTGTGTGTGCGTGCACACGCTTGCAGCTCGCTTAGAGCTTAATTGAAACTTTGGATGCATTAAAAATGCAATCAGCACAACAAGCAGGCAGCCCCAGGCCTGAGCTAAGCCATCAGCTAACAGGTTTTCGTCTCAATTGGTCGGGAGAGGGGTAAGACTGATGGGAAGCGGTAAGGATCGTATGGCTGTTGTTACTGCGCCAGCTACTTGATGGCAGCTCTCTAGTGTCGCATCGCATACAAATTGCAGACAATATGCAGCTTAATTACTACTAATTGATGCATACAAAAACTTAAGATGTTTTCGTATTTAATGACATATTTCACTGCTCGATGGCAAACAAACAACAAAGCGACGACGACGATGGCGACGACAGCAGCGCAAGTTATGGCTTGGCAAGGATTCAGACAAGGATAACAGCGGCAGTTGAGGCTGGCACTGAGGCAGGGATGCTGAGGGGGCTGCTTGCTGGCGCATCTTAATTACCGCTAAAGCGCCTCGGCTGCAGTTACAGTCAAGTGAATGACGGCGCTGTGCTGGTGTCTTCTGGCAGCGTCGTTGCCTCGTCTCCTTGTTGTCGCTTGCATATCATTAATAAATAAATCAAATTTCTGTGCGTGTAGTTTGGCGAGCAGCAGCTGCTAACAAATTAAGCAGATAAAGCCAGCCAGCCAACTTTTCCCCCCCGCTTACCTAATAGACAAGCATAACAAGACCTAAGTGACAGAGCAATAAAAGCAACAACAACCTCCGAGTGTCTTCCTGTGCCCTGGCAAATGAGTTTTATCAATTTACCTACGACACTCTAATAATATTTCGCAATTACCGCAATTAACTGTAATTAAGAGCCGCGCGCGACTCGTAGCCAATTAATGTTGTCATTTTGCATTGACAGTTATTGCCCTGAACGCTCGGACGGTCTCGCAGTCATTTTAGTTTAGCTTAGCCACTTAAGTACCGTTGCCATTTCCCGTTCTTCACTAAAATCCTGCAAACTCCACTTGTTTTCTTCCAGATGAGCCCACCATCAATCAGGCCACCACCAATGTGGTCGACGGCATTGACCTGGACGAGATCAAGGAGTTCGCCAAGGCATTCAAACTGCGACGCCTCTCGCTGGGCCTCACCCAGACCCAGGTGGGCCAGGCGCTGTCCGTGACCGAGGGACCGGCGTACAGCCAGAGTGCCATATGCAGGTGAGCTATGCATAGACGAAGCTATTTATTATTATTTATATAAAATAACTGAAAGATAGAGATAAAGATAGATCAAATCGAGTTAGCTTTGCAGCTTTAATGATTCGACTGCGAGATATTTTACGTTTTATTTTGTATTAATTACTTTTGGTATAAAATTCAAATAATATTAGGCTTATCAAAATCAAAATATATATAGAGCAAAAAATATTCTGCACATAACAAAAAATTGCAGGAAAAATGTATAAAAATAAATAAAATAAAATAAATTCTTTTTCCTGCCATTTTTATTTATTTATTTATTTTTTTTTTTTTTTTATATAAATATAAGAGTGACGAATATTTTAAAATTGACAAACAACATTATTTTAAAAAATATTTAAAAATAATGTATTATATATTATTATATATTATTATTATTATTTATTGGAATTTTTCTAACAACTTAAATATTTTAAAATCAAATAAATGAAGTCTTAAAAAATATATTATATATGTATTTATATATATGAAGAGAGCAAAAAATAACAAATGAATACTCATATATATAATAGATAAAATTTAAATAAAATCTTAAGAATCAAATTATTATTTTTGTATTAAACAAATTTATTTATTAATTTTATTTTTGATATATTTTTTTATTTATTAATTTATTTATTTACTTATTTATTTATTTATTTATTCATTTGTTTATTTATTTATTTATTGATTTATTTATTGTTTTATTTATTGATTTATTTATTTTTTATTTATTTATTTATTTGTTTACTTCTTTATTTATTTCTTTTTTATTTATTTATTTATTTTTTAATTATTTATTTAATTATTTCATCTCTTCAAATAAATTTGTATGATTTAAAAAACAATTAAACTTTTTTTAGTGAACATTTTAAAAAACAAACAATTTAAATATCCCATTTAACATTTATAATTTCATACAAATATTCTAGCTAAATTAATAAAGTTTTTAGCGCAGGCAAAAGAGAAGAAAAACAAATATATATTTTTATAATTTATCTAAAGAAAAAACACACAATTATTTTGCAATCGAAACAAATTTAGAACGCTTTAATTTTAATTAGTTTTAAAATACTTCTGGAACAATCTTTAGAGTGCCAGGACATTTTGAACAAGCTATAAAAAATGAAAAAAAAAAAACAGAAGCAAAATATTTATATATTTATATATATGCAAATATATATATGTATGTATACATATTTTGTATGTTACACTATAATTGATATGATATTATATATCTATGTATCGAACATAATGCTTAATTAGTTAGTTAATTAGTTAAACGAAAAATAATGCAAAATTCATTTTATTTATTTTATTTGTTTATTTTGAAAATCGCCAACCGTCTCTACTCTCTACTCTCCCATGACTCGCCATGGCTGTTCCCATCGTCGAAATGCCAAAATGCCAAAATGCCAAAATGCAAGCAGTGCACTCGCTGCGCAGATGTATGCCGCTCAACTGTCGACGCAACAACAGAACATGTATGTGTGTGTGTGTGTGCGAGTGTGCGAAAGAAACTTGTATGTGTGTATGTGTGAAAGAAACTTAACTAAAGTGCAAGAGCTCATATTTGTTTTGTACATTTGATTTTTATGTTTTTGCTTTACTTCTTCTTCTTCTTATCTTTATTATTATAAGTATGCGCTTCTCCCACTCCAACACCAAGTTTTATGATTGGCCAGGGCATTGCCAATGAGCAATATTTTTTAACAGCTTTCAACAACAACAACTGCTACAAATTTCGTATGTTTTTTGCGTGGCCTGCAACTAAAAGTAAAAAAAAAAAAAAGAATAATGAGAAAAATATGCTACTTGACAATGTCCTGGCACTTTAGTTACGTTTCTTTTACCTTTCGCGCATACGTTTGTACGGCATTTACTAAGTTACTCTATCCCTCCTATATATATATATATATATATATATGTATATGTATATGTATATGTACGCACATAGGTTCGAGAAACTCGACATCACACCAAAGAGTGCTCAGAAAATCAAGCCCGTCTTGGAGCGCTGGATGAAGGAGGCCGAAGAGAGGTGAGAGTATGGAGGCAGTTCCACACAACGTCCAATCAAACATGTAGCAAACTCAACTAAACGAACGTTTCTCTATCTCATTTCTGTAGCCACTGGAATCGCTACAAATCGGGCCAAAATCATCTGACCGACTACATTGGCGTGGAGCCGTCGAAGAAGCGTAAGCGTCGCACCTCCTTCACGCCGCAGGCCTTGGAGCTGTTGAATGCGCACTTTGAGCGGAATACGCATCCATCGGGTGAGTGGTAACTTTCAGTGGATCCAGTTGATTTCGAATTGGGCACTATATAACATCTTTTCTTCTTCTTCTCGTTTCATTCCGTTCTCAGGCACCGAAATAACCGGACTGGCACATCAGCTGGGCTACGAGCGCGAAGTGATTCGCATTTGGTTCTGCAACAAGCGGCAGGCACTGAAGAACACCGTTCGCATGATGTCCAAGGGCATGGTCTAGGAGGGCGTGCTCCCTCCCATCAGATGCTGTATATAGTTTGTGTACGTCTGTGTAGATGTGTGAGTGTATGTATGTATGTGTGTATGGGTGTATGTGTGTGTGTGTGCGTGTATTTTGTGATAGTTTTAAACACTTAGCGCTTAGACTCTAGGCCATGTAAAGTAAAAGCTGTGTCATAGCATTTACCACTAATGTCTGCATATGCCACTCCCCCCTTCCCACAAAATCTAATACCAGATAAAATGAAAAAAAAAAAAAAACATCTACAATTTATGACTAACATTAATCATATCCCAAGTAGTCTAGAATCTATGGTCGAACAGATTTAGGGCCCATTTTCTTATATTGATGTGCCATTCCAAAAAGAACAAAAGAAAAATAAAAAAAAAAATTACAAAAAATATTAAATACATATAAAAACATGGAATAATATATATGTATATGTATTACGAATTCACAACTAGAGATTTACATTTAACAATTTGTATGGCTAAGCGTAAAACCAAAATGCAAAAAGAAAAAAACAAAAAGCAAAAAAATAAACTATTATTAAACAAACAAATGACACAAGTAAATTAAATTCTTTATAAATTGTAAGCTCTGATTTAACAAAAACAAAAAAATAATTGCATTTAATGCGTTGGCTATATACATATATATTAATATAACGTATATACTAAAGTGTATTTTATTTAAACAATTTATAAATAAATTATAAACTCTAGCAATTAACAATTCTCATTTGGCCATCATGACATCCACTATCCGTAAATCAAGTAACAACTGAATCCCACTCAAATGTATGGCAGCGCACTAACAAAATTTAGACTAAGCAAATTTATGTAGCAATTTAAAAAGACAACAACAACAAAATAAAAATACAAAATTACAAACAATTCAAAAAGCAAAATACTTCAATTGCAAAATTCAAATGGTACACAAGAAAGTCATTAAAGAGAACAGAAAAAACTGGAGGAAGAACAAAAAACAAAAACAGAAAATATTTAAATAATTGTAATAAAAAAACAAACATAATTAAAAATATGAAATCATCCGTGTTTTATTTATATAAATTAAACTGGTAATTCAATAAATTGTAAAGGGAGAGAGAGAAATAGAGAGAGAGAGAGAGAGAGAGCAATCTGACTTTTAAATAAGATCTGTGGGCTAGAGATCAGACTTTTTTGATCAATCTCCTCTCTCGTTCACTCACACTCTGACAGAGTGCCTTAGCAATAGAGGTAAGTTGAAATGGAACCATATATCTAGCGCTCTACTTGTTGCTCTAACAAATCATTTCCCTAACTAAATAACTCTCCCTCCACAATAACCCAAAGAGGACAAAGAGCACATTCCAATCAATTTCCACTTCAGTGTTCAAGTTAATATAAAATTTCTGTATATTTAATGGAAATCATTAATATACAAATATAAAAACTAATTTATTAATACTAATTACATTGTTCTTAATTGCTCTTAATGTACACTGGCAATATCACATGAACGTAGATTAGCAAAGCAATCGCGGCAGAGTCAAAGATCAGATCAATCAGTCGCTCAGCATGTTCTCCAAGTTCTTTTGCTTCTGCCACACACGATATTCAATTAGGCCGTAACTGCAAATTTTATAAAATTAATTAATAAAAAAATATAAATCAATGCTGAAGTATTTTAAATTATATAAAAATTAAATTTAAAATAATTGGAAATTAATTTTAAATAATTAAAAAGGGAAACTACATTTATAAAATATTTATTTTTTTAAATTAATAAAAAAAAATAATCAAAATAATTTAAAATAGCTAAACATTATTTTTTTAAATATTATAGAATAATAAAAAATAATAAATAAATAAAAAAAAATAGCTAAATGAAATATATATTAAAAATAAACTTAAAAATGACTAGAAATTAATTTTAAAAAATGATTAAAAATTATTAATATTTTTAAAAGCTCAAAATAAATTAAAAATTAATAAAAATATATGAATGCAGAGAGAGAGAGAGAGGATAAATTAGGTATATGAATTAATATTAAAAAGTGAAAAATGATGTGAAATACATATGTAGATTACTTAAAAATTAATTAGATAAATGCAAAGCTCACCCCACACATCCCACGGCCATGACACACATCAGAATGATCAGCTTGGTGGATGTGCACAGCTGGGAGCTGATGACGTAGCCAATAACCGAACCCGTGCTCTCCCATAAACGAAAGTTGCTATACGCGGCAATCAGATGGTTGGGAAACAGAATGCCATAAAAAGCTGCAATACAGAGAGTAAGTACTGAGCAAAAGCTGAGCTTAAAGCTTTGCGCTTACCGTTGACAACAACCAGCCAGACGCCGTCGCAGATGCCCCAAATGGCCGCAAAGGTGCAGTACATGAGATAGTCGCCCTCGCGCGCCTCCCAGCTGTACATGTAGGCGAGCAGGCAGAGATTAAGCACAGCACAGATGGCCGCCAGGGTGACACGTCCGATGCGCTCGACCAGGGCGCCCGCAATGCCGGCGGCAATCGCATTGGCCACACCAAAACAGATCATCGCAAATCCGATTTTGGAAATGCCCCAGCCGCAGGCAACGAATGACTAAGAGTGGACAGAGGGACGTTAGCAATGGAAGCAGTGCTTACAGCTAAGCTTAAAAGCTTACTTACGCGTGTAAAGTCAACGGCCAGAAAGGCCTCCTCCAGGCCAATAAACATGGTTATGGGCAGCATGAGTATCTGGCGGCGTTTGCGCAGCAGATTAATGGTCACAGTTAGCAGTTTCAGGCCCGAGATGCCATCCCCAGTGTCACCGCGATTGACGCCATAGCTGAGTGAGCGAATAATTAAGTAGATATATATATATATATATGTATGTATGTATGTATGTACTCACCGCTTCAGCGAGCTAACGCCAAAAATCATCATAATCACCGCACCAGCCATGCATGCCAGGAATATGGAATTGAGCAGCTGTATCTGCTCGGGCGGCGGAGGCACCAGATTGGGATTCACCTCGGCGCCGATGCCGGGGCAGAAGCGAGCGCCGCACAGCTCGCCCACACGGCTTATGCTCGCCTCGAGGGGCTCCAGTTCCGGCTCCAGCAGACTCCCATTGGCCGGCGTCGCGGCGCTGAGTGTCAGCACCGAGGAGGATATCAGATTGCCCCACACCTGCGCCATCTGATAGAAGATGAAGAACAGCCCGAAGAACTTCACCGTGTTGACATCCTTGCGCGACTCGCTGCCGCGCACCTTGGTCAGCGCCTCGGAGACGGTGGACAGGTACGTACACTTGGAGCACCACAGCGGACCGCCGCCAAAGCCCACCATCAAGGCGGCCGGAATGAGCGTCTCGAAGCGCGGATAGAACTGGGCGGCAATGTACGGCATGTAGGCGAACAGGGCCAGGGCCATGGTCAGGCGGCAGCCGAACCAACTGTTGATTAGAGTAAGTGGGACAGGCTTAGTGTTGGCCAGCAGGCTGCCTGACTAACTGACTGGCTGACTGACTGGCTCAGTGGGCCAGCTAAGCAGCTGCTTCAAGGCCGGCCATAAATCTAAATAAATCGAGTTAACTGATTAAAGTTGCCAGTGGGCAGCTTTTCCTTTTTCCCTTTTGTTTTTTTTTTTTTTTTTTTTGGGGCCAGCGCGCGTGCCCGGAATAAGTCAAACGAGTCGGAAAAATGTGTCGAAACTTGTCCGCCCCCTTGGGCGGCAAACGTTTTCTATAAATTAGCGATTTGTTTAAATGTCAGCCAAAACAAAATGGTCGCTAGCCAAAAAACAAAAAAAAGGGGGGCAAAATGTTTATAAGGATGAGCTGAGCTATTGACTACGCCCACGCCCACTTCCCTCCCCACTCGCCCGTTGACATTTAGCAGTCAAATGCTTTAGGAAGCAGCCAAAGTATTTACTGCTGACTGTTGACTGCCATTCGACTGTCGCATCTGCATAAAATTGCCATAAAAACGCCACGCAATTGCCCGACATTTATGGCAATGCCGAAAATTTATGGCTAAGCCAATACCCCAACCCTCGCTGTGGCTGGCACAGCAATTATATGCGACAATGAGATGTTCTTAAAGACGTGAACAAAGGACGCAGATAAAGCCGAGGGAAATTAATTTCTATAGGGCAAGCAGGCGTGCAGGGATTAAAGACTCACCTAATCACAGTCATGGGCAGGAATATATTGGACAATATGAGCGAGCCGTAGATGACGGCGAGGGTTGTGGTGCCCAGCGCCTTGTCCGCATTCACCGAGCTCTGCAGATTCGATGTGCCATGGAAGGCCGTGAAGTGTATCATGAAGGCCAGCCCGATGACGACCACGTTTTTGGTTATTATGAAACGTTCACGCGGCTCGTACAGCCGCTGATTCGGCTTCGTCTCACCATTTATGGCAACAGGTGTGCCCCGTGCCACACCTGTGTCCAGGGCGAGCTCCTCGTTGTGCACCATTTCTCTGTTGTGTTCTGCAAGAAATGAAAGGTATATATTATATATTAAATTGACATTTGAAAACTTGATATAAAATATTATTTAATTTATGTTTTTATATAATTTAATCAATTTTTTATTTATTTGAATATCAATATTATATAAATGTCATTTTAAAAATGTATTTATGGAAAAAAATAATCAATTAATTTATTTTAAAATTGTTATTTAATTTATATTTTCACATTGCTCAATATTTAAATATTTATTTTTCTCTAAATTGAAATATAAAAAGGTTTATTTTTCATATGAAAATTTATTTTATAAAAATAATTAGTTTATTAATTTTTTTTTAAATATATAATTAAAAAATATATTAATTTAATAATAATTTTCATAAATTATATAATTAAAAAATAAAGTAATTGAATAATAAATTTGCATATGAAGATTAAACCACTTTATTTTAATTAACTGAATTGTTAACATATTAATTTGCCATTTAAGACTTTAATATATCAATATATATATTTTAATTATATTCTATATTATATTTTAATTCTTTTTTTATTTATGTTACATTTAATGAAAATATTAGAAAGGAATATATTTTTAAGAATTATTATAATTTTAATTATTATTATTTTTTTATTTATTTTTTGTATACATTTATTCACAATTTCAGATATAAATTGATCCCAGTTTTTTAAAACTCTCATAGCATATGCAGCTCAAAAATAACTCCACCTCACACCCCCTGCATCTGCTTGTCACATATGTCCTAGGAAAAAAAAAAACCAACTGAAATGAAAAGCTCTACTTGTTTTTCCAACAACACAAATCCCACAAATGACACGAAAACAACAACAGAGCAAAAAAAGCAAAGAAATTGTAATTAATTGAAATCAGAAATGTTCTACATTTTGCTTATATTTGTATTTATAAAACGATTTGTTACTCCAGCTGAAATCCGCAGTTTCATTCAATTGGAAGCTATTTGCTCAGCCTTAAGAATAACATTATCCGTTTGTTTTTATTCAAACGAACACAACTTGAAAGCTAGACGCATTTTCAATAAAGATGCCAACGGCAATAGACACATACCCTAACTGCAAATAGTGCCAGGGTATGCTCAGCGTGAAATGTTGAAGAGTTGAAGAGAGTAGGGCATCTATATAGAGAGTATTGGAATATCGATAGCTCATATCAGTAAGGGAATGCTATTCCATTTTAGCCTCTCGGGCTGCATATTTTAACATCGAAAATCAGCTTAGGTCGGGGTATATTACAGTCAATCACTGGCGCAGCTCTTTGGGCAATAACTCTGCGGGCGTTACGCCCCCTTGAAGGCGAAAGTGATATAAATTTCAGCAGGAGTCGGCGTGAAGCCCGGTCTTTGGCTTTGCTGCGACTGCGGAATCAAGGACGCAGCACGAAGGATGAAGGACGAGCGACTGTGACTGCGACTGCCGGCTGTAATCCTTTAGGCAGAGCCGCAGCACGTATTCCCGGTTTGAGCACAAATTTATGCCTGTCTACGCCCACACACTGAGCGAATGAACACGAACACACACACACAGACAGCAGCAGCAGCTGAGAGTGGGAGGCAGCTACTCTCTCCCTCTCTCTCTCTCTCTGTCTCCCTTTCGACGGGGCTCGACTTGTTTGCATTTGATTTCGCGATGCCAACGACACTTTGGCACAAATTTAGCACCTTTGATAAAGTTAAAGGTTTGTTTGCCGCCACTCAACACTCTCACTCCCCCTGCCCCCTCTTTCACACCCTCTCACACACTTTAAGGCACTCAGCGCTGCGACTTGATGGAATTGAATTTCCGTCGCTGCCAGCCCAGCTCACCAACCGAATTGTTTTCGAAGATTTGCGGGTTAGGCAATCGAGTGAAATTGTTTTGGCATACCTGGAGGCGTGACAGCAACAAATATTAATTGCTTCAATTTAAAATCAGCCAAAAGTTGAATTAATCTGCAAATGAACTGGCAGAGTTTTCCAACTCTTGATAGGCAATTAACTGCGCCCACTCTTCAGCCGTAGTCCGTCAATCACGCTTATGAGCCATTTCACTGCCACGCCTATGCCCACATTAATCATACGCAGCGTTGATCGATTAGGATTGAGACTCTCAATGCATGCAACTAATTGGTAACGGGAAGTGCACTTAGCACACGTCACACTCAACAGCCGCCAGTGAGTCGAACAGACACACATTAATTATACAAATACGCGCAGCTAACCACCTCGGGCACATTGTATGACATCAATTCATTGGGTACCTTGGGATGCGATAGGCCAAAGCCATGAATATTGCGAACAGGTGAAGAGTCTTGACATCCTTACTATGTAGCTATTGAAAGTGGGACTACAGGGTATATTAGTTTCCTTGAGACGTACATATGTAACTGTCAGCAGCAGGCGTGGCAGAGCCCATAAGGCATATATGCTCTTGATCTGGACAAAGAACCATCCGGCAGCCACTTCCTTCTGCCCATACTCTCATCTTTCCATCTAAATCCTATAAAATTTACATACTCGATTCAATATTTAAATACTTTACAGCAGCTTAGACTTTATCTTGCGTACAACAGTGTTGAGCATGAAACAAATTAAAAAGCTTAAATGATTGAACCGCAACAATAACAAACACACACACCCACACACACAGTGACAGCTGGAGTGACAAAATTGCAGCCACAGGACAACATTAAAGAAATAAAACTTTTTATGGTTTGTTGACAGCTCAAGCGACGCATTCATAAAATTCAAGCAACGCCTGTCAATTGGCCAGCAGCTAAGGAGAGAGAGAGAGAGTGAGAGAGAGAGAGAGACACTGACACACTCTGCGAGTCTCGTCCATCATCTAAATGGAAATCAGGCATAATCACCAAATGGAGAGGCAAATATGACAGCAATTTTTGTTCTATCTGCTCGGCAAAGCGTCGCATGAAACAATGAAACTTGGACCTGGACCCGGGCTGGACCCAAATCCAGCCTAGGGCCAAGCGACGCTCTAAATTTATGCCATAAAATGGCAGCACAGTGTGAGTGTGCGTGTGTGTGGGTGTGTCTCTGTGTGTGTGTGTGTGTCTGTGGATGCCCGATAACAATATTTTTGCTTTTTTTTTGGTTTTTATGTGGCGTCCCAGAGTAATTTTATGAAATTATTGCCTAGGCCAAATATGTGAATGCATTTTGGCCAGCAAGCGCATGAGAATCGCATAGAGATGACGTATAACGTATACGTATTGAGCAGCAATAGAAATAGGCTCGCTGATTAGGCTCCAGTTGCATATGTAACTTATTTGCGCTTTGATTAAGCCAATGGACAGAAAAAAAAAGAAAAAAAAGAAGAAGATAAACACAAAAACAGGCAACAGCAGCAGCTGGCCAAGAGCTAATCAATCATGGGCCAAAACTGAAAAGGAAAAACAATAACAAGCAAAACGAAAGAAATCCTAAATGGCCAAGAAAAAAACAAATACTTTGACTTATGGCACGAAAAACTCAACAAACACGAATTATTGGCGACCCGAAAAGAAGAAAAAAAAAAAAAAAAAGGAAAAAGGAAAAAAAAATGTTGGTAATTATGCCTACAACTTGGCACTCAGCAGCACATGTTGAGTTGGGCAAGCAGTAATGCCAGTAATTAACTATAGATCTGTCATACTTAATATATATATATGTATGTATGTATTCGGGCTCAATCAAGCAACAAACAAACACAAATGATTCGAATACCTCGAATGGAGTGTGGCTAAATTATGCGCTTGGCCAGCTCATTGGCAACAACAACAAATACACAAAAGCACAAATCACAATGCAACAATTGATGAGGGTCTATAACTATTCGCGGAATCTGCACACCTGTCGTCACACACCTGCGCAACATAATTGCCAATGCTTTCACATATTATCTATGTGCAAATATCTCAGCAATTGCAGCTAACAAATTAAACAAACAAAAACAAAAATATTTCGAATGGATATTACATTTCTAGTTATTGCTTTTATCTGTATACAAATAGGATTTTTTTTTTTTTTTTTAAGTAAGACATTTGCTGTTCTCTGTCGCGCTCAAAGTTGTTCAATAAATGTTTTGTTAAACGTTTATTTTTTATGAATGGCAGCTCGATGCGAAGTGTTTTGTGTTTGGCAAACGATTTGCTGGGACAGAAAAAAAAAGAGAATAAAAAGTAGTCGAAAATGTTTTGATGGCGCTGGCTGACAAAGAAAAGGGTCTTGGCAGCAGCGCAATGATAACAAAGGCGGCAGCAATGCGATAAACAGAGCGACTAGCTATTACCCTGTAATATAATTTATTTGTTGATATTCATATAAGAGTGAATTTACTCAAGGCATAAGTTAAATGTGCAAAAATATATGTATATAAAAATAAAAAAAAAAACTGAATAAATATTAATATAATATTAATATTAATATTAAAATTAAAAAATAAGAATATAAATACATAGTGATAAATAAATCAGTATTACACAAATGAAATATAAGAAAATACAAAATATATAAAAATATAACTAAAATTAATTATAAATTAAAAAATAATAATAATAAAATAATAATTTATAAAAAATATATAAAATAAACAACTATTTAAAAGTATAGCTACAAAAAGTAGTTAAAGTAAAAAAATAAAAAATATAAATTATAAAAGTAAAAATAAATAAACAGAAAATAAACAAATATATATAAATACGACATATATCTAGAAATACTAAGGCTGACGGCAGAGTGGCAGCGAGAAGCGACGCGATGCTATAAACGATAATAATTGCAGCGATCTGCAAAGCGATGACATGACAGAGTGAAAGAGAGAAATATTGCTTGAATTGCTTAAAAGAATGTATTGCACCCACTAACCAACGGTTATTTAAGCTCAGCACGCAACAAAAACACCAGTATAAGAAAAGCTTTATCATGCGATAAAGAGAGAAAGCATTTCAGAAATGCTCTCTCGCAACTCGCTTTAAATTGTCGTTTTGGCTTTCTTCTCGCTTCGCTTGCACTCTGACATGTTTTAAGCGATCACATATAAATCTGCATGCAGAGCTTTCTCGCTCTTTGTCGCTCAAATAGCGGCCGCTCTGCCGTCAGCCTAACAAAAACAAGTTAATTAAAATTTAAAATAAAAACAGGAATTTAATTATGGAAAAATTAATTGGTATAATAAAAAAAATTAAAAATAAACAAAATAAATTTTTTAAAATATGTTAATTTAAAACATTTTTGTATTACAAAATAAAATGTAATAGCAATAATATAAAAATATTTATAAAATACTACACATTAATAGTGTTGTGAAATACATAAACTAAGTTCTTTTTTTAAATACACAAAATAAAGATTGTTAAATAAATGTATCAATGTATATTTAAAAAAAAAAAAAAAAAAAAAAAAAATGATTATTATATTTTTTCTCCAACTTGCATATTAAATTTATTTTATAAGTATAAGAAAAAATATTTTAAATATAAATTAGTATAAAAGCTTAAATTAATTCCAATAGATATTAGTCTCTTGTTTAACTAAAGTTTGATCTCCCCCTGTTTAGTGACTAAATTTGATTGTCAGAGTTCAGCTCTTGGCTTCTTGCAGTTTTTTTTTTTTTTTTTTGTCATAAAAGAGTTTTTAATATTGCACATCAAAGAGGCGAGGGCCGTCAGCAAAGCTAACTGGATGCAGGTGCAAACGAAACACATCAAAGCAAACAATGGAAACTTTTGTTTGCATTCCCCCCCGAAAAAAAATACAAATAAAATACAAATAAATGAAAAACAAGAGCCGAAAAGTAAAACGTTTCTTGCCTTGAAAACTTACATTGTGTGCTATCGGGGCGGGGCCGACACGCCTACTGAACAAGAGAGCCAAGACAGTGGGCGTGCAATCAGCCTGGGCTGGGGTTATATGTAGAACAAAGTTGGCTAACAAAAAAAAAAAAAAAAATTAAGCCAAAAAGTTTTTAGGTGCCGCTTACCAAAAAAAAAAAAAAGACCAAAAAAAGACAAGTAATAAAATTTCAGTCTGGCATTATCGACTGCAGTATACTCATTTAAGAATCAAATGCTGTTCAGATCTTGCTTCCCAATTGCCACGCCCTCAATTCGTATGATATGACTTATGAGATAAGAGAAGAGGAAGGGAAGCAAACATAAGGGAGATATTTTTCTAGCTAGACATTGCTCTGCACCCATATATACTCATCTCACTATGTTGAATGAGCATAGAAATGAAAATGGAATACAATTTTAATGGCAACCCATCGAGGCTGAGGCATAAATCTTGGCAATGCCTGCGCTGCGGCTGCTACAGCGCTGACTCCTTACAGCAGACTCCTGGGCGAATTTTGTTTTATTGGCCACTGAGTAAGTCGGGCTAACTTGTTACGTGCGGACTACATGAATCATGCTGCTGGAAAAAATGTGTAAAGAAAAAAAAAATCGTTTAAGCAAGATTTATTAAATATTTTTTTTAGTTTTTCTCTCAATTTTTTCATTTAACTAAGTTTGCCAAGTGCTGAAAGTAGACAGAAGCGAAATCAAGTGCTGTTAGTTTAGCCTATCACTTGCCCCACTGTGCCATAACATATGACTCTGTGACTCGGCGCTGTCAAAACTTTTATTGTTGCTTTGAGTATGCGATAATTTAGCTTATGTTTTGCCATTTCCTAATGAGCCATGCCCTACTCCAGGGGCGGACATTTTATGGAAGACTCTTTCAGCAGCCGCCAAGAAATCAATGCACACACACACGCACGCACACTGTCGCCAGCCAAGTCGAGTCAATCATAAATTTATAATGTCTACAAAACCTATAAGCATTTTATGCTTATCACCGAGCCGAGACTTGGGAGACTGCGCGCTGGGTTTTATAGGCCGTGTGCGTTTAACTTGCTTTTTTTTTTTGGCGGAACTTGGACATAACGGAATATAAACACAAACGCAAACGTAAACGTTTTTCATTACTTTAGCGGAATTTGAAGGCCAATAAAAATGACAATAATAACAGTGATGTGGCCCACAGGCAAATCAGGCAGACACGGATTGCCTGGCAAAAGACTCGTTTATTATGTATTTCAATCAAATGAATTCAACTCGTGATTTAATGTGCCCTTTGCGGGCTTTCGCTTAAATTTCAATAATGTTGCCTAGCACACACACACACACACGCATGTGCTGGCACGCTAACAGCTGTAAGAGCTGTACATAACAGCGCGCTGTTAAAATTTCCCTGCTCTCTGACTCTGTTAGTTGCACTAACAGGCTAAGAGAGTTTAACATAGCCATGTTGTGCGCTCTGTCAATTTCTCTTAACAAACTGATAAGCCATTTAACAGGGAAAAAGTTATCTGCTGGAATTGTGCATGTTAATGAGATTTAAAGTTGGCTTCAGTGAAGCCAATGGACTGCAGAGAGTTGTTGTAAGAGCAGGATGAAAGAAAGAAGGAAGAAGTTTTTGAATGTTATATATTTTATATATATTATTTTATATTTAAGCTGCGATTTATGGTTTGATTTATTCAATAAATCCAGAGACATAAATACTTATTAGAAAGGAGATTCTTATTATTATAGAAAACTTAAAGACTTAGGGCATGTATATTTTTATTTATTTATCTGAGATTTTTCTATTAAAAAGATATTTATTATTGAAGTCAACTCAATTATTCGCACATTTATAGTCAAATGATGCCAAAATATGGCTCGTATCTACTGAAGCAGCAATTCCTTGTGCAAAATCACAACGAGGCAGCCGCTTGGCTCCCTTTTGGCACTTGGCACTTGGCATTTGGCATACAGCTTGCACGAGGGGCGTCACATAACCGTAAAGTGCACCAAGATGCATTTGCAACAAAGTTTGCCGCCGTCTATATACATATGTGTGTGTGTGTGTGTGTGCGTGTGTGTGTGTGTTGAGTGTTGAGTGCATTGTTGATCCCACAACTAATTTGCACGTTTCCAAAGTTTGGAGCTGGCAACAAAGTATAATGAAAGATAAGCTGTGCCTGCCGCATGAAACAAAAGCCATGCTGCAATGCTAACCGGCAGCGGAAAATGGGAAAATGGGAGAATGTGAAAATGCATTTGGTGAGTCGAAAACGTTTGAGCAAATGCTTCTTCGATTAAATTGCAAATGAATTGCGTATGCCAAATGTCAAAGCCATTGACATTTCAAGCAACTTGTGGCGTTTGCCAATTCGAGCAGAAGTGGCAGGAGGAGGCGGAGAAGGAGGCGGGGGAGGCGGCCAATTGATGAAGGCTAGAGCAAAGCATTTCAGGCAAAGGCAATTTCAATTATTCACCTCAAAGTAAGCCAAAATGGGAAAATAAATGCATGAAAACGAACTAAAAGCACAATCTGAGGCCAATGCAAAAGGTTTGCAGAACCCATGCAGCTAATAGGCCTTAGCCATGTGCCAGCACAAAGGCTAATGCTCATGTGGCCGCAGGTAAAACACGGCCGGCAAGTGTGCAGAAGACTTTTCTTAACACTCGAGATAAGCGGGCCAGAAAATGTCAAGACTTCAGCTTGAGAGCTGCCTCAAAGCTGACATGGATGTCATAGAATGTGGGACAGTGGAGCATACAGGTGTATACTATGTAAACATGCATGTAACGGGCAGAAGGAGGCGTGGCAGAGACCATGCAGTATTTATGTGCTGGGTAAGCAAGACGAACTACTGTTGCAGCTAATTATTCGTTTAACTTTTGTTCGAATTGATGTATTAAATGCAAAAAAAAAAATAATAATAATAATAATAAATAAATAAATAAAATAAATAAATAAAGAAATCAATAAATAAAATAAAATAATAAAAAAAAAAAATATTAACTGTACATAATATTCTAAAAAAAAATTCTAAAAAAAAAAATATTTTACAATATATATAACAATGATTTACACCATAATAAATAAATATATATATGAATACTCATATAATCATATTAAATTCACACAAATATTAATAATATCAGATTATTAATTATCAGACAGCCTTAAATTGTTATTAAATATAATAACTATATACAGTGGCTCACAGCTTATTTCAATCAGACCTTTAAAGAAAAGTTTGTTGGTCTATAAAAATAAACTGTTGAGGATACTAAAAAAATTTAAGCGCAGGTTGTTAGTATAATGTTTAAACAAATACAAAATTAATTCATTTATATTTTAAATATTTTTTAAAAAATTTTAAAAAATACAAATTTAGTTTATTTATTTTTTAAATATTTTTAAAAATATTTAATAGCTATAAAAACTGCTATAAATATATATGTAACTACAATTAAAGTTCTTTTTAGAGTGAAATACACATTTAAAATTGTTTTTCTCACTTATAAATACAACGAAATCAACAGCTTGCTGCACTGAATACAGTTCTTCTTGATATATAGCATTTTTGATGTGTTTCACGCTTCCTCCTACCCTCAAGCCCTTCACAATCAGAATTTATTTTCAGTTCTACAGAATCTTGCTATGGCAAATAACTTCAGCTGAATTTCATTGAGATGGACTTCCCACACTTTCCTTTAACATTTTTCCATTCATCAACAATTTTTTCAAATTTTCTTTTATGTATTTTTTGTTGGTTAAAGTGTTGTGGCTCTTAAGTTCGCTTTTGAATGAAATTCTTTTCAATAAATGTTAAAGTCAAATAAAAAAATATATATATAAACTCTAGAATAGAAGAGAAGCTAGAAAAGAATATAGTGTAGATATGTAATACAATCTAGATATTAAATAAAATGAACATACATAATAAAATAGCAATGTGGAAATATCTACATTTATTTAAAATTATATTATGGAAATACATTTAGATATATAATCTAAGCGACTTTTAAAAAATAAACATAGAAATTTAACTAAAGACTGATGTGAGTTGGAGACAAAAGTGGATGAGCAGAAGTACGAGAATTTCAGCAGGGAAGATTGCGGTCTGACAGGTGTGCAAGTGCAGGTGGATGAAGAGCATCATAGGTAAGTTGAGTGCCCTGACTTCTGCGTGATAAATAACATAGCTTAAAATAAAAATTCCTTAACAAATAAGTTCCCTTAGTATAACCCAATTACAGCCTACATAATATAGGGCAAAACTGTGGCAGTTGTCAGGGTATTATCAAGTTGGGCACTCCCCATCAAAGCTTACTTGCTTACTCACATCGAGCTTATAAACTCTTTCAATATAACAGGTATAGAGCTGTGACAGCCCTTGTATGCTAGTATTATCATTATTATTATTATAAATATTATTATTGTTGACAGGAAGCCAGCTCGACGGCTGCACTGCGTCGCATTATAATGGCGGCACACTTCAGCTGACCATTGAGAGCATTTCGCACAATTGTCCGGGCAATGGAGTTGAGTGCAGCAGGAGGAGGGAGGAGGGGCAGCAGGAGAAGGAGTGACAGCTCGTATCAGAACAGGAGGCAAACAATAGCTCAATTGCAGTTTGTCGTGTGATTCTCTTTGCACTCGCGAATGATGGTGCTTAAAGTGACTGTTTGTGTGTGTGTGTGTGTGTGTGTGTGTGTGTGTGTGTGTGTGTGTGTCATGCCTGTTTGCATTTGCTGAAATGCACACACCAAAAGTGGCACATACATCATTTGCTTTCTCTTTTATTTGCCAAGTACTTCCGTTTTGCTGCTCTTTATGTTGCCTATTTTCTGCTCGGCTTACTTCACTCACTGACTGATTGACTGCATAACTGGCTGATAGATTGAGTTAATGGAGAGATTGACAGACGTGCATTGTGGCTCTATTTATTTTAACATGCATTTTTTGTGAAATTTTTTACTTATTTCATTATTATTTATTTTTGTTTTTATTTACTTTATTTATTTGATTTAATTTTTATTTGTATTTTGTTTTTTTACTTATTTACATATATTTTTTATTTCTAAATTTATTTATTTATATTTTTATTTATTTATTTTTCTTTCTATTTTATTATTTATTTCCTTTTTTAATTATTTTTATTTTTATTCACTATATTTATTTATTTTTATTTTTATTCGCTTTATTTATTTATACAATTTTTTTTTTTAACTTATAAATTTATTTATTTACATTTTAATTTACTTTATTTTTATTTTATTTATTTATTTTTCTTTTTATTTACTTTTCTTTTTATTTACTTTATTTATTTATTTTATTATCATTTATTTTTATTTACTTTATTTAATTCATTTTAGTTTAATTTTATATTTTATTTATTTGTAATTTATTTATTTATTTTTATTAACTGTATTTATTTATTTATTTTATTTTATTTTTTTTTTTTTTCATCACCATCAACAGCTGCTGTCTTTTGGCATATGTTTTTTGTGTCGACGAACATTTTTATTATCTATCACTATAACATTTTTAAAGGAAAATAAATGACATTTTTATTTAAGCCAAGTTTTTAATATGTGTTTTTTTTTCGGCTTATTTATGACTTGCCTAATCTGTCATAAATAGTTTCGGGCTCTTGCCTGGCTGCCTTTCAAACTCGATGCTCAGCAACTAATGCCATTTTAATGTACTTCAGCATTAGAGAAAAGATAGCAAAGGCCTTCAATGTGTGTTGAAGGATTTTATAATGCTGCACACATTATTATGAGAAATGTGCATTTAAGTAGGCTAATAAATGATTTAATATTAATAAATAAAAATAATAAAAATATTAATAATAACAATAATATTAATAATATATATACATATTATATATATGATATTTATTTTCCAGCAACTCGGCAAAGTTTTTAGATATTAAATTTGAATAAAAAACAATTTTTTAAATAGCTAAACAAAATTTATATAATAATATGTAAGCTTATACTTATACTTATATTAACTATTTTACCTCATTTTTTAATTAATTTTTCCAGCAACTCAGCAAAGTTTTTAGATATTGAATTGAATAAAATAATATATAATAATATATAAGTTTATACTTATATTCGCTATTTTAATTAGTTTTTGAAGAGGCAGATGTGTATCATGAAGAGCTTTGCAAATGAAGTGTAGTCATAAATTAACAGCATTCATGATTAAATTATGCATTTTAATTGTTAATTAGCGCCCTTCACTTGACCCTGACCTGTGCTTACGCTACAAATGCCCTTTCCCTTTTCCGTGTAGTTTCTATTATTTTTTATTTAATACATTTTTGCTGTTTGTTTGTTTGTTTTTTTGTGCAGCAGCTGCCTGAGCTCCCAGCACTCCCCAACTGCAATTCGATGCAAAAACAAAAAATATCGCAACTGTTAATTGCAACAAAAATGCATAGCTGAAAATACATGAGCCAGCCCCTGGGCTAGGCTGCTGCTAGGGTCAATATGCTACAATGGAATGGCTAATCGGCAGCAGGTGGAATGAACGGTTTTCGTAATTGGCATTAAATATGCAAAACAAAGCAACGTCAGCTGCCTCTGTCCCAGTCAACTATCGATGAAGCTGAAGCTGATGCAATTTGCCTGATGCCAATGATCATTGAGCCATAAGCGCAAATTAGACCGAAAAAAAATGTGTCTGCGGTGTGGAAATCCCCAAGTGTTGTTTATAGCAAATGGGACCAAAATGTTGCACAGATTGCAATATATGACAGAGGGAGGAGTGGAGTGGGAGTGGGAGTGGGAGTGGGAGTGAGAGGCAGCGGAAGGCAGATAGACAATTTGGCTTAGTGATGACAGCACGAGAAATGCTCTGCAACACGCACGCACGCAAAATGTTGGCGAAGGCCAAACTATAAAATTATATTTGATATATAAAAATAATAAATATGATATAAATAGATTGCATACGCTGTCTAATCTATATTTATGACAAAAAAAACTTTGTCTACAATCGCGAAACGAGCAATTCAATGAAATTTGTCAATGCCAATTCATATTGTTTAGTGGCCTAAAGTCGTGCGGCACACACCCTTCACTATGTCTACTCACGAGCGTCGCGCTAGTGCCGTAACTTCATTCACATGAAAAGGCAGCAGCAGCCAGCACTTGCCACATGCTGCACGCGAAAAAGTCGATGGCCCAGGGTCGAATCGTTGGAATGGGTCGCGACACTGCTGCAACATGCGTGTAAGTGTAATTTGGAGCCAATGTCACACACTCCCCCGCACTTGCCACCAGCCACCTGCCGCCTGCCACGTATGCTGTGCGCCGCGCGCCGTGTCTGTGCGTGATATTCAAGTAACGAATCACACTTTGCGCTTCCCTTTCGCATTTTAATGAGATTCTCGCAAGCGTGCGGTAGACCGGGTCAACCTTATTATTAAAGCTTATTATTAAAGCTGGCATAGTAGTATTTCAGAATTTATCATTATATGAGTAATCTTATTATGCTTCTTCAATGAGAGTTAAGTGTGAAAAGAGTTGAAAGCACAGAAATTTGTTTAATGAACACATATTTTCATGTTAAGCCATCTTAAGTACTTCATTACAAGAGACGTAAAGAAAGAGCAGGACAAAAATGTAGTCGTATGAGCAGGCATTTTAGCACACTCTCATTATGAACCCATTACACATGTGATTGGTCCACATATTTTGTGCTTTTTCAGCTTGAGAGTCCACTGATAATCATAACGAGTCTATCCGAATGTCCAGTCATTTCGCTCTCGCTCAGCAATATCCGAAACTACGCTCGGCAACGTTAGGCTATCGTCGTCTCTCTCGCTCTCTCACACGGAATAAGAGTTAGAGGATAAAAGTTCAGCTCAGACGCAAACTCAGTCGGTTAAAATTTTAGCGCTCTGCGTCACACTAATACAAGTGCAGCGATGAGCATCTTACAATCGCCGCTGTTAAAAGAGTTAGAATTACATCGCTGTTAAGAGGCTCAGCCAAACACTCACAGCGTTTGAGTGATGTGTCTTTTAACAGTGAGCACTTACGATTAATTTTTTTTTTTAAGTGTGTGTAACCTACAGAGTCTTTTAAGAGTCACACTTTACAGAATTGATATATTTAGTAAACAGATTAACTAATGTTAATTCAACAGAAGCATTTATTTATGTATGTATGTAAATGAAAATATATGTATGTATATGTACATAAAAGCTTCAATCTACAAGTTTTAAAGCAAGAAGACTTCTAATATACTTTTATTAAAAAGTACTTTAAGTTCCTATTTTAAAAATAGATTCAGACATCAACTTAAAAACAATTAATAGTGCCACGCCCAGCAGGTAGACTCTGTTAATAAATTATGCATTAACAATTAAATAAATTACTTTTTGAACGAGCATTGGACAACAGCACTTAAACTTATTTCTGTCCTTGTCTCTACTGTCTCTCTCTCCTTCAAGCTTGATTTGTTTTTATTTTTTGGCTGTTATCCACTTTAGCATCGTCCAACTAAAGTTTGCCACTTAAATTGATTGCAAAATTTCGAAATTAATCGCAATTATTTAACCGCACTTAATTCACTTTCACTTTACTTTAAAAGCAATGGAAAAACTTTCAGTTCGAGAACTTTGTCTTCTCGACTAAATTTAATGCCGTCCGCTGCAAGCGAAAAGAAGACCATCAATGTGCTACGCCCACTGCCCACTGTCCACCGCCCACGTACATTTCAATTATCATACACGCTGTGCTCTGCGCTTTTTCGTCATCTTTTCTCGCTGTTTTCCTTTCGTGTTTTTCCCACTGCGCCACGCCTTGGCCGTGCTGCCATTTGTGCGAAATGTTTGTTCAAGGCAAACGCCATCGAATCATTGTTAAAAAGCGTCTTTTACTCGATTAAAAACCGAATGCATTTAATTAAAGAATACCAATACAACAATCATTTATAGCCAGCCAGGGAATTATTTAATTATGAAATGCGAAAAAGTCAATCGCTCGCAATGTATTCTCAATTGAATTGTTCAATATTTAATTAACTACATATGTATTGTAAGTAAAGATAAAGGCGATTGGTCGCGTTAGTTGAGCTTTCACTGCGTCCAGTGACGTTTAACGAGCCTATCCAAATGTCCCATGTAGCTATCTCGCTCACACTCAGCAACACCAGAAACTATGCTCAGCAACAGCGATCATTGTTTATCCCACTCTTTCACACGTAGTGAGAGTTAGAGGATAACAGGTTGAAATGAGAGGAGCGCAGACAGAAAGTCACTCGGATAACACTTTAAGCTCTCATATTTTAATACAATACTACTCAATGAAGCTGTAAATAATAATTGAATTTTTAATTGAATATTTTAAATATTCAATCAGCCAATTAACTAAATCTATTTTTTGTTAATTTAACTAAATATAGTTAAATATTTATTTATCCAATTACCTAAATGTATAAAAATAATATATGTATATATATTTTTTTTAAATGTATTTTACGAGTCTAAGCTACTTGCTATAAAAATGCCTTAAAAAACATTCCAAGCTGAAGTGGTTTCTCAACAACAACGACAACAACAGCAACAATAAAACGAATACGAATTGCTAATATTAACTAAGGCTTAACAATTCTGCTGAGATTAATGCAAATTGGCATTCACACATGAAGGCGTTACAAGCTCTCGACCACAGAGTCCGAATCAAATATGGAAATGTAAATCAATAAAACACGTGCACATTGTTGAGGTTTGCGGGGCCCTATATCTTTATCTTGACATCTTATTCAGATTCATGTGGAATATTTCAGACATTGAAATCAGTTGATTTGCTTCCGTGTTGGTTCTGGATCGGCTCATAATTCAGATTATGCATATATATTAGTTAACTCTCACTCAGCAGTTTGACTTCTGATGTCCGAATACTTTATTTAATTATTTACATTTTTATTAAGATTGATTATTACTTTAAAATATTTATATTAGTTCTATACAAAAACTAAATTTTAGTTAATTTTAATTTTAATTCAATTAGTTTTATTTAGTTAATATTTAAATTTTTAATAATTTTTTTGTTATGAATATAATTTTTTATTATTTTTTACATTTATTAATTATTTAGTATTTTTCCTTTTTCTTTTAATATTTGATGATTGCAATTGTGTTAATAAATTTTATTTTGTATTCATATTTGTATTTTTTTTTTTTTGTATTATATTCGATTATTATTTACATCTGTATTTTTTATATTTTTAATTCTTAATAATTATTGTTTTTTTTTTTTTTACTACTCTGTGTTTATTATATTATTATTATTTTTGTATTTTTCTTTCTTTTTTTTCTTTTTTGTATTATTATTTCTATTTTTTTTTTTTTTTTAATTTAATTTTTGCATTTTACTATAAATTTTAAAACAATGTCACTACTCTTTTATTATTTATTATTTTCCTTTTCTATTATTATTCAACAACTTTATTATTATTTCCTAATCAGTAATAAAATTTAATATCATTTTACTATTATTTTATTTATATATTTTAATTAATTTTTAATTATAAATTTCTTTGTTTACTATTATATATATTTTTTCTTTTCAAATATTTGTTCACTTGAACTCGCTTCACTTTAACTATCTTTCGTTATTTATTAAATCACACTTTTTCAAACACTTTACCTCAGCCGGAAAATTTTGAGCACAATCTGCACTCTTCACTTGGTATTTATTGACAATTGAAGTCAAATATTGAACTGAATGATAAGACAAGAGATGTACGCGCTCTCGTTCTCGTTCTCTCTCTCTCTCTCGTTCGCTCTACACGCTTCGTACTGTTCCGCTGTCGCACGCTATTCGAACTGAGCTGAAATCTTAAATGGCAAACTTCTAAATATGAAATGGCATGGAAATGAATGCGACAATAACGGCAAGAGGGCGTGCTAGCTAGCCAGTCAAGCAGTCAGTCGGCCAGGCCAGCAGATCGAGACAGGTTTTGGGGGCAGGCGGGCAATCGTCAATCGTGCGATTGACAAATCGACGGCTCTGGCTTGATTTGTCTTTGTGTGGCACTATTTAAATGTTTATTTTTACTTTTAATTATTTATTTTTTATTTTTCATTTAAAGTCTTTAAGCATTATTGCAGTTTCATTTGATTTACCGCCCTTTTTCTTTGGGCGTGGCAAGCTGAGAACTTGGCATCATTTGGCGAACTTTCCGCAAGCAGCAGCTGATGCTAACCACAATTTGCGGTTAGCCGAGCGCTGCATCTGAGCATCTGAGCATCTGAGTGCATCCGAAGGCTGAGTTCAAGTCAAGTTTGTCTCGGATTACTCATACGCCCGGTGTGGTTCATTTGGTGCACCGCACGAAACGCAATTGAACCTGTTTCCAAATCAAAAGTCAGCAACACTTCCACAGCTGAGTGCGATGAGCCCGCGAATGCATTTCATTTGCGTGTTGCGATTGAGTCAACTATATTCAGCTGAACTTTTATTCATAAATAATTATTGCATTTCGATATATACATATTAGAAGTTTGAGCCACGTTTCTCCACGACAATGAATTGCTATTTCTTCACTCAACCTTAACGGAGTTCAATGCGAAACTAGAAATAGATAACAAATACTTTACAATAGTTGAAGATAACAAAATATATTGACGCGAAGTGAGTTCCAAATGTTCTGAACTTACTTATTCGACAAAAGTAAGATTTGAATACTAAGTTACTAAAATAATCAGATCCGATTCATAAACAGATTTTAATAACTTTAAGTCTTCAAACTTGTTCAGTATTAAAAAAAAAAAAAAAAAACATTAACCAACCTGTTTATTTTCTTTATTTGCATAACATATGCGGGATTAATTCTTTTTATTATCTATTTGGTTTTGCTAAAAGTTTTAGTATTTTTTTTAACTCTTCTCTCTCTCTCTCTCTTTTATCTCTTTTCTCTCTCTTTTATCTCTTTTCTCTCTCTTTTATCTCTTTTTCTCTCCCTGTATCTGTATCTGTATCTGTATCTGTATCTGTATCTGTATCTGTATCTGTATCTGTATCTGTATCTGTATCTGTATCTGTATCTGTATCTGTATCTGTATCTGTATCTGTATCTGTATCTGTATCTGTATCTGTATCTGTATCTGTATCTGTATCTGTATCTGTATCTGTATCTGTATCTGTATCTGTATCTGTATCTGTATCTGTATCTGTATCTGTATCTGTATCTGTATCTGTATCTGTATCTGTATCTGTATCTGTATCTGTATCTGTATCTGTATCTGTATCTGTATCTGTATCTGTATCTGTATCTGTATCTGTATCTGTATCTGTATCTGTATCTGTATCTGTATCTGTATCTGTATCTGTATCTGTATCTGTATCTGTATCTGTATCTGTATCTGTATCTGTATCTGTATCTGTATCTGTATCTGTATCTGTATCTGTATCTGTATCTGTATCTGTATCTGTATCTGTATCTGTATCTGTATCTGTATCTGTATCTGTATCTGTATCTGTATCTGTATCTGTATCTGTATCTGTATCTGTATCTGTATCTGTATCTGTATCTGTATCTGTATCTGTATCTGTATCTGTATCTGTATCTGTATCTGTATCTGTATCTGTATCTGTATCTGTATCTGTATCTGTATCTGTATCTGTATCTGTATCTGTATCTGTATCTGTATCTGTATCTGTATCTGTATCTGTATCTGTATCTGTATCTGTATCTGTATCTGTATCTGTATCTGTATCTGTATCTGTATCTGTATCTGTATCTGTATCTGTATCTGTATCTGTATCTGTATCTGTATCTGTATCTGTATCTGTATCTGTATCTGTATCTGTATCTGTATCTGTATCTGTATCTGTATCTGTATCTGTATCTGTATCTGTATCTGTATCTGTATCTGTATCTGTATCTGTATCTGTATCTGTATCTGTATCTGTATCTGTATCTGTATCTGTATCTGTATCTGTATCTGTATCTGTATCTGTATCTGTATCTGTATCTGTATCTGTATCTGTATCTGTATCTGTATCTGTATCTGTATCTGTATCTGTATCTGTATCTGTATCTGTATCTGTATCTGTATCTGTATCTGTATCTGTATCTGTATCTGTATCTGTATCTGTATCTGTATCTGTATCTGTATCTGTATCTGTATCTGTATCTGTATCTGTATCTGTATCTGTATCTGTATCTGTATCTGTATCTGTATCTGTATCTGTATCTGTATCTGTATCTGTATCTGTATCTGTATCTGTATCTGTATCTGTATCTGTATCTGTATCTGTATCTGTATCTGTATCTGTATCTGTATCTGTATCTGTATCTGTATCTGTATCTGTATCTGTATCTGTATCTGTATCTGTATCTGTATCTGTATCTGTATCTGTATCTGTATCTGTATCTGTATCTGTATCTGTATCTGTATCTGTATCTGTATCTGTATCTGTATCTGTATCTGTATCTGTATCTGTATCTGTATCTGTATCTGTATCTGTATCTGTATCTGTATCTGTATCTACTTTACTAATATATGCAAATTGCGAGAACAAAAAACTCCCTTTACTTTAAAGAAAAAAAAACCATTTAGTTATCAATTCGTTTTGGACCCGTTTTCGTTCGATTTCCATAAATAAATAAACAAAGCTGACGCAGCTCATGCCGCGGGGAAGATGAAGAAGAAGAGCGCACTTCGTCTGAATTCTGCTTTAGACCAACAATTTTTGCCTGTTGCCCGTTGCTTTTGGGTATTTCCCCATATATTTTTCCAGTGCGTCAGATCGTCAGCTGCTTTGGTTATTTCTCAGTTTGTTTTTGTTTTTTTTTCTCTCTCGTCTCGTTTTTAACATCATTGCATAGGGTATTTTCAGGTGCCTTACCTCTCTGGTTGACTACGCAATGACGCTGGCCAGAGTGCTCAGAGCAGTGTAGCATCTTGTATGGCTCTTTTGCATAATCCGCTTACGTGTCAGGTTGGCTATAACCAAAAGCCAAACATTGCACAGACAGAGCCACTGCCCCAGCCCATTCAGTTCTTATGGCCAGTTGGCTAAGCGCAGCGTACTTTAATCTCAGCTCGCCTCAAGCCTTTCACTTCAACAACAATTTCGCGAATTGAAACAACTCACACAGCGCCGGCTTCAGTTTGGGTTTTGTTGCCATAAATCCAAGCGAAGGTCGTCTCTATTTTTTGAGCACTTTATCTTTCTCATTTGACAATTTTTGGCTTTATATACATACATATATAATAATGTTTATATGTAATTGTTTTTATTTTATTTTTTCTTTTCTCTTCTTTTTTTTAAAGCATAATCAGGTTAAGGTTTAGGTTAATGAACTCACGATTGAGGTTTGAATACTTTGATGTTTAATTTTTTTTTTTTTAACTTATTTTTCGCTGACTGCTACACAAAGCAGCGAGAGATCTTAATGGCATTTGCTTAACGCCAGGCAAGTTGTTAAAGATTTAAATATTTGGGGCAAATTTCTGTTACAGGAAGAAGTAGTCGAACCTCATAAGAATTCCCAGCCGAGTTGAGGTAACTCTCAGGCAGCAAACGAAGCACAGACCTGGTATTTAATATACATATATATTATTATATTTTTGTCAACATAATATTTATATTGTTGTTTATTTTATTAGTATTTATTTATTTATTTATTTATTTATTATTAATATTTATTTTTATTTTATTTATTTATTTTTTTTTTATACTATGTTTATTTTTTTTATTTAATATTTTATTTATTATTTTTTGTTTTTGTATATTATATTTATTTATTTTATTTTATTTTTTTTTTCATATTATAATTTAATATATGCTATTTATTATATATTAATCTATGCACTACCTTGTTAAAAAAAAGTAAATAAATAAGTTTAGTAAGTAAACTTATCTCATACATATGTATGTTAATCAATTTTATCTCTAAATATAATTTAAATACAATTTGCAAAATATCTCAGCAATCTAAACCAAAACTGTTCAATTTTGATTGATTGATGTCTATTTATACTTAAATTCAATATTCGTTATTCACTAATTAATTGAAGGCGACTATTAAGCGCACTCATACTCTATAATTCTCTCTAACATTCTCAAGCCAAAGTAGTCAAGACTTCTTATTGCCGTCGTTTTTTTTTTTTTCGATTTAATTTATGACAGAAAAAGTCTTTGGAACAACAAACCTCTGTTTTGTTTGCCTTTGTCATTATTTTTGCATGCAAATCAGTGCAGTTTATGCCACATTAGGCAGCACGAACACCGAAACACGGCAACCCAACCATTTATCATAATTGTCGGTGAGTCAACGTGCAACAGTCAAATGCAGCGGCAATCGAGAAACTCTAAATTGCAGCATGAATATGAATAAATTCATTTAGTCTAACACTTCCGAGCAACAATCCAATGAGGTGTTTAATTGAGTGTAAACACTTAATTGATAATTAATTTTAAACGCAATTTAAACCAATTTTCTTCATAACTTGAATTGTTCACAGAGGCAGCTAAACGAGTTTTTACTATATGCTAAATAACTTCCACACTTGCAGAGCTTTTGCTATCGAAGACACGAACCTGAGTTTGGGACATTGCGAATTCATGTTACCTAGCAGTGACTGTTAATATGTCACAAAACATTTCTGTTAAGTTAACAGCAGTTGAGTAAATACCAAATCTTATTATCAAATCCCTTTAATATTTAATATAAATTACAATAAATAATATTAACAATAATCAATATTTACACAAAATTCCTTTACATACTGAACAATTGAATTAAATATTCGCTTCGATTAATATATTCCGCAATACGCCTCCAATTAGCATAAAACCAATTAATTACATGAAAATCATGATGTGAATATTATACATAATTTAAGCAGTCGTTATTAAAAGTCAATTGTTGTAAGCAATTAATTGAAATAAGCTTAAAATAAAATCCATATGGATACATTCCAATAATAGCGAGCATTAAGTAAACAGAATTACAATCGCAGATCTATGTGTAAGTAAAATAAATAAATTGAAGCATTGCAGTCGGGTATAACTGACTGCATAGAACTCAGGTATCAGTTGGAAATAGCTAGATTAATAATATATATATGGAAATGCATAGATGAATATAATAATAATAATAAGAAAAATAGTAATAATAAAATTTAATAAACTATAGAAAAAATTAAATAAATAAAATTTAACTAAATTAAATTTAAAAAAAAAAAATAATGCAAAAAAAAAAATAATAATGAAATTAAATAGATTATATAAAATCAAAATAAATTATATTAAATAAAACAAAGATAAGAAAGAAAACAATAATGTAAATAAATAAATAAAAAATTAAAAATTAAAAAAATAAATAAATAATTAAAATAAGTTAAATAAAATAAAAAATAAATAAAATTCCACTTATTCATTATGCAAACTTAGTCTCATATTGAGTAAACATATTTATTTTTCTTTCAATTAAAAAAATGGAGTAAATAGAAGCATATTCGAGCAATAATTGCTTAACATTAAAGGCGAGTTAAGAGAATAAACCAATAAATTAGTTAAATTGAATGAAGCACGAGTGTTAGAGCCAACCAGTTGCTGATTCAATTACGACAGGTGTACGGCAGGTGTGAAGACAAATAGTAGATGCCTGAGTCGAATTGACTTCCATTCAATTTGCCTTAATGCAAATCAATTTCCAAGTGCGTGCCAGCCAAAGTGCATAATCACGCTCGACAATATGCTCAGCGCTAATGAAATTAGGCATGGCTCGATTTAAAGCCAGTGATAGATTGTGTAGGTATGTATGTATGTATATATATTATATTTAATGTATATTTATTTTGTTATTTCAACATGTTTTTGTTTAAAATTGAATTGCCGTAAGCTGATGTTGCTGCTGCTCGTTGTTTCCTGATCGATTCTGCATGGAAATTTAATTAAAATAAAGCCTTTGTAATATCTGACGACTTCACATGCAAAACATTGCCAAACACAAAATGCAAAATGCAAAATGCAGAGTTGCAGCAGCCGCAATACTTGTTTTAGCAATTAGGCGCAATCAATTGTGGTTGAGTGCGTGTAATTACGAATTCCATTAGGCTGAATTGATGGGCGCCAATTGAATTCAATAAATAATCAGGTAATATATTTCACGCCTCAACACGTCCGAAAACTTTAAGGCTCAGGCATTCATCAATGTCAGCTAACGGAATATCTTCCCGAAAAGTGCTTTAAGCCACAATTTGCCTTTTCGCATGCTCGCAAATATTGACAAAAGAAAAACATGAAATGCCGCCCAGAGGCAACAGGCGTAGGCACCCATCCCAAAATGAAAATAATAATAATAATAAAAATATAAAACGAAAAAAGAAACTGTCAGCTTGTCGTGTATATGGGAAAGTGAAAAGTTTAACAAACATTGGGAAAATGCCGCGAAATATGCGCTCAATCAAATTGATTTTTTTCTGCTGCTGCCCTTTTCCACTCGATTGTCGCTTTTTTGTGTTTTAAAAAATATATATATTTTTTTTAATTGAATATCATTTATTGAGCACACACATAATAATGGCCCAGAGCGAGCGTAAAAAAATATGCAACAAAATATTGTAACAGATGATATTAATATATAAATAAGCTATATATATGTATATTATATATATATTTAATATCACCTCATCGTAAATATAATTATGGCAACAATTAAAAATCCCATACAATTCATATTTGATAATGAGCGACAGCAAACAATAATGTGTTTGATTATTTACAATTAAATACCTCTTTAATTAATCCTCTCTTATGACACAAATACAACTCCAACTGCCCTCACACACCCACACGCTAAGATTGGCTTCATATTGCCGCAGAGCTTATGTAGCCTTCTCGTTCACACCCAATAACAATCGAACCTGCGTTCAGGTCAATGCTATTTGCCTATCCCTCTCTCACGCTCTCAGAAGCAGGCAGCTAATCGGATCAGCGTCGCACTAATACCACTGCAACAGTAAGAGGCAACCACGAATGGCGTATGCAGCCAGCTCGGGCGAGTCTCCCTCTTGCACACCAATGGAGAGTTAGAGCATGCAAGTCAGAAAAAAGAAGCGCGCAGCTCAGATGCAAACTCACTCGGATAATATTTAAAGCTCTCTGCGTTACACTAATACTATTGCAACAGGAGCAAACAAAAAGTAAAAGAGAGCCAAACCGAATGAAGAGTCTATTTTCAAGTGTATGCATGTATATAAAATGTAAATGTAAATGTAAATGGTATTGGGGCATAGAGCAAAGATCTTTAACAGGTCCGCCTGAGTCGAATGTTATTGTAAAAGCTTTTCTGGTGAAATGTTTTATTTTATACTTTTACTACCTTTTTAATTTTTGTAATCAATATACAAAATATATACATATAATTTATTTTCCTTATTATCCTTGGCTTTCATGTACATTTTGTACATCTTATTTCCAGGACAAAGAGCTCAAACTCCATTGATATCCAGATTGGCCAACAAATAAATCTTTATGGATTAAGTGGCCTGTCAAGCAGTTCTGTATGCTACACGATATATAGCCATGTATATTATGTCAAGGGCTTTGCGGCAGCGAATAAAGGAATTTCGAGTGCTTTAAAACTACATTTAGCCAGAGGCGAATCGACTTCCAGATAAAGATGGAGCACGGCTCGCAGAGGGCCATCAAAATAGTAGCAGCAAGCAAAATGGCGGCGGTCAGCGAGGAGTGATTTATGCGACAAGCGAAGTGGAGTAGGGGACTTCCCGGGAGACGCACAATAGAACGTGTGACTGTCGGAGCGAATATTAAGGTTTAATGAACTCGAATCTTAATAAATAAATTTGTCAATAGAAATGTCGCCAACAGCAGCAACAGCAACAGCAACAACAACAACAACGAGAGCCACAACAGCTGCGTTAACAACAGCCGGCGATGTGCGGCCATTCAAAGTGCAAACAAAATGCCGACATTGTCATGAGAGAGATGGGAGAGCTGGGGTGGGGGGAAGTTGAGCTGGGCCAGAGCTTAAGACCAGGGATTACGACTACCTCAAACATAATGAAATGAAGATGAATTGGGCATGCCCAATTCTATTTGTGGGCGTATTGAATGCCACGAATTTTAATTTGACCAAAGTCCTCCACCTCCTGCACTCCTCCAGCTCCTTCTGTGGCGCACAACATATTGCGTTGTCTAATGAGCCCAACAAAAAGCTAATTTGCACTACGTGAAATTAAATACAATGTGAATAGGCAGTGCCCAAAGAAAAAACCACACACAGACCGCAAATTGGCTGGAATAGCTTTAAATTGGACAGATTGATTAACTAATTAGCGTTAATGATGCAACTGAAGGCTGTGAAGTTCCGACAGGAAACACATAAATCATTGCTCGAAATGAAGAAAAGCTGTTTAGTTAATGTTTATTTAAAGTGTCACTGTAAAAAATATATATAGATAAATAATGCATACGAAAAAAATAAATAAATGCAATAAAGCGAATTGTAAAGAATAAAAATTATATAATATGTAAATGTATGTATAATTATTTTCAATGAAAAAATTATTTTGAATCTAATTTAATGTTTATTAAATATGCAAAATAATTCAATCCATACAAAAAATAAATAAATGCAATTAAACAAAATATATGAAATAGGAATTATATAGCATAAAAATATATAATTAATTATATTAGGTAAAAAATGGTTTCGGATCTAATTTAATTTATTGTTAAATATACAAACAAAAAATAAATAAATAAATAAATGCAATAAAGTAAATTATATAGAATACAAATTATATAGTAAATAAATATATAATTAATTATGTTCAATGAAAAAATGGTTTTGAATCTAATTTAATTTTGATTAAATATACAAAAAAATAAATAAATAAATGCAATAAGCAAATTATATAGAATAAAAATGATATAATATATACAAATATAATTAATTGTGTTAAACTAAAAAAGGAGTTTGAATCTATTTTATTTTCTATTGAATATAAAAATAAAAAAAATTGAACAAATAAATAAAATACATATGTATATAATATAAAAATATTACATTTTTGAGTTTTTTTATTCAATGATTTTTTAAATATATTCGCAAAATAACATATATCTTTTTTTTTAAATAAAATAAATATTTATATTTTATTTATATTAGTAAATTATATTATTTATTTATTTAAATTTAATTTAGTTATATAATTTATTTAAATTGCTATTGTTAAAATGTTTTAAAATATATATTTATTTACTTTTTATAAATAATAGAAATTTATATACTTTGCCAACTATAATTTAAATTCAAAATTATCTAATACTCTCTCCATGATTCACTTTACAGCCAACAACAACAACAACAGCAACCGTATTTGCAGCTTTTAAAGCTTTCATAGAAATTGAAGAACACTTGCCATCTCTTTCCTTCTGCTTAGCCTTGCTCAGCTCGCTCACATTTATCAACTTTCGTCGGCAATTATCCATTGCAATTGCCATTCGTTTGCTCAGCAAGAGAATTCAAACCATTTGCAGTCCCATTTAAGTGTGCTTTAATTTCGCTTTTATTTGATACGCGAATCTCGCACTCGCAATAAATAGATATATATATATATAGACGAATATTGTGAATGCTTGGCTGGGAGATGGAGCGCATCTTTGGTAAATTTTCCGCTTGATTTTATTGTTTGCTGACCAATTGACTTGCTCCTCCGTGTCGGCAGTCGCCACTCGCCACTCGCCACTCTCCACTCGGACTGAGGCAATCAACACATCATCCACATGAGAGCGAGGATGAGCCCTCGCGTGTCATTAAATTGGCATTGGAGCAGATTCACATTCCGACATCCTTATTATCCATCGGGCACATCATCAATGACAGCAGCAACAGCAACATCAGCAGCAGCATTATCGTTTGTTTTGATAGGTTTGCTTGCCCTGTCCCTCTCCCTCTCTCACTCTCTCTCTCGTCAGCTTGAGATTGTAGTTGCCTCAACAGACATTTTGTCTATGTTAAAGCAGTTTGTTTTCATTTGATTTTACAGCTTTTGAAAACTTTTTTGCTGTTTGGGGCTGGGCCTAATCTGCTGTATGGCAAATCATGCAAGAGCATTCATCAATTCTGTTATCCTTCCCGGAAGCCGAAATGCCTCTTGGCTTATGCCTAAGGCCTGCGACACGAGCATGTAACTGGATTGTTCGCCCCCGGGCTGGCTGGCTGGCAAACATTTACAGGTGCTTAGTCAACATGTTGCGCAGCAGCCTAAAAATAGCCAATGCAGATTGAAATTGATGGCCCCAAAGATGGCTCGGGCTAGTTGCTCGGGCAACGGCCAATGGGCGAAATATTTAAGTTTTGATTAGAGCACAAAGCAGCTTAGAGCGTTTAGCCAAAGCTAAGTGGGATCTATTGGCAAGTGGTCTACGAAAAAGTGCTTCAGGTATCAAATTACAAATTCTTGATGCCGGAAAAGACGTACGACAAAGCCCACACAGCTCTGCCACGCCCCTGCCCTCAGACTGCTCAATTGCCAATTAAAGAATTTCAGTTCGAACTAAATGCATTTAAACTTATTTCTTTAATAAATCATTTACTCTTAGAGTTTTGGCCAGCCACACCTGCTCTTAATTTCGATCCCCTCCTCTGGCTCAGTCCAAATTTGGCAGCTATCTATCATATTGTATTTTGAGCACCCTCCCTGCCCCAGGGACAGCAAAATAAACAAATTTGTTGTAATCATATGTGACGCTTGACTGACTCACATAGATACACACACACACACACACGCACACACGTGCGCTCAGATATGTTTGTGAGATATGAATTTGCATAGGTGGCACATGAGTGGGTGTGCTTATACCCTGTAATTGCTGAGAGGTGAACGAAGACTTATGCGACGATTCAGTTGAGATGGGGGAAATGTATGAAAGTTGTTTATCTTTAGAGATTTCTGTGGATGATTTATAAGGTGTGTGTGAATCTCTTATTTATAAAAGTTTTAAGACCATCGAATATTTGTTAATACAAATGAATAGTTCAATTTAATCAGCTTTCAAAAAGTAAGTCATTTAAAAATCGGATGAGCTATGATTCACTTATTCCAATTAAAGATTGAATATAATTAAATATTTGCTGCTGAAAAATGCATTTAATTCGGATTAATTAAATAATATATTTAAAGAGCAAGATTTTATTGTAAGTGAATTCCAATTAATTATTATTTAATGCTACATATGTACATATATATAAAATATATTATATTATTTATATAAAATGAATAAATCATAAAGATAAAATTTATTATAAATAATATGCAAAAATATTATAAAATTTATAATAAATAAAAATATCATATATTTAAAATTTATTATAAAACATTCTAATAAATATTTAAAAAAAAAAATACTATTTAATTTATATTAAATAAATATCTCATATATTTAAAGATTTAATATAAATATTATAATAAATATTAAAACAAATATATATAATTTATATTAAATAAATATCTAAAATATTTAAAATTTATTATGAATATTATAATAAATATTATACAAAAATATTATATAAATTAAATGTACTATAATATAATATAATACAATATATAAAAATAAAATTAAATTATCATATTTAATTATAAAATAAATTGATAATACATTTAAAGATTATTATAAATAATATACAAAAATATTGTATAAATTAAATGTAATACAATATAATATATAAAAATAAAATTAGATTATAATATTTAATATTTAATATTGTCTTTTTTTGTATACGCTGTAAAAGACAACCAAATAGAGTAAAATATTTATATTAATCACTATAATAAGATATCGAAAATAATGCAGGGTATTTTCCAGGCAATTCTAGCCTTTCCCTTTTCTCCACTTCAGAGCTTCGTAGAACTCGACAAGCGTGTGCTGTGTGTGATTTCTTTTGTGATTGTCGAAAACATTGACAGACAATATCCGATGAATTGAGGTTCGGTCATTCTGCTGTGCTGCATTTCGTCAACATGATTTGATATCAGATTTCGGCTGTGCAAACAAATTCAACCGCATCTCAATTGCCAATGCATATTGATGAATTTCTTGACTAATATTTATCAAATATTCCGAATTCAATTTCCATTTAATTGTGATTGCTAATGACATGGTTTAATTATGCTCCCAGACTTGCCCGGCTGGAGCATTCATTACTTTATATTGCATTGCATATTTCATTAATTTCCCATTTACCAGAGACGCAAAAGCATAAAATGTCAAAGAAAGAAAAGCCCCTTGACAACATTCAGCTATGTTTCGAATACTACGAAGCGTGAATTTTGAATAAGCAGGAAAGAAATAAGTTGGAATGGGCGTTGACCGACTGCCTAGTGCTTGCCTATGTTCTGCTTGATTATATTAAAATATTTTTAGTCTCTGGCCTGACCTTGGTAAAGTTCTTAAAATGTATTTTACAATGGTTTAAGTAAGTGAGAAAATCTGCGCATTTATAAGAACTAAAGAGCTTAGACAGTTGAGCTGCTCCAGCTTAGCAAATGCGTTTAAAAAAATATTTAAAATTTTAGTTATAAGTTGAATATTCATTTTAATAATATTTAATAATTAATAAATTAATAATTATCTATTAAGGTTTAGTAAAAAACCAAAAAAATTAATAAACAAAAACTAAATAAACTTATATTATTTGGTTATAGATTAAATATTAATAATTAATAATTATGAATCAAGGTTTAGTTAAAAAAAAAAAAAATTTAATAAATAAAAACTAAATAAATTCATATTATTTGGTTATAAATCAAATATTATTGATTAATAATTATGTATAAAGGTTTTGTTAAAAAAAAAAAATTAAATAAATAAAAAATAAATAAATTTATATTAAAATAATTTATATTATTTATTTTATAAATAATTGTAGAAAATTTAATTGAATACAAAATAGAAATTCTTGACAATAATAATAGTATAAATTGAGTATAATATAAAAATAAAATAACATATTGATTCTTGATATTTTATATTCGAAATGCTATCAATGCAATTAGAATATCCTAATTCAGTCTTAAGCATTTTCCATTATGCAGAAGTCTTTAGGCAAGTATAGAACAGAAATGATATTTGATAGACTTTCTAAATAGATTCTCTCATTGCTCCTGGGGCTAGCAGAAGACTGTTTTTGTCCTCACTTCTCTTCAGTTTTGCATGTGTGGAGCCTCAATCTCAAGCTGAAGTCGTCATTGATTTTACTCTTTTCATTATTAACTCTCTTCTCTTCTTCAAATTTTAAATTACATTCCATATATATGCAATCATATATCTAACAAACTTTCTGCCAAACCAATATACTCTTCTCAATTCGCTAAAAAGTATCAAGATGACAAAGAGCTGACAAACTATTACAAATTATTCAAGCGTAAGCTCAAAGAAATAAAGAGAATTTCATAGTACTTGAAACTGAAATTACATAAATCAAAGTATGTAGAAAATATGTTATATTACTAAATTTAGAAGTCAGCTTTAAAGACTCCCAATATATATGTATATGTATATGTATGCTGTGTGTATTCAGATATTATTTTAATTATATGTATGTATATTTATAAAGTATTCTTTTTTTGGTCATTTGTGTTGATAAAATCAACAGAAATCGCAACAAAAACGACTTTCAACAATAAAGTGACAAGCCACAAAGTAAGTCACACACACACACATGCACACAGACACACGCGCGAACACACATAGACCGACTTAAACATACGCACACAAAGCAATTTGAGTCCTAATGAGCAGCGCGCGGCTTGGAGACAAGGTCAACCAAGCAACCAAGCAAGCAAGCAGCCAACCGACCAAACACCCTCCCTTTGGCAATCCACTCTGCCCCCTGTTCCCTTCTCCCACCGCTCTGTGCACTGCGCGTCGCTTGCTGTTGATAAAAATGATAAGCCCAAGCAAATGGCCGTCGCATGGCAGGGGAAGTGTCCGTTGCTCTAGGGCACTTTTAGTACACTGTTATACGAGTGCGCTGTATAACAGTTGCCTTCCCCGCTCAAGTCTGTGCTGGGCTAACGTTTAAGTGCTGCTTTAAGGCGTGTGTGCTTTTTATTTACTATTAATATTTTCATATTGTATAAAATAAAAATATAAATATTTGTATAATCTTTTCATTTATTATTAATATTTTCATATTGTATAAAATACAAATAAATAATTAAATAGTATAGCACAAATATTATAAAAACTTGGAAAAATTAATATAATTAAATTAATAAATTATTTAAACTATGGTACATAAAACATATGATAAACAATTTTAATTAACTAATTTAAATATAAGAAAAAAAGTTAATTTTATATTTTACTTTTTACATATAACATTATATATGATTAAATAATTTATTATTAATAATTCATAATTTATATGTGAATATTTGTAAATATATTTTCATCAGCTAATTATATATATATTCATTTAAATATTTTGTTTTAGTTTTAATTAAATTCATTTTATTTAATTCATTTATATATTTTTATAATTATATATTTTTAAAATATTTATTAAATATAAATGAAAATATCATGAGTTTGTGGTTATTTATTTTTATCTATATTTTTATTTATTTATTTATTTATTTTTTTTTTTTCTCATTTACATAAATATCAAAAATACAATTTTACCTTATTCTATTTTTGAATTTTTACAACCATGCAAATGTTTGAATTTTTTAATTTATTTAATTATTTATTTGTTTTATTATTATTTTGTTTATTTATTTAATTTTTTCATCCATAACTTCCAGTTCTCAATAATTTGCAAGCAAAATAAACTTGACTGCTGATTGCTAAGCAGCTGGTATTTATTTCATGAACCTTAGCCATGTTCTCAAGCCTACAAATTGTTAGCTTGCGCTAAGAGGCAGTAGAAGTAGAAGAAGAACAAGAAGATGAAGAGGATTGCCGAGTGAAAGCCCTGACGCATTCTATGGTATTTATCGTATTTGTACGGGGCCTTGGGGCAGATAGCAGTTGGCGGCTGGCAATTGGAATCTGTGAATCTCAAACAGAAATCAGCTGCCAAGTGCTGTGTCACTGTGTGTCAAATTAATGACAATGCAGTATGGAGCGTGGAGTGTGGAGCGTGGAGTGTGGAGCGTGGAGCGTGGAAAGGGAATGGAATTGCCTCTACATGATGATAAACGTTTTGCAAAGTTCTGCCACGGGCGGAAATTGTGTGCGCCGGAAACCAAAAATGATCCGAAAAATCTTGTTTGAATATTTCGGTGTGCTAAAAAAAAAAAAAAAAGAATTTGTTGTAAATAATATAATTATATTTCTGGGCGAAATCGCATCAGACATGATTCGATGCGCACAATTGCAAATTGAAAAACAAATTTCTCTATGCACACGCGATGCGACGTGCTCCAACTGCTGTAAATCCAATAAGAGCAGGCGGCATACTAATCCAATTGGAATACACAAATTGAAATGGTCAGCCCTTTATCCAATCGTTGTCTGCCATGGCCCATGGCCCATGGGGATATGCCGAGCAGTGTTGCCAGCTGTTGAGCTTCGAAATAAGTTAGATTTGTGATGAAAGTAGGCTAAAACAGGATAAGTGTAGATGAAAATGCTGAAAGAGCGGCCTAGATGAAAAATGGAAGAAAACATATGAAAAACAGCAAATAAAATTAATTGCACTGACAACAAAAAGCAAACATAATAATTTGGTAAACTATGTGTATGTATGTACACTCACCTGTGGATGCATGGATTAATATAAGTATTTCCTGCTGCCTCTAAGTATTTCCTCCAAATCTTTTCTCTAAGTATTTCTCTTATGTTTGACCTCGAAGTAATTATTCTAAGTATTTCCTTCAAGTAATTCCTCTAAGTCTTTCCTCTAATAATTTCCTTTAAGTATTTCCTCCAAGAATTTCCGCCAAATATTTCCCTAAGCCTTTTGCAGACACCTCACTTCACTATACTGCACAGCACGAATGACCTCCACCAACTGAAGAAATGCTGCAGCTGCTGCCCTTTATATAGGGCAACTTTCACTCAAACACGAAGCTGCTCTCAAATTTCGAGGCCGATGCCAGGTAGCGGACGTGCTCTAAGTAACCAATCGGAGCACTCTCTGCTGCTGCTTCGTTTTTGCTTGGTGCTGCATACATATAAACAACATAACTGATCTTTCTGCAGCTCTTCATCGTCTCTTGCTTCTGTTAGGCAAACGTACATGTAAAGAGGCAAACTTTCACACATACAGGGAGACTCACAGAGAGATAGACAGAGACAGATATAAGAACAGACAGCAGTTTCTTCTGTACTATTGTACTCAATTTCTAGCTATTCCATCCTACATCAAAGGCCAGATCACTTTCAAATTGGCTAAAGCTAGCCTAAAATAGGCTAAACAGGCAACACTGATGCCGAGCAGCTGACAATCTGATTTGCATAGCTGAACAATAAAATAGTTGCATGTTGCATTTACGGGAGTAATCTGACAAGGCAAACGAATAGCGAATAGTATATATGTATACAATATTTATACATATATAATGCATGAGCTCCTTGATGAGATCCTTTTCTTGCGGCCTTAAAGCCGATGTGTGCTTCGATGGGTCCAATATTTTTTGTGTCCCAAGGCCTTTGACCTTTTATATTCGACTCTTTTAACTTTTCATAATCGATGAGCGAGCGAATCCCCCAAAGGGCTCGCTCCACTCATGGCCAAAATGCTACACAGACGGCGCCACATAATAAAGGGTTTTCAACTTTGGCCTGCACCTTTTTTTTATATATGTATGTATATATATATATCGCTTTTTTTTTTCTGCAGACTCGGCAAATACATAATAATAAGTGTGGCCAATGCAGAAAGGAGTGTAGAGGTGGTTGGAGGCGAAAAGTTTATGTGGCTACCGGCATTTTAACAACCGCTCCCCAAGGACATGAGCCCCTTTTATGTGTGTGCGTGTGTGTCAGATGTGCAAATGGATGTGCAAGCGTGAAAAGTGTTTTGAAAGGCAAACAATATTGGATTAAAAGGTCTTAAAACAATAAACGAGTGATTCGGCCGAAAGCAAAGAAAAAAGTGAATGCGAATATTAAGTAACCAAATTGGGACCGTGTGCATTAAGTAATAGTGTGAAATGTGGGATATGACCACAAATATGCCAAGAGGGTATAATATACCTTATACCCTATAAATTACTATACCTCACTCTCTTTTAAGAGCGGATTGGTTTTTCAATTGTGCTTAATTTATTAAAAATTTACTTTTATATTATATAAATATATTTGTTTATTATTTATTTTTTACTCAAAACATAAAAGTAATAAAAATGAAGAGTTAATAATATATATTCATAATAGAACATGAAAACAAAGTCCTGATTGACTTTATTAAATTTAAATCTTTTAAACGCGCGCAAAAGCTACACTTTTTGTAGCAATCAGCTTTTGCGCATGAGCAATAGCAATCAGCTGTTTTACTGTGTACGCACGACTATCGATAGTCTTACGTGTATATCGTGTGCATTATCGATACACAATACAGTCGAACAAGAAATAGCTAAGCAGCAGAAATATTAAAAACTAAATTGGAAAGAAAACCAAGCCAACTTAAATATGGCGCAAGATATGCTGATCGACAATGAGGAGCCCAGCAACAATAAGGAAACAATCTTGCAGCAGTTCTGCCTGCAGGCCAAGAACGCCACCGGCGCCGCATTGCTGGACGTCATAAAGCAAGTGCTGGACGCCCCGAATGTGTTTGTATTTGGGGAGCTGCTAGCGGAGCCAAATGTAGCTGAGGTATTTAATGGTGAATACTCGCCGCATTTGCAGTTTATATTTGTGACTAATTGTAGCTAAAGAATGGACCCCACGCCAAGTACTACAACACACTTAATCTGTTCGCCTACGGCACCTACAAACAGTTCCGCGCCCAGCAACAGGACTACATAGAGCTGACACCGGCCATGCAGAAGAAGCTGCAGCATCTGACTATCGTATCGCTGGCCATCAAATCCAAGAGCATTCCATATGCCATCTTGCTAAACGAACTGGAAATCGATAATGTACGTCACCTGGAGGATATCATTATTGAGGCTATATATGCAGGTGAGTTTAAATAATATAAATATATAATATATATTTAAACATAAATAGTAAATGAAATAATGTAAATATAGAATATATGAATATTACAAAAATAATTATAAGAAAGTGATAAAAATATTTAATTATAAATAATATAAAACGTAAACACATTGGCAAAGTTGTTATAAAAATCTATCAATTCGATATTTATCAAAATCAAAAAAGTGATAATATAATATATAAATAATATAAAGAAAAGTACGAAAATTACATAAAAACCAGGATAAGGATAATATTATATCTAAATATATTTTTTATAAAGATTATAAAGAAGAGACATACTAAAAATAATCGTAGATACAAAAAGATAAATATTAAAGTAAGAATCTCGCAAAGTAAAGAACATCTTAGATCCAAACAGAAATTAAATCAATCATATAAGTTTAAATACAATTCTCCTGTAAATATCTCATTTAAAGGAATTTTTAAGACGAAATTCTTAGAAATTTATATGTATTTTTATAAAAGTAATAGGCATCAACCTTTGTCAGCATTCATGCAGCCAACATATTCCACAATTAAAATAATAATAATCACAATCGTTCTATTCGACTAGACAATGTCTGTATACTTATTAAGAAATTTAATTCACTATAAAGCCATTTTCAAAGTTCAACAACAAAACCAAAATAATGCTGATTAGTATTATAATTTATTATGCCTTAAGTGTGCTTGAGTTTTTAATCTTCGCTTCGTAAAACTTTCAGCTGTAATTTAAAAACTTTAACCAAATAGTCGCACCCGCAAAAAGTTTACGCATTGAGCAGGAGATGAGTTTCCTGCGTTTCTACATGTTTCGCAATTCTGCATGCAATCTAAAATCTAAATTTGTGTTTTAGCTAATGGAGCGCTAAATCGTTTCACAATCTCTTTAACTACTCAGAGCGTCATAATATTTTGGCTAATTGTACTTATAGCCAAGCTAAGTGTTGTGGAAAATTGTTACTATTGTTTTTGAGCCACATTTGAATAAACATTTGAAGGCCAGAGCAACAGTCAATGACATGAGGGCGAATACTCCAAATATTTCGACTGACTGACTGACGAATTGTTGGACTGCCTGCCTGCCTGCCTGGTAACAGCTGGAACGAATTGTAAATAAACTCGTGTCATGTTTCTCGCTCCTGCCAAGGCAGTGCACTTGATTAGCCCGCCCAGCGGACGTCCCTGCTCGACATAATAACAATGGGCCGGCCATGGCGCGTGTTTTGGCCGAATTCATTAAATGACGTGGGTCCTTGTCGAAAAAGCAGACAAAATTTCGTTTTGTTTCACAAAACAAAAAGGTAAAAAAAAGCATGAGAATAGAGTCTCACCAGTTGCTTCTTAAAGCTGCCACGTCGACAGCTGCCAATGCGCCTTGTCATAATGATTTTTCTTTTCAACTGAAATGTTTTTGTTTGCAATTTAGTAAATGATGAAATTTGATTCTTTTTTTTTACCTTTATTTTGTAATGTGCTCAATGTGCGAAAGTAACTTTAATAAAATAAGAAAAGTTTTCACTTTTTATATTTTAATAATATTATAATTCAGAATATTTATAATAATAAAAACAATCAAATATATACATATATACATTACAGAAATATTTTTAAATTTAAAATAAAGAAACTCAACTCATTTTAAATTAATACACATTTTAAAAATATATGTATTTAATATATTTGTTTATGTTTTTATTAAGTGTAAAATTTTTCTATAAATTTGTTAGCTTGTCAAATGAAGTTAATGCTTAGTTGTTAATTTATTTTTACTTTTTCAACTCTATTGCTAAACTTTGTTCCTGTTTAAATTAATGCTTTTAAAACAATTTAGTATCTTCTACATAAATGAGTTTAATGATTATAATATATATTTGAGTTTAATGATTATAATATATATTTTATTTTTACATATAATTTATATTGTATTATATTATTATAATTTTTAAAATATGTACATAATTATTAATTACAAAGATTTTAGTGTCTTATAAAAATGAGTTTAATGATTATATTATATATTTTATTTTATATATAATTCAATTTATATATAATTTATTATTATTTTTTATATATGTATAAATTATTGTTAAAAAATATTTATAAATTAATCCATTTATAACATTTTAGTATTTTCTACATAAATGAGTTTAATGATTATATTATATATTTTATTTTATATATAATTTATATTGCATTATATTATTATAATTTTTTAAATATTAAATTATTATTAAATTATACATTATAAAAAAATTATATATTATTAATTTATATATTATAAAATTTGATATATAATATTTGTAGTAAAAGAAGAATACAGAATATAGTATTTGAGTAGAAATGTATATGATATGGAGAAGTAGGCATGTCAGACCCCACAATTTATAACTATTCTTAACCAAGCGACTCTCCGTATGAACACAGTACTCTTTGAAGGCAGAGACCGAAAACTAAGCTGAATAACTCTATACTAATACGTAGCACTACTTTATGATTTTTTCACAAACTCATCTGATATCATTTCCAATAGTCTTCTGCTATGAATACATGTAGATCTCTCTACTCAAGTTGTGCTCTAGCTGATATACACATATGAATGTCTATTATTATGCTCTTTACATTTGATTCATGAAGAGCATTTAGATCAAAAGTTATTCAATAAGTAGTTTCCCATATTTCAGCTCAATGTGCAGTCAAGTGCGTGCATATGTGTGTGTGTGCATATATGTATATGTATGCGTAGCTCTGTGCAAGTTTCAAATTACTTCCTGCTCTCGCACCCCTCGGCTAGAGCAGAGCTGAACTTCTTTATTTACACTCGCTGCTCTTCAAATATACATTCATCAAGTCAACTACTCGTTTATATTGTTTTTGCTTTCATTTGCAAAAAATATAAACAATTATTGCACTTGGAGTCTAAACTGAGTAAACCACTTAATTGGCTCTACATATCAGCAGGAGCAGCAGCAGCAGCAGTAATTGCAGCAATTGCCTTGGCAAGTGAATTAAGTTCCTTTTCAGTCTGTTCTCTGTACATTTTAATCCATTACAATGTGTTTTAGTTGTCGGCATGAATGCTCTAATTGGCTCTTAAGAGATTTAAATGCATTTGCGCATTTTCGAGGCGAGGCTTTGCGAATTTTGTGGTTCACTTCATGCAGCAAATGTTGCAACTACATAGTTTACTTGGCTTACAACATTTTTTTGGTGTTTGTCCTTCTCCCACTCTCTCACTCCTTTCATTGCCACCCTCGACAGCAACTCCCTCTGTTTTTAATTAATTTTTGGCCCAGCCTGTGCAGAATCCTAACCAACTATTTGAGCATCGCAGTGAATTTACATTTCTGTTGTGTGCAGCGGGCCAAAGCCAGAAGTTAAACACGTTCTGGGGCTAAGCCCCAAAACAATTTTTAGCAATTGCTGTTGCATTGATTAGAAAACTCGTCCGGAATTTCCAGCTGCTAGCTGTTGACTCTCTCTCTCGCTCTCTCTCCTCGAGCCTCCTGGAGTCGAGCAGGCCGCGCAAATAGCTTTGACCACTGGACAACCAACCCGCAGCTAGTTCTAATATTCTTCAGCTTTGTGTGGCTTTCCTTGCTGTGGCGCGGATTAGAAACAAAAAATTGCCCTCAATTGTAGCGCGCACAATAAACTGATAGCCACACACACACACACACACACACATACACATACACAATTCTAATCATTTTTTTTCCCCTCTCTCTTTTTGCTCTTGTTTAATTTGGCAACAAACTGTAAATTGCTACAAATGCAAACAACTCAATGCCTTAAAACGGGCCATTAAATTAGATTTACATGCAAAGCAGCCAAGAGTGCTGAGTGCTCAACTGAAAATTACTAAAAATGAAAATATATTTTGGGGAATGTGTAATATCTATATAGCGACTGTTGAGCATAATATATAAAATATATATAAAAAATAATATAATAAAATATATTATAAGTTTAACTGTGGAATATTTTATATTTATATTTAATATTATACATTTATCTCAGCAATTTCTAGTAATATTTGATTTTGTTTATTTTTAAGTATACTACAAAAAAGAATAGATTTTTAGATATTATTTGAAAAATAATAGATTATTTATTTATTATTTGAAAAATAATAGATTATTTATTTATTATTTGAAAAATAGTAGATTATTTATTTATTATTAGTATTATTATTATTATTTTATTTTTTAATTTTAATTATTATTATTTTATTTTATTTTTTAATTTTAATTTTTACTATTATTATTATTTTATTTTATTTTATTTTTTAATTTTTATTATTATTTTATTTTATTTTTTAATTTTTATTATTATTTTATTTTATTTTTTAATTTTAATTTTTATTATTATTATTATTATTATTATTATTATTATTACTATTTATTAATTTTTTTTGTTTTTTTTTAATCTTTAAAAAACTATAGAGTTTCTTATAAGTAAATAATAGTTTATCAGCTGCATAGAAAATAATTTAAAATAGAAATTTCAGTCATATTTATAATATTAAACTAATTCCTATTATTATATTATCTATTAAATTATAGGAAATATATTTTTATACACAAATCACATGAATTTTGAATTATAATTTTAATAGAAACAAAGTAAAATTTTAAATTCATGCCATGAGAATATATTTTTAATTCTACTTTTCATTTATTCACAATAAATATTTTATATAAATAAATAAATATATATATTTGCACGCCCTCAGCCTCAAAATTTAATTACATACGAAATAATTATGTAAATAGTAAACATCAAGCGAAACCATTTCTGCTCTCATCATTCTCTTACTAAATACATATTATTTTTGACATGCCATTAGCCTGATTGCATATGACATTGCTTACACAGCCACTTGGTTACAGGGTATGCATAAAATAAATAGCATTCGAATAAAAGCTCCGCTTCCATTATTGAGGTAATCAGCAAAGCAAATAAAATGACAACTGAGTGCTGCTGGACGTAGTCCAAATAGCCTCTGGGCGTGGGCGTGGTCGTGGCGGGCATGGGGGACATCAAGGCTTTTCTTCTGTGCTCATAAATCTAAGACGTCCAGGTGAAGTAGCTGTTTAATTGCTTTTCAAAGCCCAAACTGGGGAAATCTCGTCCAGCAGCAACTACGAAGATTTATGTTATGATAGGCATCATTGAGTCGTCAAGGAGGGCGACAACTGAGACACCTAAAAAGCATTGCATACTATTAGCCGCTGTAATCTAAAATCACATGGACGGGCAGGCCCCCTGACAGGATGGGGACTGCGTACCAAACAGGCTGAAGTGGACATAAGCTGCCATTAGGCAGCCATAGAGCACCGCAGGACACGAATCCTGTTGTTTGCAATAGACATCCGCTTGGCCTGTGTGCCTGCGTCGTTAATGTTTGCTCTTCGGTCTGCCTCACGTTTCATGGGGGCCCATTAGAGCATCATTTGTCTCGACAGCGCTGGCAAAAAAAGAATGGGAATGGGAGTGGGAATGGGAATGGGACACTGGGCCGGGGCTCTTGTGTCCCCAGGTGCTATCGTTAATTAAATGCATTTTATAATTGAAATTCGGTAAGCTCAGTGTTGTAGTGTGGGTAAACTCTTGTTTATATTGATAATAGGCATATATTTCAATTGTACGCTCTGCTGAGTTGAGGCCAAGCAGAAATAAAGTGAGTCATGGTAGAAGATTGTATAGTTAGCTATAAATTACTCTTGATTCTAAAATCTATTTCATTTCAAATTGATTTCAACAATTAACTGCAATTAAACTGTCAGCATGGGATTGTAAAGCCTTTTGTAAATCTGTTTTCCAAGAATCACATTTTTCTTTAGCTTTTCAAAGCGTAAACAATTTTGATGCCTTCCATTTAATTTCGCTAAATAAATTTGGCAGTTCGAAAAATGTTGGTTATTTATCAAATTTATCTGAGATATGACAATGTGAATGGCTTAGCGTATTTTCAGTTGAATTTCCAGCGAAATTACAAGAAAATGTAAAGCAAAACATGAGTATTTCTATATAAAGTATTTCTAGGAATTGCCGCATGCAAATTGAATGCCCAGATTAGACTGTTAGCAACTTAAATTCTGTCCAAATTGCTTTATTGATTGAGCTCAACAAGTAATGTAAATTAAGAATTAAATTTTTAATACTTTAAAGTTGTTAAATTCTTTTCTGTAGAGCTCAACTGATTCCTTTTCATATTTTGTTAATTTGCAAGCAATTAAAGTTTTCAGCGTGCTTTCAGATCTCATCAGGTTGCCCAGGTGCCAACTCAGTTTGTGTGTAACACTTTAAACCCTCATCAACATGGTCCGTTGTCAGTTGCATGCATTTCTGGGGCAAGCTAAGCTCCTTGTTGCTGCTGCTGCTGTTGCTCTATTTCAAGTTGTTACCTCGCTTTGTGCCGTTGCTTGTGTGGAAAAATTGCATATTCAAAAAAATCAACAGCTGCGACTGTAAAAATAAACAGAGACAACAGCAGCGCTTTAAATAAATAGTACAACTGTGCACATGAAGTGTATTTGTGGTGTAAATGTTTCGTTATTTATTTCTTACGCTATACCCTGTAATTTTGGACATGAGATGTGCCTAAATTGTTGACAAATAAAATATAATTCTTTGATTTTCTTTTATAATTTATTTGTCATTTTTTCTCTTTTTTTTTTAAAATAATTTCTATCACATTTTTGAAAAACCATAACCACTTTTAAAATTTTTATAATATTTTTAATTATACATATATATTGCGTTTTTGCAAATTGTTGAGAATTAAAATATAAGTCTACGATTATTTTGATACTTTATGTATGTAGTTTTTTCTTCTTTTAACTATTTAAACTATTTTCTATCACACTATTTAATTCACCTTAGCATTCTTTTTTTTTTTTTTTATTTAAAATAAAATATATTTATTTATTAAAAAAAAGAAGTTATTTAATTTGTACATCTTATATCAAACTTTTGAAAAATATAAATAATAAATAATAATAATAAATAATAAAAAATGTTATTTAAGTTGTACATCTTAAAAAGTTTCACAATAGAATTTTTTTTTAAATTAAAATAAAATATATTTATTTATTAAAAAATATATGTTATTTAAGCTGTACATCTTAAGTAGTTTCTGGCACAGTTTTTAATAAGTCTTAGCATTTATATATTTATTTAAAAAAATATTATTGTAGTTGCACATATTAAATATTTTCCATCACACATTTTAATTACCCTCAGCATTTTTTAAATATAAAATAAATTATATTTATTTATTTAAAAAATATTAAGTTGCACGTTTTTTGGAAATTTTTAAGAAATAATATATATTTTTGATTGTTTTTATTTTTTTTTTAATTTATGATATATCATGTTGCTTTCTTTTAATTATTTTTTTTTTTACAACTTAACTTTGGCAACTTTGGCAATTTTCAATTTATTAAAAAAAATAATAATAATAATAACAAAAATAATATAATATTTATTTTTGTTATTATTGTTATTATAATTAATTTGTATTTATTCTATTTTTTATTTATTTATATTATTATTTTATTTATTTATTACTTATTTATTTATAATTTTTTATTTATTTTTCTTATTATTTATTTAATTATTATTATTATTATTATTATTATTATTATTTTTTTTTTTTTAGAGCCTAAACAAATATTTAAAAATTTATAATAAAATTTAATACAAAATGCTGTAGGGGTACGGTAACTACCAGTTGATTATCTGCTGGGGTTTTCTACGATTGAGAGTTGCCTCATATTTTGCGCTTTAATTTTGTTCATGCCAAAGCTGAAATGATGCATAATGCGCTCTGGCGTTGAGCCTTTGACTTGGGCTGAGCCGTTGCCGTTGCTCTTCCCTTTTCAGTCTCTGGCCTCCTTTTGAAGAGATTTGCATGTGGGGTGCATTTGACTAAAGTTGCTATTGCTGCGGTCTGCACTGACAAGAGTATATGAGCACGACCACGCCCACATCGCCCACTCACATGTTGGTTGTGCAGATGTTTTTGATTACTTTGCGCCGGCAACGCATATTTTTTGGGTGTCTGCCGCACATTGTTGTGCAAGTGTAAGTCAGGCCGCGAAACTTTTGGCCAACCAGCAGCAGCAGCAGCAGCAGCAGCAGCAGCTTCCCCGGCACTTTGTCAGTTTTAGGTGAAAAGTTTCCAATAGTTGCCTGCTCGAGTTTATATTGATGGCACAAGTTGCTGCTGTCTCATCCTCTGCCGCTGTCCTCCTGTCTGTCGCATGCTTTCGGTGTGCTGAATTTTCAATTAATAAGTTTTCATTTTATTTGGCGCTGCAAAGGACGACAAAAAAAATTGTTGCTGCCAGCTTTCGCTAAATCTGTCAGCGGCAGGTGTATGCAAAACTTTCCATTATGATCGGCTTTACATTCCTTTGACTGGCCATTTAGATACGTCGCTCCATTTAGCACACAGCAGGGGCAAAATTGTCCTTGAAGTAATTTGCGTTCGCGGCATTCAACAAAGGCTAAGAAATATGTATCGCAAAAATCGACAAACAAATTAAATTAGTGAAACACTTGGCCAACATTTCAGCTAATAAGCTGTCGCTTATCAAATTTGTTTTGTAATTAAGAGAGACCTTTGATATAGAACTAAAAAATATATATTTTATGGCAGTTCGTTTAAGCTCATGGAACTCACTAAATTCTTTAAAGTTGCGCAACTTTCTTTGCACAAATCGCTGCCGACTGAATCTTAATTTCCACTTCAGTCGTCAGTAAGGTGAAATCAAATAAGTATTGCAGTGCAAGTTGCTGAAAACGCAATCAGGAAATTAAATAATCTCTTTGGCATGTTTGAAATTCTTGTTTGTTTGCGAATATATTTTTTTATTTCGCCTCTGTTCGTGCGAGTGCGCGCGCTGGCAAGCGTGCTTTAACAATTTTAATATACATTGCGGCAACACGCACACACACACACACACACAGACAGACTGAAAAGCCTAGCAGACAGCAAACATCAGACATTCGCAGTCAGCTTCAGCTTCAGCCGGAGTCCCGCAGTTTTTTGGCACAATTTGTGGCACGCCTTGGCGGGTGTGCCGTGCACAAAAAGCATGATTGATTGTTTTGCCGTTGAGTTTCCAGCCTCATGAACATTCGCTCAAAAAAAACACACAGACACACACACATGTATACATTCGTGTGGGCCGCAAAAGCCAGACACATGTCAACGCCAAAAATACCGCAAAATTTTACACTTGCGCTGGCCACGCCCACTGCCAGCTGGCCGCCTTTAACAGCATATTCTTTATCCTTCTCAATTCATTGTTGTTGTTGTTGTTGTTGTTGTTACTGCCATCTAGGCTGGCCCCAAAATTCAATCAAAATGCCTGCGCCCCGGCTAATTAAAGGAAATGCTTGAAGCAACTGCTGGCCCAGTCACTAACTGAAACGCAGCTTTGGCGACTCTTTTTTCGCTCTGCCCCCCCTCTGCGAATTTATGACAAAAAGTTGGTCGTATGGTGTCGCACGTTCAAGGCCAGCTGGCCAGAATGCGCTTAAGGTCTTAACTTGTGCTTGTGTCTTGGCCAGAGATAACGTGAGAGTGGGACGGGGATGGGGACGGGGCCTTTAATGGGTTGCCTTGGTTGGCTATCATACTGGCCCATTCGTTATGGTCGCGCTCCTGTCAGTCCCTGCTTATGCAACGCTCTGACTCCCTTCTTGCCATACTGTCCAATCGAAAATTGAAACTAATCCGTTTGTTATCCAGTTTTGAGCGCCCTAGAGGCTTCCACTGAATTCAAACTAATTACGGCCAACAATAATCGTTATTTCATTTTCATTTTCGATTGCGTTCGGGCTTATAGTTTTCGATGGGATTTTCTTAATTGAGTAGCTGCTGGCCAAACACAGAAAGCTAATCGCATAAGCTCTCGGCAATGATCTGAAAAAAAAAAAAACAAAATCCAATTCTAAAACAAAAGTTAAACATTCGAGTGCTAAACAAATAAACAAACGAGAATTGTATTGACCCTTTGGCCCCTTCAGCCCTCGTCAATTGCCCTGGCATTTTGGCTTGTTATTATTATTGATATGGATCAGATGGATTAAATGGGTTTGTCTGCTTTTTTTGATACCCTAAAACAATAGAAAATGGGAATTTATTTACCCTAACTCTGTTAAAATAGGCATGGCAGAGCCCACAGTATATATGTATATTCTTAGACTTGACTAAGATTTAGCCAAAATTTTGTCTTATTCTTAAAGCTTAAGTTCAGTTGCAAATATAGCCAAATGGTGAAAGAGTTTAAACGTTTTCTTAAATTACATATGTTAAATAGAATATATAGATGCTATGCTGAAAGTTTGATTTAAATACGTTAAGTAAAACTAAAGTTATTGAATAAAATCGTGAAGCAAAAAGCGTCAATCGTAGAAACTTTATTTACTTTATTATTATTATTATTTTTAGTTTATTTAATGTATTTATTTATGTATTTTAATTTTATTTTATTTGTAAATTATTTTAAAATATTTATTAATATTTTATTTTATATTATCTATTTATTTATTATCATTTTATTTTATTTTATCTATTTATAAATTTTTATATTTTATTTTATTTGTATTTTTTCTTGTTTATTTTTATTTTTACTTTATTTAATCTATTTATTTATTTGTATTTTATTTGTATTTGTTCTTGTATTTTTGTTCTTTCTTATTTTAAATAGTATTTTTTTTTTTATTTAATCAATTTATTTACATTTATATTATGTTTATTAATATTTTTACTTTATTTAATCTATTTATTTATTTTTATTTTATTTTATCTATTTAGAAATTTTTATATATTATATTATTTGTATTTTTTCTTGTTTATTTTTACTTTATTTAATCTATTATTTATTTATTTTTATTTGATTTTATTTTTTTTTTTTGTTTTCTTATTTTGATTAGTATTTTTACTTTATTTAATATATTTGCTTACATTTATTTTATATTATCTTTATTAATATTTTTACTTTATTTAATCTATTTATTTATTTTAATTTAATTTTATTTATTTATTTTAATTTGAATTTATTTGCATATTTTCTTGTTTATTTTTTCTTATTTTTATTAATATTTTTACTTTATTTAATCAATTTATTTATTTTAATTTTATTTTATTTATTTATTTATTTTAATTTGTATATTATTTGCATTTTTTCTTGTTTATTTTTTCTTATTTTTCTTAATATATTTACTTTATTTAATCTATTTATTTATTTATTTTTTTTATCTATTTATTTATTTTTATTTTATTAGAATGGTATTTTTCTTTTTATTTATATTTTTACTGCATTTAATCTATTTATTTATTTTTGTAGTATGTATTTTATTTTTACTTTTTTTCATATTAAAAAAAAAAAATTGTTTTATAGAATTCTTTGAGGGTTTTATCAGTGCATCGTTTAGTCGGCTACACCCAACTAAAGCTTTCGCACTTGATTTTAAATCATTTTAATGGATATTGCATCAATAGAGGGATATAGTGAAGCCGCTGAAAAGTTGATTATGAGAGCTTAAATAATGATTTGGATAAGCTAAAATCGCTAACAGCTTACTGTAGAGTTTGACTCTCCATTTAATGTAATTGAATGGGCTAGGGATGGAGAGTAAAATGAGGTCGAGGGATGGCAGAGAATGCATTTGAATGATGCTGTGTGTGGAATGGTAAAAGTGCGTATTGATTGCTGTGTGATTTAGGAGCATAATCACCAAGAACTTGAAATGCACTTAAGACTTGCAATCTGATAAATGTCATTTACACTTGCTCAGCTAACTCAAGAGAGTGCCTATGGCAGCGCACTAAGAAGCCAACGAATGACATACAAAATCACTTTCAGCCAAAATCAGACTGCAAGGCTGAGCGTAATTCAAATGTAACAAGTTCCACAAGGCCAAACGAATTGCAACTTTCCACTCGAGACGGAACGATGAATGTGCTAGTTAGTTGCTCTGCTCTGCTCAGTTGATCCTTTGAGCTGACTGCAGGCGACACTTGAGTCCACTTATTTATTGGACTCTGGCATTTAAGACCGAACTGTGCCTCCGGCTGCCATTCGGGCGAGTGCTGTACGATGAGCACACATTTCATCTGTGTGCTGCCCGGCCAGCAGGGTATAAATAATTTGCATGAGTATTTAAGCAAGGAGCTCCTGGTTGGTTGGGGCAAACGTTGCTTCTTTTGTAGCTCAAAGTTAAGTGTAGTTTCTTAACGACTTTGCTGCTAATCTGATGACTTTTTGTTGTGGCAGTTTGGAAGCTCTTTATAATAATGAACCTGTACTCACTCTCTCTCTCTCTCTCTCTCTTCCTCAGACATCATACATGGCAAACTGTTTCAGAACACACGCATTCTGGAGGTGGACTACGCCCAGGGGCGTGACATACCGCCCGGCTACACTGGCAAAATAGTGGAGACCTTGCAGGCGTGGGTCAATTCATGTGATAGTGTGTCGAACTGCATTGACATGCAGATTAAGTATGCGAATGGCGAGAAGGCCAAGCGTCTGTATAACAAGGAGCGCATTGAGCAGGAGGTAAGTGAACTGAACTCACTGATTATTGGCCACTCTGTGCTAAACCAGCTCCATCCTCATCCATTTGAGCAGCTCATCAATTTGAAAAAGGTGCTCAAGAGCCAGGCCTCCGACAGCGATGAGAGCATGCAGGTGGACACACACGGACCGGGCACCAGCGGCAGCAGCGGCATGAACCAATCGGAGGTGCGCAAGAAGCCCTCCAAAATGAAGAATCCACGAAGCAGTGCCGGTGAGTATGAGAAACTGAAATATATATGTTATATGTGTGTATATTAATTGTCTAAAATTTACTCTTTCAGTTGGGCTCAAGTTCAGCAAGTGAGTGCAGGCCGGCCGCGTGCCCAGCAAACTGCCCAGGCCAAATGCAGCGCCGCGCGGTAGTTGATCACTGACACGTTCGGCATGGAATGGCAAATGCAACTCATTTAAAGACTACAGCATAACAGCATCAGCAGCAGCAAATGAAACCCATTTATTAGTCATTAAAATTATCGCTAAATAAATAACAAATAAAAATAATAGCAACAAAGTTCATGAAATTGCAAATGGAATAGCTGAAATATTGCAACTTGTTTTTGTTTTTATTATATAAATGTATTTGTGTGTGTGCTCTGCAATTATTCAATGTTATTTGTTTTCGTGCTGCTGGCCATATTAGAACATTTAATTTTGAACAAATAACACGAATCTAAGCTGCACGCACCGCATAAAGTGGCACACATCAGTGATTTGTGGTTAATTGGAAGAGGAGCCAACGAGGCGCATGAGCAGGCATCACAGCCTCTGGCATAGTCGCACTCTCATAATTGACGTGAATCCATCAAAATGGCGTGCGAAACATTTAATTTGTGGCCTAATAGGCCATCGTCGTCCTGTAAAGGAAGCAAACAATGCATGCAACACACGCATATATCTAGATGTATTTCATTTTATTGCAATTACTATAATATTTCAGGATAATAAAATGATTTATTGAGCTAATCACTGACGTTGGTCGTTGATTATTCTCATTTATGGCACAGACAAAATATATTTGGGGTTTATTTTGATTAAAGAATATTGTTTAGCCTGAATATTTGCATAGATATTTATTTACACAATAAGATTTATGATTTGATAAATTGAAAAAGTTTTTTCGTATGGGAAAGTAAAGTGCAAATTTGATTCATTTGCCTATTTATAATTTTGTTAAACAATTATTTAAATTTAATTAGTTTTTGTTTTCTTTTCAAATTATCTGTGCGTGGAAAAAAACAAAAAGTTCAAAAATTTATAATATACATGTATTCAGACTGTAATGCTATCCAATTTGTTAAGCTGTCTTCACTGCATTCCTGAAAGACCATTCTGTTAAGAAGAATCCTGCGTCTCTTTGTGAAAACTGAAGCGATTTGGATGAGGCACATAATTCCACTTAATACTGCTACTCAAATTGATTTAAACTGAATTACCATTTTCAGAGAATGCAAATAAAGCCAGCTAACTAATTATAAAACTAAATATAACTAAATTTATAATAACAATAATTATTAATTATATATGTTTTTATTGTAATTTAATTATACACTGAACCCATTGCAAATGGGAAATCAGGGTATAATGGTTTTGTTGAATGGTATGTAACAGGCAGAATGAGTATATATATGTACATTCTTGATCTCTGTCTATTTCTTCTAAATATTCCCTTTACGTATTTCGAAGGATTTCTTCTAAGCATTTTCTCTAAGTATTGCTTCCAAGTTTGCCCTCTAAGTGTTTCCACTTTATTCTAAGTATTTCCTCTACGTAAAACCTTTACGTAATTCCCCTACGTATTTCCTCTACTTTCCTATTTGAATGCGCTGACCCCCACCAGGCCTGGACGACTGAAGAAATGCTGCAGCTGCTGCCCTTTATATATGGCTACTTTTACTCAAGCACTGTCTCTCTTAAATGTTAAGCCCGACGGCAGGCAGAGCTTATTGCCGTTGACCCTTGAGTGACCAATGCGAACGCTCTCTGCTGCTGTGAGCATTCAGCTTCGTTTTACCTAAATACAAATACGAAATGAGAACTGCTGCACACACATAGACAACTTTAATGATCTTCTGCACTTCTTCTCTCTTTGCTTTTACTTTTACTCAAGTTCTGTCTCTCTCAAATGTTGAGCCCGTTACAGTCGAGCTTTAAGTGACCAATGCGAACGCTCTCTGCTGCTGTGAGCATTCTAGCTTCGCTTTACCTAAATACAAATACCAAATGACAACTGCTGCATACACATAGACAACTTTAATGATCTTTTGCACTCCTTCTTCAAAAATAAATTTGTCTCATGGAAAACTGTAAAATTTAAATACATCAGCAAAAGAACGACAAAACTCAATTCAGCTGCTGTCAACTTTTTAAGAACTGAATAATTTTCGTTAAAGGAAATTGCAAAAATTATCGTGGGAAGCTGTGGTACGTGCACGTTTTGAATCCAGAGGGGCTACAGATAATCTGAATACACATATGTAGATATGTAGGCAGCCACACCCACACACACACAATGCCAAGCAAGCTTCAGCCTTCTGGCAGGTGTCAGTCAGACAGGTAACGCTGCTGAACAGCAATTACCTAATTGAATTTTATGCTGTTGCTGCAGACTCGACCAATGTTGCCAAAGCACTTTATGAAGCCCGACTGAAACTTAAATAATTATTTAACTGGGATTTGTGGCCAAGATTAACTCTCATGCAAAGGATTATTTCAAATGAAAAGAGATGAATAGGTTTTTCCATAAGCTTTGTTGTCTCGTTTTAGTTGTTAGCACTTTCGCTTGTATTTGCTTAAGGCAGAGTAAACAAAAGGCAAGCAAAACAACTAAAGTATTAAATATCACAACTAGTTAAAAATAAATTAGCTGCTATGCAGCTCACAGACTTCCACTAATGAGCACATGTCCATCAATCAAATGGAACACGCAGTGTCCGAGTCAAACTTGATCTAAATCCATGTATAGCTATAATCAAATAAAGTTATATTGAAATTGAATAGAGTACTTATAATTATATGAGAAATAGTCATGATTGCTGCAACTTTATTGTTGAACAGAAATACACTACTTCTGAAAGCAATGGAGTATATAGTGTGTGATTGCATTTGGGAATGCATTTGCCCCCATTGAGAGAGGAGAGCATCTCGCAGTTGAAACTAACTGACTCGGGGCACCTTTAATCTCGTCTCTGTAATCGCAGTCTGTCGGCTTCAATACACTATTTGCTATTGATAGGCACTAGCATATATGTAGGTCGAACGCATATTGTTGAGGCAGTGCCCATTCAGTTATCTCGTATCGCTGTTCATGTCAAAATGTTTTACTTAGTTGCGCTCGGGCTTGTAGCTGTTCTGTGTTACATTTGGCTGGCGCGAAGAAATGATCGCCAATGTAAGCTGCTCAGTGGACAGTTTCCTGGCCCAAGACCCTTTCCAATTGTCGGCAACCTACTGCAGTTGGGCTTCACTCCAGACGGTAAGTGGAAATGTCAAAGGTCAACATCGATAGCCAGAGCTCTTTGGAGTTTAATTGGCCATTCGATGTTTTATTTTTCTTTTTTATTTGGTTTTATTTTATGATTTCGTACATATCTATATGATCCGACTGGTTTTTAGCGATGTTAATTAAAAGTCTGGTTTTCTTGTTGCTATCCCCGAAAGTACAATTATTAATATGTTCGATTTAATCTGTGCTGTTAGCGCCTTTTGGCATTCAGTCTGGAATCTGGTTGCTGCTGTCATCTGTAGCAGTTTATGTACATACAGATGTGCAAGAGAAGCAGAAACCTCTTGTGTTACCTGTTCGAATCAAGTTTCTTATATGATTCGTGCAAATGTTAAATGCGCCTCTTCGCTGTGTATGAGTCTTGTACGTTTGTGAACATTGAGAAAGATGATGATGTCCTGAGAATGGGTATTTTAGGGTAATGCGTGTGTAGTGCTGTAAGGATATACACATCTTATAGATCATTAGGAACTACATACATTAATCCAGCAATCGCAATAAGAGATCTCAGTAAATGAGAAATTTTAACTTAAGAGAGAATTAAACATACCAAAACCAAGCAAAAAAATGGAAATGAAATGTAAAAGTAAAGGCAAGAATAAAAGAACGCGACACAACGAGTTGGCAAGAGAAGAAAAAAGAAATGGAATGAGGAAAATAAAAAGAGGAAGGGTGTCAAGGATATGAATAGAGTTGAAACAAGAAGAAATAGAAATAAAATTTAAGAGAAGAACCGAGAAAAGAAAGTATAAAAATGTCATTCTTGGCTTACACACATACATATCTATATTCAGCAATTCATATGAAGACCTAGGGTAGTCTCTAGTATAGCTTATTAGCCCTAGCCTGGTTCAGCAATTCATATCAAGAACTAGGGTAGCCCCTAGTGTGGCTTATTACCCCTACTCCGAGACACGCTTATCTGTTCCAAAATGTTTTACAATGCTCTATCAAATTTGAGTATTTTGTGCAACAATTTAACTTTAGTTGTTGAGGCTTTAATCGTCGCTTGAGATCTATTAAATGACTTCAAAATGGTATAGAAATTTAAAAATAAAATGTGACTCATTTTCAATCTTTTGTTCTATACATATAACAGTCGAGTCTCGATAATTTTTAGCCCACTATAACAGGAATAGCCATAAATCGAACTAAATTATATTTTCCCTTGAACAAAATTCGTTCTCGATAATTTGAAAAACTGATTCTCTTACCATTTCGAATTATCGGGACTCGACTGTATACAAATTTTCGAATAGTTGTTTGGAATGCATTTCTAGCTTTAAAAAAGAACACAGAGAATTAAAATAATATTATTTATATATTCACAAAAATATGAATATTTTGTCTTTCTCAAGCCAGCTTAGCTTTGCTAAATATAAACAATTTCAAATTAATTCAGACGATGAAAAGAAAGATTTTTGTTTTAAAGAATTGAATTTGATTGCCAAGCCATCTGTAAACAACAAAAATAAATTCTAATCAATGAGAATGAATTGTATGCCAATTATTTATGCTATTATCATTTTACTACAATATAGCTGATTTAAACAATTAAAATAATTTCTGCTATTAATAGAGTAATCAGTCTTAATAGATTGATTACTAGTTTACAATAAGGTGACTGACAGCTAAATGGCTTGTTTACCGTAAAGCAAACATTGAACCCCACAAATATAGAATATTGCTACAATTGAGCTTAGCATATAATATGTCTGTGTATTTGAAATGAAATACTACAGTTTGCAAGCTGACGAGCTGGCCTTAACCTTGACGTTTCGCTTCGCTTCGGCTACTGGAGGCAACTTATTTGTTTTTATTATTCACGAATGTTATGCAAATCGAAAGCGAAATTGAGATTGAGATTTCGAAAACTTGTTGTCGCTTGATTAGCTCAGAATACAGTTAGCGAAATTCTTTTTTTTTTATATGGATTCATTAGAATATTTATCGCATGCTAACGAATGTCGCGATGCGCGAGCTGAAAAGACTGGAGCGTGACCCACTGACTGCTTAGAATAACCTTCGATGTTCAAGAATTGGAATTTTTTATTGAACCCTTTAAGTCTGTTACGTGCACAAGAAATATTTAGGGAGAGGCTCTATAGCTGATCATTTCTTTTGGAGCTGTTCCTTGCTGGGATTGGCAGCGATATACTCAAGGGCGCGCTGGATCGCAGCAGGGATTGGGGGAGGTACGGGCAGCAGGTCACTCTGGGGCTGATAGCCGTTCTCATTGGCCACAAACTTGACAGCGACGGGCACACCTTCGGGCGACACCCAGCTGAAGGAGCCCTCGGAGTTGCCCAGCTCATCACCGGACAGTTGTATTTCAATGCCATTGCTGGTCTTCAGAATGGTATTGAAGCCATCGGGACGCACATCGTCTTTGCGCTCAAGTGTCTCGGCCTTCTCATCGAGGTCCACAGCGGCAACCAGGCCAATGAGAGCGACAATCAGCAGCTGAAAGTTGATCAGTTCAATTATATTTGCGTTTCTATTTCCTAACATCCTCTTATATACTCACATATTTGAACATTTCGAGTGAGGTAGCTGCTAAACAAACGTTTACTGATGATCCACGGCAGCTAGGCGCTGCTTTTATACTAACTACTCAGACCTGTTCCTCTGTATAAACTATGCAAATGCAAATATCGCAGCCAAAATTAACTAATAGTGAAAAGAAACAAATCACATGCGTGAATTTTAGACGGGGTCTATTAATTGTGTGTAGTTATATTTAAATATTTGCAAGTAAAAGGAGAAGAAGACGAAGAGATAAAAGCTGACACATAAAACTAGACAGTCAATAGTTGTTCGGGGAGAACAGCGATCTGTATGTTTGAATTCTAGATTGTAACATCAGAAATAGAGTCGACTAATGGAATAAGAATTCAGCTGTGAATAAAGAAGAATATATAATATGTTATGATAAATATAAATTGACAAGCTGAATTATGTTCAAGAGCATTTTATTTTTGCTGGTTGCTTTAAGTATATTTTAACAGATTTTTACAATGGAAAGAAATGGCAGTTTTCATAACATTTTCGAATGATGTCGGCTACAGGATTCAATCAACTAGTTTAGTTCTTGCGGTCAAGTTTGGGTGCGTTGACAGCAATCCATTCCAGAGAGCGCTGAATGGCCTCTGGGATTGGGGGAGCAACGGGCAGGCTGGCGCTCTGGGGTTGGTATCCGTTCTCATCGGCCACATACTTGACCTCGATCAGTTCACCCTCGGGGGAGATCCAGCTGAAGCTGCCGTGGATGTTGCCCTTCTCATCGCCGCTCTCGGCGCGCGAGATCTTGTTGTCGGTCTCCAAAGAGGAGTCGAAGCCATCGGGGCGCACATCGTCCTTGCGGCTGATGACCTCAGCCTTCGACTCGTCACTGACGGGCAAGGCGACGGCCATGCCGATAACAGCGCAGATCAACACCTGAAAGGAATTCAGTTCTGTTTAATCACGGGCCATCCTTGGCATCCTTTAGGGAGTACTCACAAGTTTGAACATTTTGATAATTGTTGTTGCAGTTGCTGATTGTCGTGACAAGCTTTGACTGATGCTCCACTGCAGATGTGCTCAGCCTTTTATACAGCTTGCTCTGCAGCATATTCTACCTGTAGAATCATATCATTTTGGTAATTTCAATTAATGTGAATGAAATTCAATCTTATGCAATAATCTACATTATTTCATACGCATTTTGGGCTTATACAGACAGTAACAGTATAGGCAATAATCGCCTACTAATGCGAACGCTTTTATTGCGTCTAAAGAGAACGAGTTCACTTTGACGAAACTTGTTTCAACTCAAAAGAAATTATTTTTATAAAATTTCTAAACAAAAAAAAAAAAAAAAATACTGCCAAATCTGGATTGCCTAATTGCTATTGGGATCACCTTAAAAAGGTCTTAGAAAAGCAAATTATATATATGTATATGTATATATATGTATATACATAAATATTTTTTTTTAAATAAATAAAAGTTTTCCTGTTACTAGGCATATTGCGGAGGAACTAAGTTGTAATACTCCAAATAATACATAGCCTCTTCTTTTAATATATAATATATATAATACAGTAATATAAGAATATACGAATATAATAATATAAGAATATAGGAATATAAGAATATAAGAATATAAGAATATAGGAACATAAGAATATACGAATATAAAATATTATATATTTATTTATTAATTTCAGTAGCAACTTCTATCAAGCTTAAATTTTTCATAAGCAAAAAACTAAAAAATAAATAAGTAAATAAAAATTAAATTAAAAATATGTATTGATTTGATCTACTTCTCCAGCTGCCAGTGTTTATTTCTTAAGTTATTTTAAATTTTAAATTAAATAAATAAATAAAGAGAATTAAATTATGTATTTATTTGTTTAGATTTGATCTACTTCTCCAGTTGCCAGTGTTTAATTCTTAAGTTATTTTCAATTTTAAATTAATTAAATAAATAAATAAAATAAAATTATATATATATTTGTATAGATTTAATCTACTTCTCTAGTTGTCTAAATTTAGTTGTTTAAATTTATTATAAACCTCTAAGAAATAACGAAATTAAAATTGAATCGAATACCATAATTCAAGCGTTGCAGTTGGAATAAATAATAATAAAATAAATGTAAGAGACTTTATGTTTGTAAAGGGATTTTAGTCATTCGGTTCGCTTTCATACCAATCTAATGATAATTAATAAGAAATCATTTAAGTAACAGCAACATTTGATGAAGGAAACTAGGATTGTGGCTCTCCCTATGCTCACTTTTCTTGTGTTCACTCTCACTCAGTGCTCTCTCTTCGCTAATTACGCTCAGTGCATATATTTAATGATAATTAGAGATTCTTAAGTCTCTATTGGGAGTCAAGTTACCTTCGTATCTAAGGGAACGTATAGAGTCTTCAATTTGCTTCAATTAACTTAGATGTAAATAAACCAATTCTTAATATTTGTTTATATTTGCTCTAATCTCTAATAAATAACCAAGTAAATATGCACTAGATGATCAAACAAAAAAACAATGTCAAATATTTTTAGTTTTGGGTGCAGTTTTTATATTATTTCAATTCATTATATATTTTTTCGACATATCTGTATAATATATATATTATTATATTATTCACGATAGATGTCTATTGCAGGGTCAAATCAATCAGTTCAGTTTTTGCTTTAGCCTTAGATTTTGCTACCAGGTGCGGGTGGGTTGGCAGCAATCCATTTCAGAGCGCGCTCGATTTCGTCAGGGATTGGGGGAGGAGTGGGCAGAGAATCGCTCTTTGGCTGGTATCCGTTCTCATCGGCCACATAGCTCACTTCGACCTTCACGCCCTCGGGGGAGACCCAGCCGAAGACACCTTGGATATTGCCCTTCTCATCGCCGCTCTCCTTCCGGTTGATGGAGTTGCTGGTCTCCAGCACAGCTTCGAATCCATCTGCGCGCACATCCTCCTTTTGGATCAGCACTTCGGCTTTGGAATCATCGCTGACTACGATTCCCACGGCGGCGGCCATGCCGATAACAGCGCAGATCAATACCTAGAAGGAGTAAGATTCAGTTATAATCCTTAGTATGCCTAGTATCCTTCCAAATACTCACAAGTTTGAACATTTTGATTAGAGTACAGTTGTTGGATGTCGAGACGAGCTTTGACTGATGCTCCAATTCAGTTTGTCAACGTCTTTTATACAGCTTTCTGCAGCATAAAATCGAATAACTGTAGAGATTCAGTTTATGTGAATGAAATTGTAGCTTATGCAATAATCTTCAGCATTGCATCGATATTAGGAATAATTGCTTAGTATTGATCATGCTTTGATCTCGTGTATAAAGAACGAGTTCATCTGCACGAAACTTGTTTCAAATTAAAAAGAAATTATTAAAAAGAATTTCTTAAAAAATACCAGAAATCAAGATTGCGGAATTAGAATCACTTCGAAGTGTTTTTGATGTAGGTATATTTTTATATTAAATGGGAAACTACATATGTAATTTATTGCCTTGCACATACTTTATAGAATTTAAGATCGATATATATTGCGGTAGTCAACCTAGTTGGATAACCATAGAAGACAAGGGTTTCTATTCTGATATGCCAATATTAGCTGGATTGATTAATTTATATTGTATATGTATATATGTATATTAATTCTTTTTTCTCAACGTTCTAGACGTCGTGGGATTTTGTTCATTTATAAATTAAGTCAACTGTAAATCAATCAGCTTGCACATAGAGTAAACTCCATATGGAATATACTTTATATTACATAAGTTTTGAATGTTGATTCTTTTTGTTTAACTCCATATAATTTTTATTCTGCTTAATCTATCATTGAATGTTAAATTCGTCAACAACAACAAATATACTTCTTCAGTTTTTATTTCATTTTAAATTTTAATCGAGTGTAAGACTATTTAAAATATTAATAAATTTAGTAGAAAAGTAGTAGATATAGCCGTTCCATTTTCTCTCATTCTTTCCAAAATTCAGTCGCTCTCACAGCGCATCGGGCGAATCATTTTACTTTTCTGAAAATAGCTTGAACCGAACTTAAATCCCTTTCAATTTACTTAAAGCTATAAGAATAATCTCGGCAGCTCAATCAAATAATAATTGATGAAATTTTCATATTAAACACTTTTTCGTTTAGTTATTCAGTCCAGACTTTGGATAACATTTTATTATATGCTTTGCTGAATATTGCTAAATTTCTATTTGCAGATTTTATATATATAATTTTCATAAATTCTTATAATATGTTTGCGACATATCCGTATAATATATATTCTAATATTACTCGAGATAGTTGTCTGTTATAGGATCAAATCGACCAGTTTTGTTTTTGCTAGCCTTAGTTCTTGCTGTCAGGGGCGGGTGGGTTGGCAGCAATCCATTTCAGAGCACGCTCGATTTCGTCAGGGATTGGGGGAGGAGTGGGCAGAGAATCACTCTTGGGCTGGTATCCGTTCTCATCGGCCACATAGCTCACTTCGACCTTCACGCCCTCGGGGGAGACCCAGCCAAAGACGCCTTGGATATTGCCCTTCTCATCGCCGCTCTCCTTCCGGTTGATGGAGTTGCTGGTCTCCAGCACAGCTTCGAATCCATCTGCGCGCACATCCTCCTTTTGGATCAGCACTTCGGCTTTGGAATCATCGCTGACTACGATTCCCACGGCGGCGGCCATGCCGATAACAGCGCAGATCAATACCTAGAAGGAGTAAGATTCAGTTATAATCCTTAGTATCCTTAGTGTCTTTTGAAGTACTCACAAGTTTGAACATTTTGATTAGAGTACAGTTGTTGGATGTCGAGACGAGCTTTGACTGATGCTCCACTTCAGTCTGTCAACGTCTTTTATACAGCTTTCTCTGAAGCATAAAATATAGCACCTGTGCAGAATAATCACAGTTTATAGTATATGCCATCATCAGTTAATGTGCATCAATTTGTAGCTTATACAATAATCTTCAGCATTGCAAGCTATTTTCTGAGTTTAAGAATAATTACCTACTATTGATCATGCTTTGGTCTCGTGCAAAAAGAACCAGTTCATCAGCACGAAACTTGTTTTAAGCCAAAAGAAATTTAAAATTTCTTAAAAAATACCTCAAATCAGGATTATTTACTCTCGTTGCCAAGGTCATATGAATGAGTTTATATTGGCAGAAATTTAAATTTTTGATGAACTCCAATCTAATTTGCGCTATTTATAGGACAGGTTAAGTCATTTGAATAACTGAACTTAAGAGATTTTGTATTTAAGAGAGTTTCAAAAGAGATGAGAACGTTAAGATTTATATTTTTCAGATGCTATCCATTTTTCTCTTTTCCTGCTCTGCATTTAAGTCGTCTTAATAAGAACACTTTGAATTTAGAACTCGGAGAGGTCGATCGTGTTTTTAGTTGAGCAAGGCCAGACGGAGTAAAATGTTGCTATTTAATCAAAAATTAATAAGCCGCTTCAGCAGAAATGTCTATGAAATTGCTGCGATCTTATTATGCTCATAGAAAGTATTTAAGATCAATCTATTGCAGAGGCTAACTAATGGGAATGTATTACAATATGAAATTATTTATTTATTTATTTATGTAGTTATTCTGTGCGCCTATATAATAATTCCTAATTCCTCAGTTCGTTTCATTTGCAAAAAATTGCAACTGTAGCTGTTTGTTTTACTATATAAATAGAGAAAGATAAGGTGATATATATGATTTATCAAAGTCATAAGAAAATCGAATTAAATCTGTAGAAAAATGTATAATTTAGTTCAGGAATTTGGGCTTACCCCTACATGTAACATAAATAATAAATACTATTTAAAAATATTTAAAACTGGGTTAAAAAAAAAAAAAAAAAAACAAAATTGTTGATTGACAATTATTTAAAAAAAAAATAAAATAAAATAAAATAAAATAAATAAGTTTAAACAAATATTTTTAAATAAAAAATAATATAAATAAGCTTAAAAAAATATGTTAATAAAAGAAAATAAATATATACATACATATAAAAAAATAATATAAATAAATATTCTACATATTTATTTAAATTATTATTTTACATATTTATTTATATTATTTGAGCCAGACGCTAGGTAGAGCTCGTTACAGTCTCTGCTGCTTCAAGCATTCCTTCAGGGCATTTCCCAGTCGAGCGGACTCGACTTGTTAAAGCTTTTCGAACTACAGCCTTATAATATACTACAACTATAAGTCTTACTACTATAACTATAAGTCTTACTACTATAGCTTTAAGTCTTACTACTATAACTAAGTCCTACTACTATAACTATTACTCCTACTACTATAAGTATTATAGTTATAGTTATAGTAGTAGTATAACTATAAGTCCTACTACTATAAGTACTACTTCTACTACTATAACTATAAGTCCTACTACTATTACTATAAGTCTTACTACTATTACTATAAGTCTTACTACTATTACTATAAGTCTTACTACTATAACAATAAGTCCTACTACTATTACTATAAGTCCTACTACTATAACCATTACTTCTACTACTACAACTATAAGTCAGCTGCGCTTTATATATGCCCACTATTACTCAAGCACTGTCTCTCTCAAATGTTAAGACTGACCGCAGGTAAAGCTCGTTGCAGTTGACCTTCAAGTGACCAATGGGAAAACTCTCTGCTGCTGCGAGCATTCTAGCTTCGTTTTACACATACACATACCAAAAGAGAGCTGCTGCCTACACATAGACAACTCTAATGATCTTTTGCTCTTTTTCTCTCCTTGCTTTAACTTTTACTCAAGCACTGTCTCTCTTAAATGTTGAGCAATGGGAACGCTCTCTGCTGCTGTGAGCATTCTAGCTTCGATTTACTTAATACAAATATCAAATGAGAGCTGCTACACACACATAGACAACTTGAATAATCTTCTGCACTTCTTCCCTCCTTGCTTTTACTTTTACTCAAGTACTGGGTCTCTCAAATGTTGAGCCCGTGCCTGTTCATGCGTGCGTGCCTATGTGTGGCTATGTATGTGTGTTTGCGTGTGTGTGTGTTTCTTTTGTAAGCAGAAAGACGCGAAGAATTATTGAAATATCAGCTCTCCGAAGGGTTCAGGGGATTTCCTAGTCGAGCAGTTTCGACTAGAGCTTTCTTACTTGTTTATACATTTTTTTTTATAAAAATATTTTTCAACTTATTTATTTAATTTTTTATTTAAATTTTTATTTATTTATTTATTTTTTTTTTTTTTATTTTAATATAATAGATGCAAGCCTATGTTCCTCAATTATAGTATATCAAAAACATTTGTATAATGATCAAAATGTAAAATGATATACTCATAGCCATAGAATATGTGATTGGCAATCACAAAAAAGTATTATTTAAATGTAGCTAATTTTCCTGAAATTTGCAAAGCCTCTTCATAATACAAACAAAAATATTGATTTTTGATTATTGCTTTTTAATTGCTATGAATTTCGATAGACGTCTATTACAGGATTCGATCAATTGATTTAGTTCTTGCGGTCAGGTGCGGGTGGGTTGGCAGCAATCCATTCCAGAGAGCGCTTAATGGCCTCTGGGATTGGGGGAGCAACGGGCAGGCTGGCGCTCTGGGGTTGGTATCCGTTCTCATCGGCCACATACTTAACCTCGATCACCTCACCCTCGGGGGAGATCCAGCTGAAGCTGCCGTGAATGTTGCCATGAACATCGCCGCTCTCGGAGCGCGAGATCTTGTTGTCGGTCTCCAGAGAGGCGTCAAAGCCATCGGGGCGCACATCGTCCTTGCGGCTGATGACCTCAGCCTTCGACTCGTCACTGACGGGCAAGGCGACGGCCATGCCGATAACAGCGCAGATCAACACCTGAAAGGAATTTAGTTCGGATTAATCACTGGTTATCCTTGGTATCCCTTGGAGAGCACTCACAAGTTTGAACATCTTGATAATTGTGCAGTTGTTGATTGTCGAGACAAGCTTTGACTGATGCTCCACTCTAGATAGTCAACGTCTTTTATACAGCTTTCTCTGACGCAACTGCATATGAGGAGACCTGTATCTGAGCTAAACAAAAATGCAAATTTGGACCGTAAATGTTTTAATGCAATTAACATTTTAGCACTGAATTTCCATAACTCTTTCAGAGCCTTGACATCAATGACTGGCAGCAATTTTATTTAGACTCCATTGTTGCATATTTATGGAAATATTCTATAGAACTAACTGTGCAACTAAACACAAATTCCCTTAATTATATGTACGACAATTAAGGCTAAGTTGGCCAACGAAGACATAATTAACGGTTAAAGTTCCACCAAATTGGCATCGCTAGGTAATGAGAAACAGGAAAAAAAGAGGCATCAGACCTGTTCGTGCATGTCGCATATGCAAATTTAATATCGAACATAAACATTGAGACCAGTTTCTTCAATTGAAGCTCTGTATTTATATAATAATATTTCTATAGACATCGTTTGCCCTATAATGCAGGGAGTAACCCAGACGAATATTTTAGCAGTTTATTATAATTTAAAGCCGTTAATTATTTGGATTGTTGAACAGTTTTAATATGCAATGGTCGATCACCAGATACCCTATATCAAGAGTAGAGCTCTGTTTGTTGGTATATACATACATATATATTGGTAATTTTAATTTATTTATTTATTACATTTTTAAAATATTATTTTAAAAATTTTGTAATTTTAACTGCGCATTTATTCATACTAAAATGTACTAGATTTTAAAAATTAAAAAAAAATATATATATATATATATGAAAGTAAATTTTAAAAAATAAATAAAAATATAAATAAATGGCAATTTAAATTATCTGCTCATTTACACTAAATTTACTAGATTTTAAAAATTTAAAAAATATATATGTATATGAACGTAAATTTAAAAAAAAATAAAAAATAAAATAAAAATAAATATATAAATATATAAATGGCAATTTTAATTATTAATTTGAAGAGTAATCAATAGTCAAATATTTGATATTTTGATACACTAAATATGATAAAATATTGTATACCCTACATATATATCTTTTTTGATGTCAAGCCAATATTATGCAAAAGTATTTTTAGATGCATTTAATTATTCAATCACATATCATATTGATTTCGCCTTACAAATTAATACAATACAATGCATTAATTATTGCATTTAAATTATATTATATTCTACAAATTTGAATTTTTTAATGACGTCAAAATACAACGGATATAATTGCATGAAGCAATTACTTGATACTGAAATCAGTTTATCATAATTTTATCACATCTACATATATAATCAATAAAGTAGAATTTTAACCATGTGCTGACCAAACCGGACTTTAATTATTTTAGTTTATGATTTTAAATTTACGACTTTGAGCAAGATCTATATACATACGTTAAAAATATATAAATAACTTATGTAGCAGCTAAACTTGTCTTGTGTTGACTTTTTATATATTATATATTAAATAAATTTCTATATTATTTATTAAATATATATATATTAAATATTAAATTAAAATTTATTTACTATTTTAAGATATGTATTTATATATAGCTATAAATAATAAGAAAATTATAAATAAATTTAATATAAATACATATATTAAAATTTATTTATCATTTTTATATATATTTATATGCATTGCTATATTTTTTTTTCTAAGCTCTATGTAAGTACAAAAAATTATTATATTAAAAAATAAAAATATTTATGCTTTACTCTGGCTTTTAAATATTTATCTATAAACTACTCAGCAATTTCAAAGAGAATTTATTGAATATTATTGTTAAAATGCATAACCACATAGAAATTTATGCAGAAAGAGTCTATTGCCTTATATAAGGCTCCATTTAAATATTGGGATAACATGCATTGAATGTGCTCACGTAATATAAATTATTATAATAATTTATAAAATATTATTATTATAATATTATTTTATTTTATTTTTTATTTTAGAATTTTTTCATCTTAGAATTTACAATTTGCCTAAAGTATTTTCATTGTCGTCAAAACAACTCGCTTATCTCTGCCCAAAAAGATATCAAGAGCAACTCTTTTGCATTTAAGAGATGCCAGCATTTCAAACAGAGTTCGGCTTATACAGCTCATAATTATAAAAAAAACTCCGTTTTTCTTTTCAAACTACTTCAACAACAAATAAGGGTTAACTTTTCATTATATTCATTTATTTCTCTTCAAAGAAAGATCAATCAAGCCTTCGACAGATCCATTCAACTCAAAAAGTTCTTAGTGTTCGGGTGCGGGTGGGTGAGCAGCAATATATTCCAGAGAACGCTGGATGGCCTCTGGGATTGGGGGAGCAACGGGCAGGCTGGCGCTCTGGGGTTGGTATCCGTTCTCATCGGCCACATACTTGACCTCGATCACCTCACCCTCGGGGGAGACCCAGCTGAAGCTGCCGTGGATGTTGCCATGAACATCGCCGCTATCGATGCGCGAGATCTTGTTGTCGGTCTCCAAAGAGGCATCAAAGCCATCGGGACGCACATCGTCCTTGCGGCTAAGGACAACAGCGTTCGACTCATCACCAACTGGCAAAGCGGCGGCCATGCCGATAACAGCGCAGATCAACACCTGAAAGGAATTGAATTCAGTTTAATCAGTGGCTATCCTTGGCATCATTTAGAGAGTACTCACGAGTTTGAACATTTTGATAATTGTGCAGTTGTTGGTTGTCGAGACAAGCTTTGACTGATGCTCCACTCTGGGCGAGAGCCGTCTTTTATACGGCTTCCTCTGACGTAACCGACGCCACAAAAATGCAAATTCGCATCGAAAATGCTTAATTGCGAATAACATTGTCACGACGAATATCGAAACATCTTTTAGGGGCTTGCTGGCCAATTTGATTGGACAATTAAAAGAGGTAAAGCAGTGTGGCAATGAAAATTAGTTGGGATGCGAGTATTTCATATAGATAACAACTATATTTGCATTATTCTATTAATTAACATCTATTTACGATCGTTGCTACCAAAAGTGGCACAGAAATGTGTTCTGTCTCTTTTACTTTTTTTTTTGCTAATTCTAAATGCTAAAGTGCAGCAACGACTGACGAGGAAACGAGTTCATCTCAGCTCAATGCTAGTCATAGAGTAGCTATTAAATCACGCCATGAGAGCTCTATACTATTCATCCAATTCACACATCCAGAGATAAAAACGAGCTCCATGCCATATGATTTTGAGAGATGTTAACAAATGATATGAAATATGATATATATATATATATATATATATATATATATATATATATATATATTTATTAAATAAATAACTCTTGCGTGTAGAGAAGTATAGAGGTAGAAGCAGAAGAAGCTGCTAACCAATATTTTGTTTTTGCTGCTAGTTCATTAATTTAGATCTTCATTGCTGTTGCTATGGAATTCCTTTAACCAGTTGATCTAAATGTGATGAGATCTAAAATGCCGATAAAATGTTGGGAGTAATATTATTTATTTATTTTCTATAAGTTATCAAAGTTTATAAGACATCGATCATTTTATCCCTGAATATATAGAAGTGGGAAATCAGGATATAATGCTGTACTTATTTGTTATTAAAATTTAATTTAATTTAAATTTTTGTATTAAGTGCTGAATTCATACGATAAATATAGTTGCATTACAAATTGGATTAGATATAAAATATTTTACTATACACAAAAAGACTTAATGATATACATAGATTCATAATATTAATGTTCTTAAATTTTAAAATTATTAAATAAAATTAATTATTATCAAACGATTTCTATGAAATTTCTAAAACTCTTCAAGCTTCATCTTGAGATTGAGCAAAAATTATATATACAGCGTGGCATATCTTGAAAAAATAAAACGATATATATATACCCAGCTAAAAATGTCATATATTGCAGGGGAATACCCAAAACATATAGAGATTATATCCATAATTTATTAAATTTATCCATGTACTGCTAAACGCAGCATTTGCTAAAATATATTTACCTCGATTGATTGCCTATGAATGGCAAAGGTCGACAAAGCAATATAAAAATATTAAAAATATGAATACTCTATTCCATTCCCAATTCCATGTTCTGCTCTATTCACTATTCCAATCTATATTAGTTGGGTAAATGAAACAAAATTCTATTTGATAACACAAATGTTCAGCTTTTTTTAATTGTCATCAACAATGCACAAAATTCTTAGAAACTATCATGATCGGGGTAGGGCCTAGAGTCAAGTCAACATATACGATTCCATAGCCGTTTAGTGCTCCGGCACACTGGGATGGGCAGCCAGCCAGTCGAGGGAGCGCTGGATCGCCTCTGGAATTGGGGGTGGGGTGGGCAGCCACTCGCTCTTGGGCTGATAGCCGTTCTCATCGGCGACATAGACAACATCGATGTGCTCGCCCTCGGGCGAGATCCAGCCGAATTTGCCCTCAATGTTGCCATGGACATCGCCGACCTCCGAGCGTGTGATGTGGTTGCTGGTCTCCAGGACGGCATCGAAGCCATCAGCGCGTACATCTTCCTTGCGGTTTAGCACCTCGGCGTGCACATCGTCGCTCAATGGGCCCACTGGAGAGGCGGCGGCCAGGCCGATAACGGCGCAGATCAATACCTGGAACAGGTGCAAGACAATTGGTCACTGCCTCTGATCGAATACCCGAACCCAAAAAATACTTACAAGCTTGAACATTTTGATTTGAATGCAGTTATGGAACGTGAAACGAACGTTGACTGATGCTCCACTGTGAGCCGGCGTTGCCTTTTATACAGTTCGCTCGATAGCCGGCTGAATGCTGCATGGGTGAATTCCGCCGGGTGCATCAATATATTCAAATTTGTTCCAAATAACAAAATACTGTTATAATATATTATAGAATTTAATCGCTAAACTGCATTAATAGCTACTCAGAACTGGTGGTGCTGCCCCAAAAAACTTGTTTAACTGGCGATCAAGCCGCCCAAAAGAACTTAAAAAAAAAAAAAAAAACAGTTGTTTTTGATCAAGTCGCAATTTCACATAATTTGCTGGTATATAAATATAGATATATAGAGGTGTGTATTCATAAAAAGTGGGCATGTCAATTCAGGTTTATTTTGCTGCTTAGTTGAATAATATTATTATATATGTATGTATATAAGCAAATGCTTTATTTATTTCGATTTCGCCACAAAATATGCAGCTCTATTGTGAATCTTGTTCAGAATACTTTTAAGGATATATAGTAAATAATTTTTAAATATTTAGGCAGATTAAATCTGCATTACAAATGAAACCTAAATAATTCCTATTAAATTCAAACTGGGCTGAGAGCATCAGAACTTATTAGGAATTATTTAGATTTCATTTTTTAAATTAAATTAAAATTATGGCAGCTTAATAACTTAAACTCCATAGCTAATTTAAATCTACTTAGTCTATAAAGTTAATTTATTTTTGTAAGATTTTTTTTATTAAACATTTAAATTATCTCTTAACTTAATAGTACATAGGTTTTTTTTTTTTTTGTATTAATTTAATCATTATTCTATATTTATTTTACAATATTTAAAGCATTTTTTCCTTGCATTTTAAAAGCTGTATGTAGATCTGTAGAACTCACTAAATATGATTCCTCGCAAACCAGACAGCTCCAGCCCGTCTTTGCTTGAATTTTGTCGAAACGTTGCGGCTAATGGCTACGAAAACAAATCAAATACAAATACAATTATTTAGCAGCAGTACGTCATATATAAATCACATTTAAAGACAAAGAGTTCGATTTAGCACTATGCGTCTGGCTATTTCTGCCAAGTATTACCTCTACGTATTTCGAAGTATTTCTTCCAAGTATTTCCGCTAAGTATTTCCTCTTTCTTCTAAATATTTCTTCTATGTAATTCCTCTACGTATTTCCTTTTACGTAATTCTTTTACGTATTACGTATTACGTATGATCGATCACACACTCTACATCACTGTATTGCGCTGACCTCCACCAGGCCTGGACGACTGAAAAAATGCTGCAGCTGCTGCCCTTTATATAGGGCTACTTTTACTCAAGCACTGTCTCTCTCAAATGTTAAGCCCGACGGCAGGCAGAGCTTATTGCCATTGACCCTTGAGTGACCAATGCGAACGCTCTCTGCTGCTGTGAGTATTCTAGATTCGCTTTACCTAAATACAAATACGAAATGAGAACTACTGCACACACATAGAATACTTTTATGATCTTCTGCACTTTTTCTCTCCGTGCTTTTACTTTTACTCAAGTACTGTCTCTCTTAAATTTTGAGCCCATTACAGTCGATGTTCAAGTAACCCATGGAAACGCTCTCTGCTGCTGTGAGCATTCTAGCATCGTTTTACATAAATACAAATACGAAATGAGAACTGCTGCACACACATAGACAGCTTTTGCACTTCTTCTCTCTTTGCTTTTACTTTTACTCAAGTACTGTCTCTCTTAAATGTTGAGCCCGTTACAGTCGAGCTTCAAGTAACCAATGGAAACGCTCTCTGTTGCTGTGAGCATTCTAGCTTCGCCCACACTGCAGTCCATGCGTGTTTATGCGTGCGTGCCTATGTGTGTCTATGTATGTGTGTGTGTGTATCAGAAAGACTGAAAGAATTATTGAAATATAAGTTCTGCTAAGGGTTCAGCGCATTTCCTAGTCGAGCAGTCTCGACTAGAGCTTTCTTACTTATTTCGATTCTATTTTATAAACAATATTTATTAATAATTTATAAACGTACAAATGGATAAGCGGGCGATCCTATAGGATATATAAATATATTCTCAATTAAGATCAAAAATTGAATGTCTGTTTTGACAAACTTTTTCCATTACAATCGATTTTAAACCCACATTAATTTTTACAAAATTAATTAATTAATTTATGCTTCGTTAATACTTAAGTAAGCTTGCTTTAAACTTTTCGTATAGCATCGATAAACTGTTGACAATTCGAGAGCCAATCTTAATACCCATCTCAATTCAGTCAGTAAATCGTAGCCTACTCTTGGGCACTGATTGAAGAGCCACAAAACGAGAAGTACTTTTTGGCCTGCATCGTGGAAGTATATTAAGACAAACTTGCAGCTCAAGGAGAACAACAGCTATAAAAGAAATATATAAATATACTTATTCACAAAATAATACGAGTGTATTGGCACTGAGTAAAACAAAAAAAAAAAAAAAAAAACAAATGTGTGCAAATATCATAATTATACTATAAACATATATGTTAAATCCACATTGTTAATGTCAGATCCCATTAACAGGAATTGCTCCTCTGGCATCATACTATGTTATGTTATTAGCAGCATTATGTTAATAACATAACTCTAACATGAGTAACCAGTAGGAGAGTTTCTCTGCTTCTCTTAGCGTCCCGCTCAGTAATTCAACTCTTACCATCTTGTCATTGTCATTGTTAAGGAGTAAAAAGAAACCCAAAGAGCTGATCTACGCATACTACAGCAATGTTATTATAAGGTACTAGAGTTGAATATACTTACTTGAATATATTCAAGACTCTACACAAACCCATTTCGAATCAATGTGTTTCCTTACCCCAAACTTTATAAAACATATCCAATTGTATTATCAAGGCCATGAGATCCAAATATCATATACATATGTATGTGTCAAATTATTGAACTTATTCAACATAACCATTTGCGAATGCTGTTTGAATTTGCAGCTCTTCACTGAATTCAATAACTCAATCCCCAACACATTTCTATTATAAACGAAACAGGTTATATATGACTCAAGACATTTCTGTTTAATTTTAGTTTTGTTTTATTTTCTTTGAAAATGCCATAAACCATGGCTGAGTGCAATCTTTAAAAATCCGCCTGCACCGAAAATCTTACTAATAGAAGATTCAAAGCATTTATGATTTACGTTAGAAGTTGGCGACAAAAATTCATTCATAACCGGTTCTCAAATGGAAGCCAAAGGCACTTAACAACTTCACAAGAAATGTGTTTAGTAGGGAATCGAAAACCCAGGCATTTGGCAATATTGTAAACAAAAGCAACTATACAAAATGTTTTAAATTGATTTGTATTATGGCATAGTTGTACTAATTAGCATATAAACTGCTTGAAGATTATATTTTATATTTGGGCGGAAAACAAATAAAATCAAATTAGTTCGGTATGTGTGCAAAACTTGTTTCCTTTGAGATCACATCTTGAATGGGCGATCTTTATGAATTGGCCTGGTCTAATTTGTCTGGTGTTTCATGCTAAGCAGTTTGGCTTTGTGACAAATGCGAACGAGTTAGCGAGCGAGCGAGTGAGCTTTGTGAGCTCAATCTACTATATCAGCATTTTCGACTTTGCTAATTTGATTTAATGTGGGCGTGGCGGCGAGACCCATAACTCACAGCCATAATTGACTGATGCGCCTGAACTGGTCTGTCAGTGGCCAGCAGCCAAAGCTGTCGCTGTATAAAAGCCATCGCTGGGCTCCGCAGCGGCATCAGTCAACGATCGTTCTGCGGGCTCTACGACGACAAAAATAAAAACTAAATATGTTCAAGAAACCAAAAATTGTTGTGTTCCAAGCCGTAAGTAGCCGCGTGTCTGGCATTGGACCAGGTTAATAAACACTGCTTGTAGGTGATGATTTGCGTCGTCTTGGGCATGGCACACAGCTCGCCGCTTAAGCCCTTAGTCCGTCAATCCCTGGCTCATCAACGTGTCCCGGTCGCACGGGTGGCAGTTCCCCAAGTTCGTACTGCTGATGCGAGCGCCGTTGTGGTAGCTCGTTCGGAAGATGTGCGTCCCGATGGATTCGACTCAAGCCTGCAAACCTCCAATTCTATCAATAACATTGCCAGCGGCGATGCTTACGGCAACATCCACGGCTCCTTCGGCTGGATCTCGCCCGAGGGCGAGAATGTCCAGATCTCCTATGTTGCCGATGAGAATGGCTATCAGCCACAGGGCGATATTTTGCCTACACCACCACCAGTGCCCATTGGAATCCAGCGCGCTCTGGCTTATATTGCTGCACATCCTCCAGCACCCGAGGGCCAAATTGTGAGGAAACCACTATTTGGCTAATCAGCTAATCAGATTTAATAAGAATTCAATTGAATATGAAAGCGAGCAGAACAAATAAAATCTATTAAATGAGAATGTTAAATATTCTAAATTTTAATTTTGATAATGATTATTGGAGGTTTGTTCCGGGTTTGCATACCCATTGAAGGTGGGAAAGCAGGGTATATTGGTTTGGTAAAGACGGCGTGGCAGATCCCAAGGACGAGCTGAGCCGATATAGTCCTGCTCGATTGCTCATCCGTACGTTAAAAAAATTGAATATCAGCTCATTGCTGAGATAACAGGGTATCTTCTAGTCAGGCAGTCTCTGACTGGGTGCCTACTTCAGTCACACTGCAAGTCCATTAATCGAACAGCTTGTGTGATTAGCATTTTATTAACTGTATAACGATTTCAAACACCTTCACTGAGTTGAATTCATTTTTACGAGGCACTAAAGATAATTTGAGCCGTACGACCGGACAGATGGGAAGATTTGACTGGGTCAAATCGATCGTAAATCGGTTTCATTAAATCTCACTCTCTCTCTCTCTCTCTCTCTCTCTTTCTCTCTCTGATCACAGCTTATTTGAGAACCCTGCTGAAGTGGTTCAAGCAATACAACTACAAAAACATTTGCCTCTGGGCTGGACCTTTGCCGTATATCATGTTTGTGGAGAACAATTATGTGGAGGTAAGCAAATCGAATATGTTGTATATATATCCGCTTAATTTCTCTTCGTTTTAGCATATATTGAGCAGCACTGCGTTGACCTACAAGTATGAGCCGTACAACTTACTCTATCCGTGGCTGGGCAGTGGCCTGCTCACTGGCAATGGGCAGCAGTGGGCGGTACGGCGGAAGCTGATTACGCCTTCGTTTCACTTTCGCATCCTGAGGGACTTCCTGCACATTATGAACGAGACGAGCGGCCGTTTCATGAAGCTGCTGGAGCATGAATCGGCGGCTGCTCAGGGCGCTGCGTTCGATGTGCAGGCGCTTGTCACTCGGAACACAATTGATGTCATTTGTGGTGAGTGCGGCTCAACTCAACTCAACTGAATTCCACTTAATATTCCATTGTTATCGACGCTCACCTGCTGCAGAGACGGCAATGGGCACTCGTGTGAACAGCATTGAGGGACGACCATCGCCGATTGTGGGCGCCATCGACAGCCTCTGTCACATCGTCTCCGAGCGCGTCTTCTCGCTGTTCAAGCGCTCCGACAGCTTCTTCAAGTGCACCCGGCTATATAAGCAACAGCAGCAGGCATTGATGACGCTGCGCACTGAGTTCGCTCAGGTTGGCAATGGCCCGAAGCATTCCGAATGGACTCGCATTCAACTATTTTCATTTGTTTGCATAGATCATTGAGCAACGTCGTCGCCTGCTTCAAACGGCCAGCTATGAGGCCCCACAGCTGGACGATGAGCTGCTGGACACCAAACGACCCAAAATGGCATTCCTCGACAATCTTCTGACTGCCGAGGTGGATGGCAAGCCGCTGACGTTTGAAGAAATATTTGAGGAAGTCTCCACGTTCATGTTTGAGGTGAGTTGGGATTCCTTTAAGGAAATTAATAAAATGCAATTAAATTTATAATTGATATGCTGTGATATAAATATTAATATTAAGAAATTAATTTAAAGAAATTTAATTAATTGAAATTAATATAGATATTAGCATTAATAATTACAATATATTTTTTATTTTATATTTACATAATATGCACACTAAAATTAATTTATATTAATACGCATATATTGTTATATAATAATAAATAATATATATTTTATAATATATAAACAAATAGATTTAAATTAATTTGTCCACTCAAATTAATTTAAATCAATATAATATATACATAGTATATATAAACTAGTTATGTTTGGCTCAGCTACAGTTTTACGTCTATTTTATCAATATAGACAATAGATAAACAGGTTGCATTTATTTGTTACATTTTTTTTCCTCTATGCTTTACATCTTTATATCAATCTCACAGCAGCTTGATCACGTTTAAAAAACTCACCTTCGTTTTATTTATGCTCGATGCTCGTAGATTGACAATATAATATACATATATCTGTCTCTTTCTCTCTATCTCTCTCTCTCTCTCTCTCTCTATTCTCAATGTCTTCGTGTTTACTCTTACTGACCTTGCTCTTCTTATGCCTCGCTTAATTAGCTTATTCTGATCTTGCGACTTTAACACATTTTTAAGAGTTTTGTCAATAAACCGATCAAATAGCCCTGGACTATTGGGCAAATTAAAAATAATTATATTCATAATAATTTATTGTAAAAAAACCTAGATTTTTTTGTGTAAGTAAGGAATTTAAAAATAAAATAAATAAAAAACGAAGTAAATAATACTAATAATATGTAAATATAATAAAAATAAAATTAAAAATAATAGAAATATAATCATATATATTCATTTATTTTTTGATTTATTTATTTATTTCTTCATTTATTTCTTTATTTATTTCTTCATTTATTTCTTTATTTATTTACTTATTTCTGTATTTATTAATAAATTTATTTTTTTATTTATTTATTTAATTAATTAATGAACTATTAATTTATTTATTTATTTACTTATTCATTTCTTTATTTATTTATGTATTTATTTACTTATTTATTTATTTATTTATTTATTTATTTATTTATTTATTTATTTATTTATTTATTTATTTATTTATTTATTTATTTATTTATTTATTTACTTATTTCTTTATTTATTTATTTATTTATGTATTTATTTACTTATTTATTTAGTATTTTTTTTATTTATTTATTTATTTTTTTATTCATTTATTTATTAAATTAAATATAATATACAACAATAAATTATTGAAAATTCCTTAGGGCCATGATACAACTGCTTCGGCCATCACTTTTGCCATCTGGTGCTTGGCCCGGTCGCCGGATGCGCAACAGCGCGCCTATGAGGAGCAGGCGCTTTTGTACGCCACTGCAGATGGACGAGAGCGTAATCCCACCCACCAGGAGTTGCAGGACATGAAGTACTTGGATCTAGTCATCAAGGAAACATTACGCTTGTTTCCCAGTGTCCCGTTCATCTTTCGCACCATGCGTGAAGCAACAACAATATGTGAGTGCCTAAGGCTTAAGCCTATTTCCACTCAATGCTCAACTATCTACTTCACAGTGGACAAGCATCTGCCCAAGGACACGACAATTGGGCTGCCTATTCTAGCCATTGGCCACAGTCCGCACAGCTTCGAGGCGCCCTACGAGTTTCGCCCGGAACGCTTTGAGGCAGCTGAGCGAACAAAGGCGAATGCCTTCGATACTGTGCCCTTCAGTGCGGGCCCCAGAAATTGCATCGGTAGCTTCCATCTACATATATGGTACGTCACTTTTACTTAACCATCCATTGACAGGTCAAAAGTTTGCTCTACTGGAGCTGAAAGTGACGCTGTCGAAATTGCTGCGCAGGTTCCGTATTCTGCCCGCTCCGCTGGCCAAGCAGACTATAGCGCAGGTCTTCGATCATACGTATAAGCCGGGTCCGCAGGAATTGAGGCTGCACCTGCCCATTACCCTGAAGTCGTTGAGCGGAGTTCCGGTTAGACTAGAAAGGCGATAAAAGGGGAGGAGAATGTGTGTCGGAATTTATTTAGCTTTGGGGGTAATTGGGCTGACGGCTAATTATTTTTGTTGTATAAATGTAATATTTGTGAAAATTATTATTAATATTATTTTTGTTATATATAAAATATTTGTACACAAAAAAAAAAAAAAAGACACCTTTTACTCTTTTAGAATTTATATTTCTCTATTTGTTAATTCTTAATATTGTGTAGAAATTTTTAAGGGAACTCAGGTTAAAAATAAATAAATTCAACGCTTTTTATTAAATATACATATTTTTGTTGTTAAATATTTTTAAGAAAATATTAGTTAAGAATAAAATACATTTTAATTTTATAATATTTTTTTTTTTTTTTATAAGTAAATAAATGAATGAAAGCTCAGTTCTAAATTAAAGTACATTATGTATGTATATTAAATAAATTTGCTTGCTTTCGCACAATTCACAATTATTTAATAATATTATTTGTTTCTTCATATGTACTTTTTTAAATAATAAATCAGAAATGTGTTTACTTTAAGTGAGACTCAAAACAATGAACCAAACCACAGCAGCATTTAATTACATATGTATGTATTAATGTATATCAGCATTTAGCCCTATCAACCAGCGTGAGCAGCGTAAAATATCTATTCATATATCTGTCTCTCTCTATATCTGCCTGTCTATCCACAGCCTGTCTCTTCAGTTGCTTCTCTTTGTTGCTCTGCCTTAAGAATGCAAGAGACGAAACAGAAGTACAGAAAAGCATATTAGTTGTCTATGTGTGCAGCCCTAAGCAATAACGAAGCTAGAATGCTTGCAGCAGCAGAGAGAATTCCCATTGGTCACTTATGCAGATCTCGATTACGACGACCGCTACCTGGCGTCGGGCTCGAAATTTGAGAGCAACTTCGTGTTTGAGTGAAAGTTGCCCTATATAAAGGGCAGCAGCTGCAGCATTTCTTCAGTCGCGCAGGCCTGGTGGAGGTCATTCGTGCAGTGCAGCAGAGCGAAGTATAGTAGTGTGTGTAAATATTTAACGATCGTTCAGCTAAGAATTAAAGGCTTGGAGGAAATAATTGGATGAACTATTTAGAGGAAATACTTAGAGCAAATATTTAGAGGAAATACTTATTATAATGAAATTTGGTAAGTTTTAGCACATTTTATTCACCATAATTATTCCTGGCAGAATTTGTTTCCGTATATATATTTTATATAATATATTTAAACAATATTTGTTTAGTTTTAGTATGTATTTTTCATATAATATATTATATAATATATTTCAAAGCTGTGTATCATCAAATAAATTTAAATTTAATTTCGTAAATAAGCCAAAAAGATGCTACAGGTTGCTCAAAAAAAGTAAATTATAGCAGAGCTTTGTCATCAATATATTTAAAATAAAATATAGTTGCTTTAACACATTTGTATTAAAAACTGAATAATTGTTGCATAAATAAAAAGCTGTTCTCAATGGCAAAAGAGGTTATTCCAAATATGTGAGCGTTAAAGCAACTTGATATTTATTTCAAAAAGTCAAACGATTAATCTTGAAAGCAAACGCAGTTAAATGTGTGTGTGATATGAGCTCATTGTTATTTAATATGTATATAAAAATTAATGTACACAAGTGAAATGCAACAAGCTCTGTAAAATCATCAATTAATTACTTTGAAAGTATTTTTTCAGTTTATAGAGCACTCTGCTGGGCCGCAACTCGTTGTTTGAGCCGGATTTGAATGCCATTTTCGGATTTGAGCGTTACACGAATGTTGAGCACCGGATCGTATTCACTTTGCGGCACACAGTCCACGCATGTGTGGTCATTGATGCCCGGCGGCAGACCATCCACGGCGGGCAGAATTTCAAAGTGCCGCACCAACAGGGAGAGCAATGCCTGTAGCTGATACATGGCAAACTTTTCGGCTGTGGGAGAGGATTGGGATTTGGTCAAGTGGAGAGATGGGAGCTGCTGTCAATGCTTACCGATGCAGCGTCGGGGGCCGGCGCTGAATGGCACGCTCTTAAAGGCTTCGAGGCCGCTGTTCGTGTTGGCGCCCTCGAAACGTTCCGGCCGGAATACACAGGGCTCGTCAAAGTACCGTTCGTTGTAGCCCATCGCAATGAGGCACATGATGACGGTGGTGCGCTTGGCCACCTTTGTGCCATCTGTGCGGGACAATGAGAGTGCATTAAGATTGGACGTTCTCACAGTGTCTCATTCACATACTTATGTCTATGGATTTGCGATTGGTGCGCGCTATTAGCGGCACAGCGGGATATAGACGTAGCGTTTCGCGTATGACCAGCTCCAGGTAGTGCATCTGCTGAAGGCGTGCGATGTCCGCTTCTCCAGTGATATCCTTGCCGAAGATACGCTGCTGCTCTTCAAACACCTTCTGCTGTACCTCTGGATGACGCGAGAGCGTGTATATTGTGAATGAGATGGCGGAGGCAACGGGATCGTGACCCTGTTAAACGAGACTTTAGCTGATGCTGCATTGCTGCTAAATGAGCTGTTCACTTACGGTAAATATAAATGTGGATAGTTCTTCGACTATGTCGTGTTCCTTGAGCGCATCGCCATCCAGCTTGGCGGACAGCAAGACATCGATGAAGGGTTTATTTTCGATGGGCTTCTTAGTGGCCAACTCGTGTTTTCTCCTAGAAATTATCTAAAGGGAAAGTGTTTTACATTAGTACCTAATTTATTTTTACATTTTTTGTTAAATTTATTTTAATTATTATTTAATCTATAAATGCTTTATTGATTATAATATTTATTATAATTTTTATATTTTATTAAATTATTATTATTTGTTGTTTTTTATACTGCGTCATGTATTGAACAGTTTTTTAATTTTTAATTTTATTAATAATATTGTTACGTCAATTGTTTATTTATTAAATGAATAATGTATTCTTCTGTGTGGCCATCTCCTGTTTTCTCCTAGATGTTATCTACAGGCAAAATACTTTAAATTAATTTTTTATTTATTTGTAACTTTTTTTAAACTATTTTATATTATTTTAACTTTTTTGATATCTATTTATTTTGTTTGTTAATTTTTTTGGAAAGTTTATTCAGATATTCATTTATTATTATTTTTTTTTATATGCTGCGTAGGCTTTTAAATTCTTTTATTTTCTTATTAATTAATTTTAATTTAATTTAAAATTTTTTATGTTTATTATTAATATTTGTATTATTTATTAAAATTTATTTTTAATTTAATTTTTATTATTTTTACCTTTGTGTTATTTAATTGTATTTAATTATGTACTTTTTATTATTATTATATTTTTTACTTTCATTTTCATTTATTTTTAATTATTTTTATATTTTATATAATTTTTTAAATTTTTATTATTATTATTATATTTTTGTCCTTTCAGTTTTATTTTATTTGTTTTTATTATTATATTTTTATCTATTTTTTTATTATTTAACAGAGCATACTTCCTTAACTTCGCGCCTGAGTAACTTCAGTGCGCGATACTGCTTCAAGTAATATGGACTCAAGCGGAAGAGCGCATCGCAGCGCTTGACTATGCTGAAGGTGCGCTGCAGCACGACATCACAGAGGCTAACGAGGAGTTTTAATGACATATAAATATATAATATAAATATATTATACTGGCAACTCTTTCGCCGTAAAAAACTTACTCTTTGATGGCGCTATGCAGATCTGAGGGCTCATCGTTCAAGGAGTTGCTAACGCTTCCAGTCGCATTCTCTGCAGCAAGTAAGTAAAATGTTTATTCAAATACTTCATACATACATATGTATATCAAATGTGTGTTACTTTAAGATTGCCTATCAGCTGCTATAATTTTTCAAATGCTTCAATATTTCATGTTAGCTACATGGTACTTTCTATTGGTTGCTGGGTAAAAGTTTTTTCGCCACACAATCTCTGGCACTTGTAGCAATTTTCTATGTAATAAATCTTTTTTATAAAACGGCCATAATAAATTACAAAAATAAACGAGTGCAACGCTGCGCCCAACCGCAGTCTAGAAAGTTAACCAAAACACAAAATGCCCATGACAAATGCTTAAAGTTTTTTTTGCCAACCAACAGAATGCCTGGGCCAGCAACCTGAACCACCCTCTACCTTACCACACACAATATCCAGTGTACACTTGGCCACCAGCTCCTGGACGTCGAAAGGCTTTGATGACTCCGACTGCTGGCGTAGCTTCTCCACAAACCTCTCTCCCGTACGATGCACCACACGCAAATAGCCCTCGATGGCCGAACGCTCGAAGGCCGGCGCATAGATTTTCTGATGCTTTAGCCAGCGGGCACCGGAACTGGTGAGCAGGCCATCGCCCAGCCAGGGGCGTAGAAACGAATACAAGTGCTCCTTGTACAGCAGTGAAGAGCTCGACAACATGTTCTATCAATAGCATTTCGAGTATAAGTGCTCCAAACTTTTTAGCTGAGTTGCATGTTGCCACACTCACCTCAATTTCCGCCGGATCACTGAGCATTATATGATACTGTAGGAATACCAACGAACGATAGCCATGGAAGTCATATTTTCGACAATATTGCAATATCTTTTTGGGGTACTCTAAGGGGGGAAAGAGGAAACATTTTATGAGAGTTTTGTCTAACAGCAAATTCCTAGAAAGTTGAAATGAAATCAGAAATTCAATAAGTTATGCTCTTGTAAATTGAGTATTAAATGCGCATTGCGAGCTACGTTGCAGCCAGGGCAAAATTTACTTCAATAATTCAGTTCTCATTCGCATTTGGCAGCTCAATTTCCAGGACTCACAACTTGCCAAAAAGCTGTAATTTCCTGTTAGAGAACTGGGTTGTTTTAATGGTTTTAATAGACAGTTTGATACGCATTATGCTGCTTACAATGCAATTTGCAAATTTGATAAGAGAGAGAGAGAGAGATAGTGCTGTGTCTTAATGAGTTTTGAGTTTATTAGATCTACATTGATTTGCTGTTGATTATGTTATGCCTGGACTTTGACGCAACTTAATATGAAAACAATTTCAATTGTAATTCCAAATGCACAAGAAAATGAGAAAGAAATGAGCAAGCTACAAACAAGGATACAGCAAGCAGAGAGAGAGAGAGAGAGAGAGAGACAGACGTTATCGAAGCATAGCAAAGCTATCAATTGTTGTGCAACGTTTTGTATTCCAACTATTGTGCATTTGGAATGATTGCTTGGCCAGCGCACGTTCAGAAGAAACAACAACAAAATTACTCAGCAAATTGTGCGGGCTGCCCAAGGGAGAGGCAGCGGCACGAGCACAAAATCTGATGAAAATTGCAAGAAATATTACAAAAAAAAAAAATTATAGTAATAATAACAAAAAAAGGCGCAAGCTGCTGCAGCAGAAACATCTTTATATTTATATAAATTGAGATTGAGATAAGATTCAGCTGCAATTGCAGAAAATATTAAATAAAATATTAAAAAAATCAAATTTGTGCGCTTGCCAATTAGTGCATAAATATAGGCCTCGGGCTATCTATTGTGCTTACCGGCTGGCTTCAGTCCGAACTGAAAGATATTGCCCACGAATGGATAGGGCGTGGGTCCCGGTATCATTTCCATAATGCCAGCCATATGATCTATGTAGTTGAATATCCGCACGCCCTTCACCACCAGAATGGTGGCCAATAAAATGCCAAAGACTAGCAGAAACATTTGTTCGATATTAATTGAAATAATTATCTTATAAATATTTGCCAAATTTCTTTTGCTTTCACGCTCCGTTCGATTCGCAATTGGTTTGCTTACTGAACGACCTACGTTAGAAAGGGGTCTTAAGTTTTTGGCCAAAAAATAAAAAGTAAGAAATTTATTTGCGATAACATAATCGATAGCTTATCTAACGCCACCCTTTACACGCTCTTTTCCCACTGTAAACACCCGTTAAACGGCAGCAGCAGACAATCATCACAATTAGCGTTAGTCAATTACAGCAGTTTTCAATCACCTGTTCAATTATATATTGCACCTGCTTGTGGCTGCCGCTTGTAAGATAACTGTCAATATTAATAACCTAATTAACGGCTGCATTGACTCACGCGTCAATTTCAATTATGACGTGTAAGTCCAAGGTTCACTTTATAATTACCCGCAGCGATAAGGCCAATCAGTTTGTTTAGTTTGCGATTGCAGACAAAAGATTAGAAAATTGCAACTTGGGCCCATACAATAAATATAGACATGGCATTTAAATAGATAACTATATAAATATAACAGAATTTGTGTAGAATTTTGTTCATGCATTTAGATAATGCCACGAAATTTTAGATATTTATTAAAGAATTCATTTGGTAAACAGTAAATTTAGTAGAATTTTAGTAGTAGAAATATAATATGTATAATAATCTAGCCGAAATTATGTCTAGAATATATTTGGTAAATAGTAGTTTTTTGTACGCATCAAATATATATAATTAATAATGTTATAATAATATTAAATATCTTAAAATTCATATATTGTTGTGTTCATGAAAATGGTAAATTTTAATATAAAACTAATCTGTATAAAATATATGTAAAATAAATTAATAAATAGTAATTAATATATAATATTTAATATATAATATATAATAACAATAAGTAATATATATCATCTATATTAATTTTTACATAATTGTTTATCAAATTGAATATAACACAACTTAATTACTATTTATTTATATATAGAATTTATATACATTTTGACATACATACATGATTAAGGCTGACGGCAGAGTGGCCGCGAGAAGCGATGCGATGCTATTGAGCGAAAAAGAGCGAGAAAGCTCTGCATGCAGATTTATAAATGCTCGCTTAAAACACGTCAAAGTGCAAGCGAAGCGAGAAAGGAGCCAAAACGACAATTTCTGAAATGCTTTCTCTCTTTAGCGCATGATAAAGCTTTTCTTATACTGGCGTTTTTGTTGCGTGCAGAGCTTAAATAACCGTTGGTTAGTGGGTGCAATACATTCTTTTACGCAATTCAAGCAATATTTCTCTCTTTCACTCTGTCATGTCATCGCTTTGCAGATCGCTGCAATTATTATCGTTTATAGCATCGCATCGCTTTTAGCGGCCACTCTGCCGCCAGCCTAAGAGTTAATGTAGTAAACATTATTAAAAAAAAAGAAATAAATAAACAAATAAAACCAACCAAAATTCTTTATCAATTTCACAAAATTTCTTTCTCTTCATAAAATTGCAGAATTCTACGTCTTCTTCAGTAAATTTATCTCACTAGTATATTAACAATGTATACTCTTATAATTTGCGTTTATTTGAATATAAATGTAAACATTTAGCAAAGTTCAGAACCCAAAATTTGATAAAAAAGAACCTTAGCATACTTTTAGGTGGCAAAAATCAAACTGAACTGGTTAGACAACAAAAACAAATTCTTCCGTTAACTCTTGATGGGTCAAAGAGAAGAGCGTAACTCCCGCTCTTTACTTGTGCTCACGTTTGTTTATGTTTTAGCCGCTGATAACTGCAAAGTAAACACAACAAAATGCAACCGAACGGAACTCTCTTCTGCATGAGTTTCGAGAGTGCTTTAAGATAATATACGCTACGAAGTTGATAGTAAATGTTTGTAGTCTTGCGATATATGTATATGGAATATGTATGTTATATCTCTCTCTCTCTCTCCCCCTCTCTCTCTCTCTCTCTCTCTTACTCTTCAAACTGAGCTTCTCTGATTATTTGAATCTGCGCTTTATAATTCTTTTCATCATATGCTGCCATACGTCAGGCAACAACAAAATATTTGTTAAATTAGATGCAAAATTCCTATATATATATTTCACTTGAATTGTTTATATTGCATACACACGACTTAATGGATTAGTGTTTCATTTATAATGTCATATATATATAGACAAATCAAATGTGCATTACAGTATTTATATATTATAGTTTTATTAATCGTACAACTCTTGCTTCTAGCTGACTTATGAAGCACTCTGCGATTATTGAATTTATAATTTAAAGCTAAAGGTATGCAAATGGAATATACATATGTATATTATATTCTATTATTATAGCCATGTTGCATAAATTTCTATTGATTCTGGTTGAACTATTCAAGTTGTGCTTAATCTGCTCAAAGTTGAGCAATAAAATGAACTGAGTTGTTAATTATATACATTATGCCTAGGAAAACTCTATAACTATCAGGCGAAATAGTACGCACATAAATATTAAATAATTGAATATTAGTTGACTTTGTTTGCTTTGAGCATTTCTTAAATTTCAAGTTTAGGCTACTAAAGTCCAAGTATTTTTGTCACATTAGAAACACTTAGCCCTAGAACTAGTTTAGTATGAAATGCTTTGGTAAACATTGGGAAACAAATAGATTTTGTTTTAGCACTGAAAAGTGAAAAGTCGTTCAAGTAAGCTTAAATATGAAGAGCATTCGTAGTTGTGGCAAGCTGTAAAAAAATGTAAAATTATTTAAAAATAAAAGAGGAGAGATTTGAGTATCGAATAACTGAGCATTGATTCATGGAAAATGCAGTCACGCCTGCTCTTCAAACAATTCCGCTCTTATCAATATAGTTCTAATTATATTACATAGTCTGGCTAATAATTATGTTAATTTCTAATCCGTTAGTTTCCTCTAGTTTTATTAAGCGCAGTGCTCTCCCATTATCTCACTCTCTCTCTCAATCTCCCCCTCTCTCTTTTGCTTTTCTGTCAACTCATTGTGATAAGCTGAAACCCGCGAGTTTTTCGAAGTTGTTTGCTCTGAGAAACTATAGACTATTTCGTATTTAAGTTGTGCGCAGTCTCAAACTGGTAGTATTTCGAGTCTTTAGCTGAACGCGAGCGCATCGGATCCGTATCAGAGCGCCTCTAATCGAATTTTGTTATTGTTTCATTTCTTTTTGTTTCCGGCGTGTTTGTGTGTTTGAGAATGTGGTTGATCGTGTACGCCTTTGTGGCACTACCAATAATATTATATGTGTTGTTCGAGCTGCGCGTAGCCAAAAAGAAGCGGCTACTGAGCAAACTGAATGGCCCGCCCACCTTGCCATTACTTGGCAATGCCCATCAAATGGGCAACAGTCCGGCGGGTAACTGGAACATTTCTATTATTAGTTTGAAAAGTTTTGAAAGCTGTTGGAGAAGTTTCAATGGCTCATTTAACTGGCTAATTGCCTTCTCTCGAATTGCATTATAGCCGATGACACAATTCTGAGCAAAATCATCAGTCGAAATGCCATTCGGGTCAAGGCATTTACGAATTGCCAACGAGCAGAAAATTCGATATCAGTTCAGACATTATTTTCCCACTCACTCATCTCATCTGCTACAGCTGTCGCTATGCAGACGCCTTCATAACTTTGCCAATGAACACTTTTTTTTTTTGTATTTCTATTGCGAGTTAAGAGATTAGGGAAGAGATAAAAACAAATATAAATATAGCAAATGTTTGATTAGCACTAGACATAACTAAAACACAAGCTAACACAAGCTAACATTTTACGATTAAGATAAACGTAGTTCATTATTAAAGTTGTATTATTATTATTTCTTTTTTTTTTTTTATTTTGTATATATATTTATTATTAATTATTAAGTTTATAATAATTTATAATAATGTAATGCTGTATTGCCGGCCGAATGTCGGTTAGCGATCAATTCTACATACGTGACTTTATAATAATTATCATATATACATATTTATATATATTATTAATTATTAAGTTTATTTGCCTATAGGTCTATCAATTAATAAATGTTTAATTATCATACGTCTACACATTGCTCATAGAACGACTTGCCATGACTCATTGAGAACCAGTTTTATTATATAAATACAAATATTTCATAAAATATTTGCACTATTTATATAAATAGTTTATAATAAAACAAATTATGTTTACTTTCTTGTAGTTATTACAAATTATTTTTGATTTAAATTTTCACTATTTTAATAAATAGTTTATAATAAAAATTAATTTTTACTTTTTTTGTGCTAATTGTAAATTATTTTTGATTTAAATTTTCACTATTTATATAGTTTATAATAAAAATTTAATTTTACTTTTTGGTTGGATATAGTAAATTATTTTTTATTTAAATTAATTGAATATTAAAGTTAAAGAATTAAAATATTTTATATATCAATTATTAATACAATAGTAAGAGTAATAGTAACTTGATAAAAAAAAAAAAAAACAAATATTTAATAATTATTTATTGTATACACTTATACATTTCCATCAAACAAAAAAATATTTAAGTAGTTGTTAGTGCATGCATAGCTTTGAGAAATATATAAGTATACATACATACATATACATATATATTGCAAAAAAGAATACAAAATTAATTTGATACAGTTCATAATTCTCTGTTTGACCCACTGCAATATGAAATGTTAAAATGCAGCACACGTTGTTTATTGATATTCTGCTCACATTTTGTTAATAATAATAATATATATATACATATATGTTTATAAACTGATTATGAGAGTTTTGCTTAACAGGCATACCTTGAGAAATTATTTATTATATAATGCAATAAATGCAATTTTCACGAGCGCAACGAAAGTCTGGAAGTATTTATACTGAAACAATGCAACAGGTGTTATAATATATGTATATGTATATATAATATAATAATTATTCTCTAGTTGAAACAAATGCGCAATCGTGCAGCAGTTGACTTTGATTAATAAATGCATACCAAATATAGTTAAATATATATACATAGTTATATATACATATATATACCTGAGACGAATGCTCATAGGAGGATAACTTGTTGTTGACTTTGATTCACAAATTGCTTGTCAATCTAGAAATTTAATTAATTTAATTAGCATCTCTTGCATAATACAAGTATATGTATAGTTTATAAATGTTTGCATTTGCATTTTGAATTTTTAATAAAGTACAAAAATATTATTAGTTTGTTTAGTTTATTATTTTATTATTTATTAAATTTATTTTTTATTATATTATTAAATTATTATTATTTTTTAATTTAAAATTGAAAATTAAAAAAATTAAATTATTTAATATTTATTTTATTTAATTTTTTTTAACAAAAATTATATTTAAAAAAATAGAAATTTATTCTAACAAAAATCTAAAAAATAAATTAAAATAACAATAAATAAACAAATTGAAATTGACTTGATTAGAAATAGACTTTGTTATAAACTAATAACTGATTGAGGAGTGATATATGTGCAGTGCAATGTCTAAAATTTCAGATAAGAACTACGTATTGCTTTAATAGTTGTTTTCTGCTCTGCTACAATATTATTTTTGTTGTCTTTTAATGATAAGTTATTGACTCGCACGGCATTTACGATAGTCTAGGCGGCGTCTCGTTGTTTTGTATGCGAGTGCAAAGTTAATAATATGCGATTAGACTTTGGATTTAATTATATGCATTGTGGATTAGGAGAGAGGAACTCAAATGTGCATCGGATAGGTTACATGAAATTGCCGGCATTTAAAAATAGAATTAATTACGATGACACTATAATTGTTTAGTTATACTAAAATGCAATTTCAATTACTTTATTAACACTTAGAAATACTGAACACCATCTTCGAGTTTTGGCATAAATACGGCAGGGATAACTTTCGCTTCTGGATTGGTTACTATTCGAATATTTTGGTTGCAAATCCCAAGCATCTGGAGGTGAGTTCACATTACTCTTAAATCTCTCCTCATTGATTTATCTATTCTCCACTTGCAGGTCATCATGAGCAGCAATACGTTGATAGAGAAATCCGATATCTATGATATGCTGCATCCCTGGCTGGGCGAGGGACTGCTCACGAGCAAGGGCAGCAAATGGCACAAGCATCGCAAGATGATAACGCCCGCATTCCATTTCAATATCCTGCAGGATTTTCATCAAGTCATGAACGAGAACTCAGCCAAGTTCATCAAGCGGCTGAGGGAAGTTTCCGCTGGCGATAATATCATCGATTTCCAGGATGAAACGCACTACCTAACCCTGGATGTCATCTGCGATACGGCCATGGGCGTGCCAATAAATGCCATTGAAAAGCGCGACACTGTGGAAGTCGTGAAGGCATTCAAGGAGTAGGTTTCCCTGAGCTATTCCAAAGCAGATTCATTCAATGTAACTCTTCTTCTTGCAGCATGTGCTACAACATCAATATGCGCGCGTTCAATCCATTGAAGCGTACCCGGCTCTATCGTCTGGCTCCGGACTATGCCGCCCATGCGAGAACCCTGAAAATTCTGCAGGACTTCACCAACGACATCATCGAGAAGCGCATTAAGGCGCATCGAACGGGCGCCGCCAAGACGAACGAGGGTAGCGAGTTCTCCCGCAAGAAGATGGCCTTTCTGGACACGCTGCTCTCGTCCAGCATCGATGGTCGTCCGCTGAACCAGCAGGAGATCTACGAAGAGGTCTCCACCTTCATGTTCGAGGGCCACGACACGACAACGTCGGGCGTTGCCTTTGCTGGCTATATACTCTCCCGGTTTCCGGACGAGCAGGTAAGGCGCATATTATCGAAGCTGCCTAAAAGTAGGCTAAGCAGAATCTCTGTCTGTCCACAGCGAAAGCTTTTCGAGGAACAGAAAGCGGTCATGGGCAATGAGCTGCATCGCGATGCCACATTCCAGGAAATCGCCGAGATGAAATACTTGGATCTCTTCATAAAGGAGGCGCAGCGAGTCTATCCCAGCGTGCCATTCATCGGCCGTTACACAGACAAGGATTACGATATACGTAAGCAGCGGTACTTATAGAAGGAAACTGGAATATTAATCATATATCTCTCACATCTCTCACTTGCAGTTGGCACCATTATGCCCAAGGGCACCACCTTAAATCTGGCTCTCATCATTCTGGGCTACGACGATCGCGTGTTCAAGGAGCCGCATCGCTTCCAGCCAGAACGTTTCGAGCAGCAGAAGCCGGGACCCTTTGAGTATGTGCCCTTCAGCGCCGGGCCACGCAATTGCATTGGCCAAAAGTTCGCTCTGCTGGAGCTGAAGACTGTCATATCGAAGCTGGTGCGCACATTCGAGGTGCTGCCCGCCGTGGATGAGCTGGTGTCCAAGGACGGCACGCTAAACACCTACTTGGGTCTGCCCAAGGCGGAGAAGGAGCGCAGGGAGCGACAGGGCCACAAGTACGATCCCATACTGTCCGCCGTGCTCACCCTGAAATCTGAGAACGGACTGCATCTGCGCTTGCGTGAACGGAAATAGGCGCTCAGCCTTTAGTAATAGAATAATTATTGTGAACACTTTATTATAATTAAATGTTGCCTATGCTATAAGATAAGCAAAGGGAAAGTTTAGTTGAGGGCGACCAGAACGGTGCCCACATTGGCGTCGGCCACAAACTCTGAGGTCTTGACGGTCTCTCCATTTATGTAACGGGACTGCAGGGAGCTGGTGATGACCTCTGCCTCGGCACCCAGGCTGAAGTGTTGGGTAAGATCCAGGGTCTTGGCAGTGCTGCCCAGATTGAGCACAATCACATACAGATCGCTGCCCGCCGCTTGGCTGTAATGGGGAATACCAAGTTATTTAATAGCAAGTGAACGTTTGGAGAGTTAAGTCAGGCAATTACCGCGAGTAGATGATGACATCATCATCCAGAGCCTTGATCTTGAGCTCGCCAGTGCGGAAAGATGGTTCCTGTCGCAGACGCACCAAAGTCTTGAAGATCTGCAGATGGGATTGGGGAGCGCGCAGCTGCTGCAGCGCATTGTTCGTCTTGTAGTCAGCCGAAACTGGCAGCCAGGTGTGATCAGCATAGGTGAAGCCTACAAGAAAAATATTTGATAAAGCTGAAATGATATAGGCTTAGAGTCTCACTCACCCGCCATTGGAGAGGCGTCCCATTGGTAGGGCGTGCGGGCGGGATCTCTAGATCTGTCGTAGTAGTGCTCCGGGTCGGAGTTGCAGGCATTGGGATCCACGGTGTCCTCCCAGCTGATCCACACATCTGTCATGCCCAGCTCCTCCCCATTGTAGGTGACTGCAAAGCCCGGCAGAGTCTGGAGCAGAATGTTTATCAAATCGATGCGCTGCACGCCGAAGCGTGAGGCCACGCGCTTATTGTCGTGATTGCCCAAGACCCAATTGGCCGATACGCCGGGGGGCATGGCATTCAACCACTTTTCAATGTGCTCCACATACTCCGTCGCCTTGGAGGCGTTGTTGATGCTCGTGAGGAAGTCAAAGTTGAAGGGAACGTGAGAGCCGTTGCGAATGCCGTCGCCGTAGTACTTTATGATGTTCTCGAAGCTGGTGTACGCCTCGGTCATGAGGAAGCGCTGATCGCCGCCATGCTCCGCATGGAACTCGTCGACCAGCTCACGCCACTGGTAGACCATGTCGTAGGTCTCCTGCAGGTCTTGGGTGTAAATGTGCTGCGTGTAGCAGTGATCGTCCGGATCTGGGCAGCTGGGGTCGTTGGAGAGCGGCTCATCGGGATACTCATTGTAGCGATCGAGCTCGACTTCGAACAAATAGGGAATCGCATCGATGCGGAAGCCAGAGACACCTTTGCCCAACCAGAACTTGATCACATTCTTCATCTCGTTGACCACGGCGGGATTGCGATAGTTCAGGTCGGGCTGACCTTTGGCAAACTGATGGAGGTAGTACTGCTCCCTGACCTCGTTCCATTCCCAGGCGCTGTATCTGAACTCCGAATTCCAATTGCTGGGCGCCTCACGCTCGCCGGTCTGCTGATTGATCCTGCCATTGTGCCATATATAATAGTCCTTATACTGCGGATCACCATTCACGGACTTGATGAACCACTCGCTCTTGTCGCTCGAGTGATTGGGCACAAAGTCCAGAATGATTTTGATGCCAATCTCCTTGGCACGCGCAATCATGCGCTCAAAGTCCTCCATGGTGCCGTACTCCGGATGGATCTGATAGAAGTCGGCAATGTCGTAGCCAAAGTCCACCATGGGCGACTTGAAGATGGGCGAGAGCCATGCGGCCGTGATGCCAATGTCCTTCAGGTACTGCAGCTTCTCCGTCACGCCATTCAGATCACCGATGCCATCTCCGTCGGAGTCGCGAAACGAGCGTGGATATATTTGATAATAGTTTCCGTTCTCCCACCACTGACTGGCGCTACTCAGGCTCAGCGCCAACGCAAAGACTCCTGCGACTGTCAGCAAGCGCATGTTTGATCAATTTGTTCAGTCTGACATCGAACTGGGGCCTTTTATGTCCACTGATAAGGCTTGCGGCCCACTTGGAGTGGGCACTTCGATTGCTGGACAAACAAGCTGCTCTCATGAGCTACCATTCTCAAAATAATACCCATTCGAATGTCATTGTTGTTGAGCACTTTGCTATGGGAACTCTGAAAAAAAAATAAATAAAACTATGCCGATTTCACATTAGATTCGAACGTTACCCAACCGTAATTTGCTATAATGGAAAATTTGATTCACTCAGCGTTGCAGCGGCATTTGTCACTGAGTCATAATCACCTGATGGGAAGTGCAGCAGTATTAACTGTATTCTCGAGCAGCAAGCGCTCAACCCTAAGGGCACTCCATTGATAACCGATAGCCGTAGAAGCCACTAAACACTTTTCGCTCAAAAAAACAATACTTCTTTTCTAAGCCAGTTATTTGTCATATATTTGCGATAACCTTGCAAATGTCACCATTTAATAAAGTTTAATGTATTCAGTTGATAAACTGAATGAAGAGAGAAGTTGGCAAATAGTTGATAAATTTAACTTAAATATGAAATACTCGTATATATACATATGTGTGTAGATCGTTTAGTTATCTTTTAAATATTAACACCTTCAGTTCGTATCGCAAATTTAATCATTGAATATATTTAAATATTTAAACCTCTGCACATTCGTCTTTGCATTCTTAGAATATATTTGAATATGTGAATCATTGATATCTGAATATTAATTGCAGTCAGGGTGAGCTTGAATTAATTATTATAGTAGCATCATATCTACAGCTTTGTATACTCTGAAATTATTTATTTATTTTCATTTAATTTATTTTGGTATTTATTTTCTTTTATTTGTTATATTTACTTTATATTATTTATTTTATATATATTTTTTATTTCATTTGATTTTATTTTTTTATTTTATTTTATTTTTTATTTTTTATTTTATTTATTTTATTATTATTAATATGTTTAATTTATTTTATAATTATTTGTATTTAATTTTATTTACGTTATTTTTTTTTCTATACATTTTATTTATTTTATTGGTTCAATATATTTCAGTTAATGTATTATATTTTATAAATTTGTTTTCTTAAATTTTATTTATTTTAGCGATATAGAAATAAGTAAATTACTTCAAAATAAATAAATTTATTATTATTTATATCAAACAATAATATTTTAAACAAAAATAAAATAAATAAATGTATTATTATTTATATAAAATGTCAAGTCTTTCAAGCACAACAATATATTTAATATAATTATGAAATATATATAGAAATTATTAATATAATATATTACTAAAATATTCTTAGCAATTCTTTTTATCAATTGCTAAGAATATTTTAGTAATATATTATATTAATAATTTCTATATATATTTCATAATTAAAATTTTATAGGCCAAATTTACTCCCATTATATTCCCAGATTATATTCAACATGCAAGCCTAAATCTTTATTCATTTCTCTAGAAATCTCAAGTTGATATATCGAAAGTAAGAAAACAAATCATTTTCGATTCATTGCAATTAGATATTTATTAATTAAGTTTAAGTGAACAACATTCATTAGCGGTGAAGATCTTATCGACTATGAAGACATTTGTGAGACTAGTCCGCGGCACGTTCCAAGTCTATCTAAAGCAATCGGCTCTGCGAGCTCATATCGCTTTAGTGGTGGATGTTGGGATGGTGGACCTCGGGCACGTTGGGATGCGCTGCGATCCAAGCTAGGGAGCGTGCGATCTGCTCGGGAATGGCGGGAATAGCGGCGCCCGATGGCTGATAGCCGTTCTCATCGGCCACGTACTTGATGTCAATGTGCTCGCCCTCGGGTGAGATCCAGCTGAAGCTGCCGTGGATGTTGCCGTGAACATCGCCGCTCTCGGAGCGGACGATGTGGTTGCTGGTCTCCAGGCTGCTGTCAAAGCCGTCGGCGCGCACATCATCCTTGCGGGACAGCGTCTCGGCGTGAGACTCGTCGCCGTGGTGAACGGGCACTGGATGGGGCACTGGGTGGGGCACTGGGACGGGCACGGGGCGTCTCGGCAGTGGCTTGTGCTCGATTGGGTGGTGCACAGCGGCGACCAGGCCGACGATGGCGCAAAGCATCACCTGGAAGACGATTGATAAGCGTACGTTGCTTGTTGCTCCTTGATCTACTTACAATTTTGAACATTTCGAAGTTGGTTTTGGGTGCAGCTGAAGACCGTAGAGAACGAACGTTGACTGATGCTCCAGCTTGGCCGGCCTACGGCTTTTATACAATTCCAGTGGGCGTTGCCCAATCACTGTCCAGTTTTTTTTCCCTCTTTTTACTTAATCCCAGCAAACAGTTACGTCGGTGAATTATGAGTGTACCCGCCGAGCCCCCTTCCAAAAATGATTAGCTCTTGGAGACAATTTCAAAGAAACATCATCGAATTAATATTATTGTTAAGGTGAATAAACAAGTTCAACTCAAACTCGTTCACATTTCAAAGCAAAAACGTCAGCAGCGTATCACGAGCCCCCCCAATTCCAGTTTCTAATGTGCAGTGGAGCAAATGGCCAATAAAAAATTGCAAATTTTCCATAATTTGTCTAGAGTTCTTTTACCTTGCTCAAACACTAATTTATAAATTGTTCTATTTTTTTTTTTTTTTTTTAGAATGTCAAAGAAATGTCTGATATCTAGAAAGGTCTTAAAAGCCAGCAATATAAATAATAGGTTTTTTTTTATGTTTAATAATGCATTGAGAGTTAAAAATGCCAAAGATTTATAAATTATTATTTTAATGGGAATTTTTATATAGCTCTGCCAGCACTTAATTGAATTATGAGAACATTAAAAAATATGCATAATATTTGTTGAATTAACGACATCCAAGATCTACTGAGTGGATCTCTTTCTCTCTCTCTCTCTCTCTCTTTCTCTCACTTTATATATCTATTTTCTTTATTTATCTCTCTCAGACACACGCTCTCTCTAACTCTTTCTCTCTCACTCTCTGTCTCAAAGCAAAAATATATATTTTAAATATTTTACATCTAATTAAGATACATAAAATATTAAATAATTTATTTTTAGGCAACAAAATATATATATTTATATATATTTAAATTTTAAATATATGTTCAACTGGACCAAATATTTTTTTCACAGCTTTTGATCCCGAGTCCCAATAGGGGAATTGACTATAGGGATGGAGTTGCTTTGACCTCTTTTAAAGAGTAAACAATAATTATATACCCATACCCATATAAGGTCATATAAAATTGAAATATCATAGCAGTGGGTCATATTCATCAATTCATTTAGCTTAAGAACTCTGGAATATATTATATTTCATATAGTATATTAATATATTAACAAATGGACTAATCAATTTCATTTACAAACTAAACCAATAAATGTGTAAATAGGCTCTGTCTAAAGTGTAAGCATATTAATTTGTAAATAAATTTAATCTTTCTTCCCTGCCTTGAACGCGTGTTAAGCAGTCAATGCTGCTTGACTATAATAATTTTAGTTGTTTATTTTAAGTGTGACATCATTAAAATAACATAAACAAAAAGCAAACAGCGAAATAATTGAAACTGTAAAAATGGTTAGAGCCTTTTAATTGACATCAAGCGAATGCAATACGAAAGGTCTACAAACGAGTATCTAAGAGGCGGCTCCATCCCTGGAAATACCGCAGTTGCTTGCAATGCAAATGTGTTGAATGAAATTTGTTTTAAAGAAACGCGCTCATGCATATACTGGATGGCACACACACACACACACATACACAATAATTCCTCACATTAATTAACTAAGTATAAATCTGAGGCGAATCTAATTTATTTAAAAGCACATCAACTTATTAATGGCCAACGGCTGACATTAAAAAAAAAAATAAAAATAAAAATAAAAATGAAAGAAAATATTTCCCAAAAATAAAGTCGAGCATTAAAAAAAAAAAAAATGTCAAGAGAGCAAGCGGCTGGTCACAGCTGACAGCTGTCAAGTGGCCAGGAGGTCACGTACGTGAGCTTTTGGACTTTGGGATTTTATTGCGAGAAGGATAAAGCCGCAGTGCTCCATGCTGCCAGACAGCAATCGAGGGAACTTTAAAACTATTTGATTCGAGTTGTTTACGACAATTAAAGCTAAATCAAGCTAACATTAGTTTTAATTTAAAATTTTAGGTAATTTAAATTTAGTTATCTAAATAATGTTCGGTAAATTTTAAGATATTTTTTGCTTTCTATTTTGGTGAATCGCTATCAAGAATTTCGACTATTTAAGTCATAAATATTCAATATTTTATCATTTGGCTTTTTTAAGGCTTTCTCTTTAAATTGTATTCATTTGGGAATAGAGTTTTTGTTCGAAATCCAAGAATTTCGAAAACCTTTCGGTTCACCGTCGTTAAGGGAACAGGAAAAAAAATGAAGAAAAACAAAGCCTTTGGGCATCTGAGTGTTATGCTCGGGTCACATAAAACCATTTTATGACAGCTCTTTGCAATTCCGAAGAGGACAAAACAAGTTGTCAAGTTGATATCGACGCCAACGCATATGCCTGATAAGTCAATGTGTGAGGTGTAGAGAAGAGTGATTGACTGAAAAATACCTTGCAATTGACAAAAGAAACTAATATATAAACAAATTTAAATGATATGGATTCTGCACTTATTAATGATAAGAAAAAGTATACAAATTCCATTAAATAAATGAGTAAATAAAAATATATAAAAATAAAGTTAATATAAAAAAATAAATAAATAAAATTAAGTAAAATAGGAAATTAAAATCAAAATTAAATAATAGAAAAAATAACATTTGCCAAAGACATCTTTGAAACTGCTGGAAGTATTTATCTTATTTGCTCGCTAAATAGACGTCCTAGCCTTATAATTGACTATGAATGTGTGCTCAATTCTTCCAATGAATGTTGCAAAAGTAAAACTTGAAACTTGAGTTAAGGCAGCTGCCTAACAAAAGCTGACTGCTACAAGACTCGATGTAAGGAACATCTATGCCAAAGACATCTTTGAAACTGCTGGAAGTATTTATCTTATTTGCTCGCTAAATAGACGTCCTAGCCTTATAATTGACTTTGAATGTGTGCTCAAATCTTCCAATGAATGTTGCAAAAATAAAACTTGAAACTTGAGTTAAGGCAGCTGCCTGACAAAAGCTGACTGCTACAAGACTCGATGTAAGGAACATCTATGCTAAGGACATCTTTGAAACTTCTGGAAGTATTATTTGCTCGCTAAATAGACGTCCTAGCCTTATAATTGACTATGAATGTGTGCTCAAATCTTCCAATGAATGTTGCAAAAATAAAACTTGAAACTTGAGTTAAGGCAGCTGCCTGACAAAAGCTGACTGCTACAAGACTCGATGTAAGGAACATCTATGCCAAAGACATCTTTGAAACTGCTGGAAGTATTTATCTTATTTGCTCGCTAAATAGACGTCCTAGCCTAATAATTGACTATGAATGTGTGCTCAATTCTTCCAATGAATGTTGCAAAAATAAAACTTGAAACTTGAGTTAAGGCAGCTGCCTGACAAAAGCTGACTGCTACAAGACTCGATGTAAGGAACATCTATGCTAAGGACATCTTTGAAACTTCTGGAATAATTTATCTTATTTGCTCGCTAAATAGACGTCCTAGCCTTATAATTGACTATGAATGTGTGCTCAATTCTTCCAATGAATGTTGCAAAAATAAAACTTGAAACTTGAGTTAAGGCAGCTGCCTGACAAAAGCTGACTGCTACAAGACTCGATGTAAGGAACATCTATGCCAAAGACATCTTTGAAACTGCTGGAAGTATTTATCTTATTTGCTCGCTAAATAGACGTCCTAGCCTTATAATTGACTATGAATGTGTGCTCAATTCTTCCAATGAATGTCGCAAAAATAAAACTTGAAACTTGAGTTAAGGCAGCTGCCTGACAAAAGCTGACTGCTACAAGACTCGATGTAAGGAACATCTATGCCAAAGACATCTTTGAAACTGCTGGAAGTATTTATCTTATTTGCTCGCTAAATAGACGTCCTAGCCTTATAATTGACTATGAATGTGTGCTCAATTCTTCCAATGAATGTTGCAAAAGTAAAACTTGAAACTTGAGTTAAGGCAGCTGCCTGACAAAAGCTGACTGCTACAAGACTCGATGTAAGGAACATCTATGCTAAGGACATCTTTGAAACTTCTGGAAGTATTTATCTTATTTGCTCGCTAAATAGACGTCCTAGCCTTATAATTGACTATGAATGTGTGCTCAATTCTTCCAATGAATGTTGCAAAAATAAAACTTGAAACTTGAGTTAAGGCAGCTGCCTGACAAAAGCTGACTGCTACAAGACTCGATGTAAGGAACATCTATGCCAAAGACATCTTTGAAACTGCTGGAAGTATTTATCTTATTTGCTCGCTAAATAGACGTCCTAGCCTTATAATTGACTATGAATGTGTGCTCAAATCTTCCAATGAATGTTGCAAAAATAAAACTTGAAACTTGAGTTAAGGCAGCTGCCTGACAGAAGCTGACTGCTACAAGACTCGATGTAAGGAACATCTATGTCAAAGACATCTTTGAAACTGCTGGAAGTATTTATCTTATTTGCTCGCTAAATAGACGTCCTAGCCTTATAATTGACTATGAATGTGTGCTCAAATCTTCCAATGAATGTCGCAAAAATAAAACTTGAAACTTGAGTTAAGGCAGCTGCCTGACAAAAGCTGACTGCTACAAGACTCGATGTAAGGAACATCTATGCCAAAGACATCTTTGAAACTGCTGGAAGTATTTATCTTATTTGCTCGTTAAATAGACGTCCTAGCCTTATAATTGACTATGAATGTGTGCTCAATTCTTCCAATGAATGTTGCAAAAGTAAAACTTGAAACTTGAGTTAAGGCAGCTGCCTGACAAAAGCTGACTGCTACAAGACTCGATGTAAGGAACATCTATGCCAAAGACATCTTTGAAACTGCTGGAAGTATTTATCTTATTTGCTCGCTAAATAGACGTCCTAGCCTTATAATTGACTATGAATGTGTGCTCAATTCTTCCAATGAATGTTGCAAAAGTAAAACTTGAAACTTGAGTTAAGGCAGCTGCCTGACAAAAGCTGACTGCTACAAGACTCGATGTAAGGAACATCTATGCCAAAGACATCTTTGAAACTGCTGGAAGTATTTATCTTATTTGCTCGCTAAATAGACGTCCTAGCCTTATAATTGACTATGAATGTGTGCTCAATTCTTCCAATGAATGTTGCAAAAATAAAACTTGAAACTTGAGTTAAGGCAGCTGCCTGACAAAAGCTGACTGCTACAAGACTCGATGTAAGGAACATCTATGCCAAAGACATCTTTGAAACTGCTGGAAGTATTTATCTTATTTGCTCGCTAAATAGACGTCCTAGCCTTATAATTGACTATGAATGTGTGCTCAATTCTTCCAATGAATGTTGCAAAAGTAAAACTTGAAACTTGAGTTAAGGCAGCTGCCTAACAAAAGCTGACTGCTACAAGACTCGATGTAAGGAACATCTATGCCAAAGACATCTTTGAAACTGCTGGAAGTATTTATCTTATTTGCTCGCTAAATAGACGTCCTAGCCTTATAATTGACTATGAATGTGTGCTCAAATCTTCCAATGAATGTTGCAAAAATAAAACTTGAAACTTGAGTTAAGGCAGCTGCCTGACAAAAGCTGACTGCTACAAGACTCGATGTAAGGAACATCTATGCTAAGGACATCTTTGAAACTTCTGGAAGTATTATTTGCTCGCTAAATAGACGTCCTAGCCTTATAATTGACTATGAATGTGTGCTCAATTCTTCCAATGAATGTTGCAAAAATAAAACTTGAAACTTGAGTTAAGGCAGCTGCCTGACAAAAGCTGACTGCTACAAGACTCGATGTAAGGAACATCTATGCCAAAGACATCTTTGAAACTGCTGGAAGTATTTATCTTATTTGCTCGCTAAATAGACGTCCTAGCCTTATAATTGACTATGAATGTGTGCTCAATTCTTCCAATGAATGTTGCAAAAGTAAAACTTGAAACTTGAGTTAAGGCAGCTGCCTGACAAAAGCTGACTGCTACAAGACTCGATGTAAGGAACATCTATGCCAAAGACATCTTTGAAACTGCTGGAAGCATTTATCTTATTTGCTCGCTAAATAGACGTCCTAGCCTTATAATTGACTATTAATGTGTGCTCAAATCTTCCAATGAATGTCGCAAAAATAAAACTTGAAACTTGAGTTAAGGCAGCTGCCTGACAAAAGCTGACTGCTACAAGACTCGATGTAAGGAACATCTATGCCAAAGACATCTTTGAAACTGCTGGAAGTATTTATCTTATTTGCTCGCTAAATAGACGTCCTAGCCTTATAATTGACTATGAATGTGTGCTCAATTCTTCCAATGAATGTTGCAAAAATAAAACTTGAAACTTGAGTTAAGGCAGCTGCCTGACAAAAGCTGACTGCTACAAGACTCGATGTAAGGAACATCTATGCTAAGGACATCTTTGAAACTTCTGGAAGTATTTATCTTATTTGCTCGCTAAATAGACGTCCTAGCCTTATAATTGGCTATGAATGTGTGCTCAAATCTTCCAATGAATGTCGCAAAAATAAAACTTGAAACTTGAGTTAAGGCAGCTGCCTGACAAAAGCTGACTGCTACAAGACTCGATGTAAGGAACATCTATGCCAAAGACATCTTTGAAACTGCTGGAAGTATTTATCTTATTTGCTCGATAAATAGACGTCCTAGCCTTATAATCGACTATGAATGTGTGCTCAATTCTTCCAATGAATGTTGCAAAAGTAAAACTTGAAACTTGAGTTAAGGCAGCTGCCTGACAAAAGCTGACTGCTACAAGACTCGATGTAAGGAACATCTATGCCAAAGACATCTTTGAAACTGCTGGAAGTATTTATCTTATTTGCTCGCTAAATAGACGTCCTAGCCTTATAATTGACTATGAATGTGTGCTCAATTCTTCCAATGAATGTTGCAAAAGTAAAACTTGAAACTTGAGTTAAGGCAGCTGCCTGACAAAAGCTGACTGCTACAAGACTCGATGTAAGGAACATCTATGCCAAAGACATCTTTGAAACTGCTGGAAGCATTTATCTTATTTGCTCGCTAAATAGACGTCCTAGCCTTATAATTGACTATTAATGTGTGCTCAAATCTTCCAATGAATGTCGCAAAAATAAAACTTGAAACTTGAGTTAAGGCAGCTGCCTGACAAAAGCTGACTGCTACAAGACTCGATGTAAGGAACATCTATGCCAAAGACATCTTTGAAACTGCTGGAAGTATTTATCTTATTTGCTCGCTAAATAGACGTCCTAGCCTTATAATTGACTATGAATGTGTGCTCAATTCTTCCAATGAATGTTGCAAAAATAAAACTTGAAACTTGAGTTAAGGCAGCTGCCTGACAAAAGCTGACTGCTACAAGACTCGATGTAAGGAACATCTATGTCAAAGACATCTTTGAAACTGCTGGAAGTATTTATCTTATTTGCTCGCTAAATAGACGTCCTAGCCTTATAATTGACTATGAATGTGTGCTCAATTCTTCCAATGAATGTTGCAAAAATAAAACTTGAAACTTGAGTTAAGGCAGCTGCCTGACAAAAGCTGACTGCTACAAGACTCGATGTAAGGAACATCTATGCTAAGGACATCTTTGAAACTTCTGGAAGTATTTATCTTATTTGCTCGCTAAATAGACGTCCTAGCCTTATAATTGACTATGAATGTGTGCTCAAATCTTCCAATGAATGTCGCAAAAATAAAACTTGAAACTTGAGTTAAGGCAGCTGCCTGACAAAAGCTGACTGCTACAAGACTCGATGTAAGGAACATCTATGCTAAGGACATCTTTGAAACTTCTGGAAGTATTTATCTTATTTGCTCGCTAAATAGACGTCCTAGCCTTATAATTGACTATGAATGTGTGCTCAAATCTTCCAATGAATGTCGCAAAAATAAAACTTGAAACTTGAGTTAAGGCAGCTGCCTGACAAAAGCTGACTGCTACAAGACTCGATGTAAGGAACATCTATGCCAAAGACATCTTTGAAACTGCTGGAAGTATTTATCTTATTTGCTCGATAAATAGACGTCCTAGCCTTATAATCGACTATGAATGTGTGCTCAATTCTTCCAATGAATGTTGCCAGGCGCGTATACAGGGGGGGGGGGTTTCGGGGGTTCAAAATTTTTTAATTGTAATAAAAAATAAATGTAATAAATAGATAAAAGAAACAATTAAATAAATATGAGAATATTAAAAAATAATATAAATAAAATAAAAATAAATAAATCGAGAATATGTTTGATATATATTTTATAAAAATCTCCCAATGCAAATTAAAGCTGTTAAATATAATGAAAATTCTAATAAATAAATAAATAGATAGCTAATAAAAGTTAAATAAAAAGATATGAATAAATGAAAAAAATTCTGCTGATGCAAAGAATCTTATGAAATGCCTCTCATGGCATTTGAAATGAAGTTAATTGCAAGATATCTATATAACTATTTGAGTACACAAATTGTAGAGTAAACTGGCGATTAAATATTAATTGAATACAAAAAAAAACATCCAATACACAATTGTGGAGTGTGGGGAAAGCAACTTGTGTTGTAATCAGCCAGAGTGTCATAAAAATGGGCAGATTGCCCATTTGCTGTGTGTGTGGGCTTTATACGGCCAATACGAGTGCCGTTGACGTTATGAAGTTGGGCCTTATCGCCGCAATCCGTATCGAAACATGGCAATGGCAATTGTTATTAGCTAATTGATTTTGCAACAGTCAAACGCGGACGACATGTCGACGCGATTACTTCTCGGATTGCTGGCGGCGCTATTCGTGGGGAGCGCAGCCGCCGCGACGGACATCGATTGGTGGGAGAATGCGGCGCTCTACCAGATCTATCCGCGATCCTTTCAGGACAGCGATGGCGACGGCGTTGGCGATTTGAAGGGCATAACGCAGCGTTTGAGCTATCTGAAGGAGATTGGCATTACGGCCACGTGGCTGTCGCCGATATTCAAGTCGCCCATGTCCGATTTCGGTTACGATATATCGGACTTTAAGGCGATCGACGAGATTTTCGGCACGATGGCTGACTTCGATGCGATGATGGTGGAGGCCAAGGCACTGGGTCTGAAGATCATCTTGGACTTTGTGCCGAACCATTCGAGCGATGAGTGCGAATGGTTTCAGAAGTCTGTCAATCGCGAGGATGGCTACGATGATTTCTATGTGTGGCACGATGGGAAAGTGAACGCCGAGACAGGTGAACGCGAGCCGCCCAGCAACTGGGTCAGCGTGTTTGGCGGCTCACAGTGGACCTGGCATGAGACGCGCCAGCAGTACTTCCTGCATCAGTTTCAGGTGAAGCAGCCCGACCTGAACTTCAGCAATCCCATAGTGCGCGAGCACATGCTGGACGTGCTGGGCTTCTGGCTGGATCGGGGCGTGGACGGCTTTCGCATCGACGCCGTGCCGCACATCTACGAGCACCGCAATGCCGATGGCAGCTACCGGGACGAGCCACTGAGTGGCTGGAACAGTGATCCGAATAGCTACGACTACTTGGATCACATCTACACTAAGGATCAGCCAGAGACTGTGGAGCTAATGTACGAGTGGCGCGACTATCTGCTCAAGTATCAGCAGCAGCACGGCGGTCCCACCCGAGTCCTGCTCGCCGAGGCCTACAGCCCGGTTGAAACGCTGAGCGCCTACTTTGGCAATGGCACGCGGCTGGGCACCCAGCTGCCAATGAACTTCCAGCTGATGTATCTGAACGGCTACTCGACGGCCAGGGATGTGGTGAGCTCCATTGACTACTGGATGCAGACGATGTGGACGCAGCACCAGACTGCCAACTGGGTGGTGGGCAACCACGATACACAGCGCGTGGCGAATCGCATGGGCGCCCACAAAGTGGATTTACTCAATGTGATTGTGAACGCGCTGCCCGGCGCCTCGGTCACCTACTATGGCGAGGAGATTGGCATGTCGAATGTGGAGACTGAGTGCACGGAAATCTCCTGCGATGACCGCGATGGCGAACGCACGCCCATGCAATGGACTCCGGCTGGCAATGCCGGCTTCTCCACTGGCCCCAGCACTTGGCTGCCAGTCAGTCCGGACTTTGAGCGCTTCAATGTGCAAACCGAACGGGGCGTGGCGCGTTCCTCGCTGCAAGTCTTCAAGGGATTGCAACAGCTAAAGCAAAGCTCTGCCTTTATGGCATTCAAGAAGAAGAACGGCTTCTCCTACGAGGCCCTCACGGAGCAAGTGCTGCAGATTGTGCGGTAAGTCGAAGAAAATAAATAAATAAATAACTAAAAAAAAAAAAAAAGAAATAAATAAATAAATCAATAATTAAATAAATAAATAAATAAGTAAATAAACAAAAAAATAATTAAATAAATAAATAAATAAATAAATAAATAAATAAATAAATAAATAAATAAATAAATAAATAAATAAATAAATAAATAAATAAATAAATAAATAAATAATTAAATAAATAATAAATAAATAAATAAATAAATAAATAAATAAATAAATAAATAAATAAATAAATAAATAAATAAATAAATAAATAAATAAATAAGTAAATAAACAAATAAATAATTAAATAAATAAATAAATAAATAAATAAATAAATAAATAAATAAATAAATAAATAAATAAATAAATAAATAAATAAATGGAAATAAAACAATAAAAAAAAAACAATGGTAATAATAATAGGTTTTTTTTTAATAATAGTAATAATATAAAATATATATACTTATAATATTTAACCAATAATAATAATAATAATAAAAATAAATTAATAATAATGACAATAATAATAATTAATTAATAATATTCATATATTTTCATTCTGCCTAACACCAATGATAATAATAATAGATTTGAATATAATCATTAAAAAATCATAATAAAAAATAAATAATAATATTAAGAAATTAATAATAATGATAATAATCCTATTTATTCGTTCTGCACCACAGCACCAACAATCTTAATGAGGAATATCGCATTCTTGTCAACATGGGCAATGGCATGGAGATTATCGATGGCCTCGTAGACAAGGTCTTTGAGTATATGCTGGTTACTGCCTACTCGCTGCACAGACCCGGGTTAGCTGATGCCCTACATTATATACTCTCGATATTATATATACTTTACTCATTTCAGGGAGATGATTGATCTGAGCAAGAGACTGCTGCTTATGCCCTATGAAGCAATCGTACTACGCTGGCTGGCCTGAGTCATCGTGCCTCATAAAGATTAAAGTTAAATCTAGAGCAGACTTTTAATGTTCCGTTATTAAAAGTAAAATTCAATTTCATTTTGTGGGGTATTTACTCGAAAGCATTTTATACCCTGTGAATATAAAATAAAGAAATAAAAGAAAGCAATAAGTTGATAACATAACATTAACATAACTCATAGTTTATTCATTTAGATATGAATAATCAAGCTGATAATATTTATATCAGGCAATCTGCCAAAGAAAAGAAATTATGATTATTTTGTAGAGTTTATTTCACAGCAATGATAACAGCTTGTGGAACTATAAAAGCAGATCTTAATGAGCTTTGACACTATTTAAGTGCTTCAATCGAAACAATTGTTAATCTTAATTGAGGTCTTAAACCTAATAAGCTGATAAAGAGACCAATGCACAGTTATTTGGCTTTTTTATGATCTTTAATTCTATAATCTTTTCTTGACATTAAAATCAATTCGCTTATAAGCAAAACAAATTGAGAGCTTATGGAAAGAACTCTTCCTAGCTAATACTCCTCAAACAGTGGCAAGGACAATGCCTTCCTTGGGCATCAGCAGCACCGAATTGGCAAAGGTGATATCACTAGATGAACAAGAAGAAGAACAGATGAAATTAAAAGTTTTAGTATTTAGTATGTTCTTAACTTACTCTTTGCGCCGCAGACTCTTCTCGCTGACCACAACGTATTTCAGCTCGGCAGTGAGTCCAGAGAACACAGCATCCAGATTAACCGACTCGACATCATCGCTGAGATTAATAACAGTTATGTAGGACTTCTCATCTTGTAGAGAGCTGTAGGTAGATGAATGTTTAAAAAATTATGGAAATACATTTTTTAAAAACTGAAAATACTGAAAAAATACTGCGAAAATACTGACAAATACTAAGAAAACTAAAAATAAACGACTCAACATCATCGCTGAGATTGATAGCAGTTCTTTTCTCACCCTTTAGGGAGCTTTAGGTAAATAGATGTTAACAGATTATGAAAATACTTTAAAAATACTAAAAAATACTAAAAATACTAAAAAAAATACTAAAAAATACTAAAAAAAATACTTTAAAAAATTCTATGAAAACTAAAAAACTAAAAACAGCCTCAACTCAAGATCATCGCTGACATTAATAATAATAATAATAATAATTAAATAAGTTATATACGACTTGTCACCCTGTAGAGAGCTGTAGGTAGATAGAGCTTAAAATATTGATAAAATACTAAAAATACCGAAAAAATACTAAAAAAATACTGAAAAAATACTAAAAATAACCGACTCAACATTATCGCTGAGATTAATAACAGTTATGATGGCTTCTCCGCTTGAGGAGAGCTGTAGGTAGATAGATATTATATGATCAGAGAAATATTAATAATTATACTGTAAAATACTGAAAGTTCTATAAAAAATACTCAAATTTCTAAAAAATACTAAAAAAATACCAAAAAAATACTAAAAGTACCAACCGTTTGATGGCCAGCACATTGGGTCCAATCGCATTCACAGCGGCATCTCCATACTTCAGAGTGGGCAAGTCGCGCAGAGTACGCAGCTGCTTGTAGATATTCAGATGGCTGAGTGGAATGCCACGCTCCCGCTTCACATTCACCAGCTTGTAGTCGCTTGCGACTGGCAGCCAGGTATCGGAGCCAGTGGTGAAGCCGGCTAGGGGCTGGTCGTTCCACTGGAATGGGGTGCGCACTGGATCACGGGAGAGGCGTTCGTACTCGTTGGGATTGGACTGGCAGGCCTGCGGATCGATGGTGTCCTCCCAGCTGATCCAGACATCTGTCATGCCCAGCTCCTCGCCCTGGTAGGTGACACTGATGCCGGGCAGCGTCAGCAGCAACATGTTGATGGAATCGATGCGATCGGCGCCCAGGCGGGAGCCAATGCGGCTCTGGTCGTGATTGCCCAGCACCCAGTTGGCCGATTGACCCTCGGGCATGTTGTCCAGCCAGTTGTGCACCAGCTCCGAATATTTGTAGGCATCGGAATTGATATTCAGATTCGAGATCAGCTCAAAGTTGAACGGAATCTGGGAGCCATTGTGGGTGGCGTTGCCATAGTACTGCATCAGGACATCCAGCGGGGCGTAGGCCTCGGTGAGGAGCACACGATCGTCGCCGCCCAGCTCCGCGTTCATCTCCTCGATCACCTCACGGAATTGATAGACCAGATCAATGGTCTCTGGCTGATTCGTGGTATAGATGTGCTGCAAGTACGAGTAATCTTCGGGATCGCTAACGTACTCATTGCGCGGCTCATCCGGATAGTTGCCATCCTTATCGGGCGCAATCTCGAAGACATGGGGCACCGCATCGATGCGGAAGCCGTAGACACCCTTGCGCAGCCAGAAACGGAGCACATCCTTCATGGCCTCAACGACCTTGGGATTGCGATAGTTGAGATCCGGCTGCTTAGCCAGGAACTGATGCAAATAGTAGGCCTGACGACCCTCGTGCCAGGTCCACTGTGAGCCACGGAACACGCTGATCCAGTTAGTCGGCGGCTGCCTGATGCCATTCACCACCTTGCCGGTGTGCCAGACATAGAAGTCCTTGTACTCCTCCTCGCCGGCCGCCGAGCGAATGAACCAATCGCACTCATCGGACGAATGATTTGGCACAAAGTCCAGAATGATTTTGATGTTCAGCTGATTGGCGCGCGCCAGCAATTTATCAAAGTCCTCCATGGTGCCGAACATTGGGTCGATGTTGTAGAAATCCGCCACATCATAGCCAAAATCAGCCATCGGAGATGTGAAAATCGGTGAGAGCCAAGTGGCTGTCACGCCAATCTCTTTCAGATAGCTCAGCTGTTGGGTGATGCCTGGCCATATTGAATTCCTTATTAATTGAATTCCTTATTTAATATGCGTCCACACTCACCTTCCAGGTCGCCGATTCCGTCGCCATCGCTGTCCTTGAAGGATCGCGGATAGATCTGATAGAACTGCGCTGAACGCCACCAGCCCAGCTCGGCTAATGCGGGCAGTGCAAGAAGGCCCAGCAGGCAGCAGAGTGTTAACGTTCTGCTCATCATGGCGGCGCAACGGCGATTGCGAGTACGGATTAGTTTCACCTCTATTTATGCACTGCGCCGCACACTACCGTACACTGGCGTGCTGATAAGCTTGTAGTCCGTAATATGGCAAACTATCGAGTACTGATTAGATCTGGGGGGGCTGCCATAACTAAAAGGTTTATGGCCAAAGCGAAACCTGGTTCGTTTCAGTACCAAATCGTAGCACTGGTATTTATGAAAGCAAATCATTATCGCTGTTATTCTCGCACCGCGCTTATCGATCATGCGACAGATAAGCAGCAAATTAATTACGAAAGTGCATAAAACTGATGGCCCCGAACAGAAAGCAAAGAGCTGCTGTTCTTCTAGCCATTCAATTTATGGCCACAATTTTCGTTGGGGACATTTTGTATTTGTGAGCTAACGAGTGTAAATAATTTATAATCTGGAGCAACATTTGGCTAGTTAATTGATATTGAAATTCTGTATCATGAATAGCTCTGATTATTTTAATGATTATTTTCTCATAATAAAAATATAAATGCACATGTATGTAGCATATACATGATATACGTCTATATACTATATTCCAGAAAATGTTCTAAATTTCGTTTATAATATTTAAGGTCAATGCTTATAAAATTGTAGGCATTTAAATACGAAAAAAAATACGCAATAGGTGTTTATTTCTTTTAAAATTTGATTATTTTTTTATAAAATATAAAATTCAATTTTTAAAGAATTTTAGAAATTTCATCTTTATTTTAAATATTTTCCTAGGGTTTTATTACTTTTCGAATTTGTAGTATTTCTTTATAGAATATAAAATTCTATTTTAAAAATTTTTTAGATATTCCATCTTTATTTTAAATATTTTCCTATAAATTTTAAAGTAACTTAAGTATATTTATATTTTATATATATTTATTTATTTATTTATTTATTTATTTATTATAATATATATATTTATTTCTTTTATTTTCGTCTTTTATTATTTATTATTTTATTTATTATAATTTGTTCGTTTGTTTTTATCTATTATTATTATCATTATTTTATTTTTCTGTTTATTTTATTAGTGTATTTTTTTTTTATTTTTTCCTTTTTGTTTAAATGTCCAATTTAAGAAATATATATTTTTTTTATTTTATATAAAATATTTGTTTTTATTTTTCATTATTTTTTCATGGCTATTATTTATTACAATATTCATTATCTTATGATTTATTTTTATATATATTTAAAAAAAATGTTTTTTTTTTTTTATTAATGGTAAATTTATTTTATTTAGATTTTTTTTTTAATATTTTGTTTTTTTTTTTTTTTTTTTTAATTATTACATGAATTATTTTAATTTAATTTCTTTTTATTTTTTACATATTTAATTATTAATTAATATTTAATATTTAATTATTAATATTTAATAATTAATTTTTACATAAATCCCAACCTTATTCCACTTCATAATTGCTTCTATCAAGAATAAGCTTGTTCAGACCTCTCAGCCGTAACATTAATTATTAATTAAAATATGATTTCTCAAAGTGCTCTTTTCCCAATTTCAGTGTTACGCCTTCATTCCAATGCAATGGCTCCATAAATTAGTGGAGTCGCCCCCAGGTGAAGCAAACGGTCGAAATAAACAACGATAAGCTCTAATTCCATTTGTTTTACAATTTAGATTCGCGCATTATCGATAGCCGCTGAGGGCATATAACGGGTCGACAGACCTTGGGCCACCCTTAGTTCAAAATGACCAGCTGGTCTAGCATTGCGCTTGTTCTCTGCCTGGGCCTGTTGGCCGCCGATGCGTCTGCTCCCTGGTGGCAGACGGCCTCCTTCTATCAGATCTATCCGCGCTCCTTCAAGGACAGCGATGGCAATGGCATTGGCGACTTGAACGGAGTCACCGAGAAACTGGAGTACCTGAAGGAGATTGGCGTGACAGCGACGTGGCTGTCGCCGTTCCTGCGCTCACCCATGGCGGACTTTGGCTATGATATTTCGGACTTCAAAGAGGTCGACGAGCTTTTCGGCACCATGGAGGACTTTGAGAACCTGGTGGCACGTGCCAAGCAGCTGAACGTGAAAATCATTTTGGACTTTGTGCCTAATCATTCCAGCGATGAGTGCGACTGGTTCATACGCTCGGCTGCCGGAGAGGAGAAGTACAAGGACTACTATATCTGGCATCCGGGCTTCGTTGAGAACGGCGTACGCCGGCCGCCCAGCAACTGGGTGAGCGTGTTCCGTGGCTCCGCCTGGGAGTGGAACGAGCAACGCCAAGAGTACTATCTGCATCAGTTCCACAAGAAGCAGCCGGACTTCAACTTCCGCAATCCCGTTGTGCGCGAGGAAATGAACAATGTGCTGCGCTTCTGGCTGGAGAAGGGTGTCGATGGCTTCCGTGTGGACGCCATTTACCATGCCTTTGAGGTAGAGGCCGATGAGAATGGCAACTACCCGGACGAGCCGCGCAACGAATGGACCAACGATCCCGATGAGTACGGCTATACCCACAAGATCTATACGGTCGACCAGCCCGAGACGCCGCACTTGGTCTACGAATGGCGTGAGATTCTGGATCAGTTCCAAAGGGATCACGGAGGCGACGAGCGGTAAGTTTAGTTACGAGATTTATGAGTGTTAAGTCTATAATCTATCTACTATATTGCATGCAGCATACTCATGGTGGAGACCTGGTCCCCCATTGATATTGTGATGCACTACTACGGCAACGAGACGGCCGAGGGCGCACAAATCCCCTTCAACTTCCAGCTGATAACTAATCTGAACGCGGACTCCGATGCCTATCACTACGAGTACCTGATCAACAACTGGCTATCGAAAATGCCAAGCGGCAAGAGCGCCAACTGGGTGGTAAGTGCGAAGTGACGCCGACAAAGGCGATAAGCCATGTGACTAATCGCATACGAAATCAATTCCCTGATACGGCCCCACACAGATTGGCAATCACGATAAGAACCGCGTGGGCTCTCGCTTCGGTGCCGAGCGCATTGATCTGTTCAACATCTTGCTGCTGACGCTGCCCGGCTGCAGCATTACCTACCAGGGCGAGGAGCTGGGCATGCTCGACGGCTATGTGTCGTGGGAGGATACGGTCGATCCGCAGGCCTGCAATGGTCACGAGGCGGACTACATGTGGAACTCGCGTGATCCGGCCAGGACGCCCATGCACTGGACAAATGGTAAGCTGGCTGGTTTCACCACAGGCAGCGCGACCTGGCTGCCCGTCGCCGCAGACTACGCCGAGCGCAATGTGCAGACGGAGCGCGGCATTCCGCTCAGCCATCTGAACGTTTACAAGCGCCTGCAGCAGCTGCGCCAGGAGCCGGCCATCCAGCAGGGCGCGGCCGAAATCAAAGCTGTCAATGGCTACGTCTTGGCGGTCGAACGGTGAGTGGAATCTTCTGATGAGGCGTACACTTTAGTCATCATACACAAATTTCTCCCACAGCTATCTGAGTGGCAATTACGTGTACATCTCCCTGCTGAACATCTTCGATCATATCGAGAATGTGAATCTGAACGATGTGTTCAGCGGCTTGCCCAGCACCTTCCAGTACGCCCTGGTCACCGACAAGTCCATCCGGCAGCTCGGCGACAAGGTCTCCAGCAGCAGCATCACCCTGATGCCCTACGAGTCCGTTGTCTTGCGCTCCACGACAACCATCTAAGCCACAGCGGCTAGAATATCTGCTATTAGCTATCGTGTGCACAATAAAAAGCAAATATTGTTTATCTCGATGTGATTTATGTCTGTGGACTTTTCTTTCAACTGATTTTGAGTCATAAAAATCATGCTGTCGTCGATTGTGCTGCATTGTGAGTTTTATATTCATATAAACATTTGTATGTTTTCATTTGCGTGTATGTACGGATGTGTGATTCAGTCAAACCGCAAATAAAAACAAACAACCGATAGACGACGAATTGTTATATACCCTGCGATCATATGAGATTATTGCGAATAGCTTTCGAGAGAGGAGTCTAAAGAAGAGGAGGAGAAGAGAGCTTTTATACACAAATTTTAATACAGAAATATTGGAAAATTGAATACAATATACAATATTAAATAAATTAAATAAATATTAAACACTTTTACAATAATTATTTCCACACATATTTCTCTTAAGTTGCTTAAAATAGAAATACTCATTTCAGCAACTAGTTACGCAGTATACATAAATATAAAAGGCAAACAAACGATTAAAAATTGTCAGCTACTGTATAGCAAATACAGTGTGAGAGGCAGTGAAAAAGGGAGAGAGTGCGATAAGAGAGGAAAAGCAAATCCGAGCAAAGACAGATTGAAAGCTTTTGTTACATTTGCATGCACAATGGGCACGATATAAATGCTCACGAGTAAAATTAGTCTATAATTAGATGAGGAAGATAAAAAGCAAATTGCAATGCAATCTTGTTTACATTATTGCATTTGTTAAGTAGAATCTGGGTGTCAGGCAATTTTATAGAATTTGTATTGTCAACGCCGAGGCCACTGTAATTATAGCTATTAAAAAAATAAATAAGTTAATTGTTTGGGATTATATATAAAAACAATAATAATGGTGTGTATATAAACAATTAAACTATAAATTTGAGAGATTAAATAGAATTAAAAACTAAAATTGATTTCGTATACAGAAAACAATAAAATAGTGTACAATTAAAAACAAAAATGTATGATATTAACAAACGCGTTAACAACAAAAAAAGATATATTCGGTTTTTAATTACATATTTTTTATTCATTTATAATAGATTTTCATATATACACTATTTTTAAGATCATACATTTTTTATTTATTTAATATTAAATGTGCTGAGCATATACATATGTATGTACATATGTATGTACATATGCGTCTCTGCAAAATTTGCCAATGTGTGCGCATTTTTATGCTCTCCATCTCTTCCTGCCACTCTCATACACACCCACACACTCGCGAGTCGCGACACTTCTCTCTATTTCTAAAGCTCATTTATTCACCGCTATTCTCTGTGCAGCCGGCAGTCGTTTTTATATGCTGTGCTCAGCACGCTCTCTGCAGCATTCTCAGCAAGCTCTAAGCAAGCCGGCTGTAAATTTACATTCGTGCAGTCGATCGCCAGTTGTCTTTGTTTGTTTGCGGCGTTCGGACAGAGACTGGTCAGAGCTCAAGGGAAGCAGGGGGAAGTCTGAAAACGAAACGGAAAAAAATGAGCCTCATGGTGGCTTGGCTGGCGCTTCTGCTGATGCAGTTGATGGGCTCGGCTGTGGCGCAGCCCTTTCCCAATTATCATGCGGACTTTGTGGACATTGAACAGCAAAAAAATGCGCCCAAATGGTGGCAAACGGGCGCATTCTATCAGATTTACCCAAGGTCATTTAAAGACAGCAATGGCGACGGCGTGGGCGATCTGAACGGTGGGACAAATGCGAGCAAAACAAAGTAAACTAATACGTAATAGGAATTATAAAAGTACTTTGCCTTTGCAGGTATTGCGGATCGTTTGCCATATCTGAAGGAACTGGGCATTACGGCCACTTGGCTGTCGCCCATCTTCACCTCGCCCATGGCGGACTTTGGCTACGACATTGCCAATTTCACGGAAATAGCGCCCATCTTTGGCACCATGGCCGATTTCGAGCATCTGATGAAGGTGGCCAAGCAGCTGGATGTGAAGATCATTTTGGACTTTGTACCGAATCATTCGAGTGATGAGTGCGATTGGTTCAAGCGTTCCGCTGCCGGCGATCCGGACTACAAGGATTTCTATGTGTGGCATCCCGGACGCATGGTGAACGGCACGCGTCAGCCGCCCAGCAACTGGTTGAGTGTGTTCCGCGGCTCCGCTTGGCAGTGGCACGAGGGCCGACAGGAGTACTATCTGCATCAGTTCCTGAAGAAGCAACCGGATCTCAACTATCGAAATCCCAAAGTGCGAGAGACCATGAAGGTGTGTTTGTGTGCATAAGTGGAGTGAAATAGAGAATGAATCGAGTAAATAGTAGTAGATGGTAGTGAATTTTAGGAGAAAGTACATACATACAGTATATCTGAGTGGAGTAGTATATTAAAGTAAATAGTAGTAGAAGTAAAATTAGATGGTAGTAGAGTAGAAGATAGTAGTATATAGTAGTTTTAAGTAATAGAAAGTATATCAGAGTAGTAGATAGTTGTAGAAAGTAGATCAGTAGACTAACAAAGTAGATCAGAGTAGTAGCTAGTAGTAGAAAGTAGATCCGAGTAGTAGATAGTAGATCAAGCTAGTAAATAGTAGTTCAGAGTATTAGGTAATAGATTGGAGTAGTAAATAGTAGTAGATGTGGATATATCCATCTATTTCTAGACAGGCTCCTGCTTTGATCTTGCCTTAATTGTCTCCTTATTACCTTTTCCTTCTTCCAGAATGTTCTCCGCTTCTGGTTGTCCAAGGGCGTTGCCGGTTTTCGTATTGATGCGGTGCCGAGCGTGTTTGAGATAGCGCCCGATGCAGCGGGTCAATATCGCGACGAGCCCCGCAACGAATGGGTCAATGATCCGGATGACTACGGCTATCTGCAGCACATATACACAGTGGATCAGCCGGAGACAGTTGCCATGGTCTACGATTGGCGCGCCGTGCTGAATGAGTTCAAGGAGGGCGACGAGCGCATCTTGCTGGCCGAGACCTATTCACCCATCGATATTGTGATGCAGTACTATGGCAATGCAACGGCCGAGGGTGCTCAGCTGCCGTTCAACTTTCTGCTGATAACCGAAATCTCGAACAATTCCAATGCCAACGACTACGCACGGACCATAAACAAGTGGCTGCAGCACATGCCGAAGGGCCGCACAGCCAACTGGGTGGTAAGTATGTGGAATTCTATTCGTGACCAGCATCTAATGGTGTCTCATTTCCAGCTGGGCAACCACGATCAGTGGCGCGTGGGCTCGCGCCTTGGCGCCGATCGCGTGGACATGCTGAATATGCTGATCACGACATTGCCGGGCGCCAGCGTTACCTATCAGGGCGAGGAGCTGGGCATGACCAATGTGTGGATATCGTGGAAGGACACCGTCGATCCCTCCGCCTGTAATACCAATTCCAGCATCTATGAGCGCTTCTCGCGCGATCCCGAGCGCACGCCCTTCCAGTGGAACGGCGAGGCCGACGCTGGCTTCAGCAGTGCCAGCAAGACGTGGCTGCCCATTGCCGAGGATTACAAGTGGGTGAATGTCGAGGAGGAAAGCAAGCAGAGCTTGAGCCATCTGAATATCTACAAAAATCTGTTGAAGCTCAAACGACAAGCGAAAACCTTGCAACAGGGCGAAACTGAGGTGAAAGCTTTGAGTGATGATATTCTGGGTGTCAAGCGGTGAGTGGATTGGGTGGGGCGATTACAAAAATTCGATTTTACTAATGGGAATATCATATTCGCAGTTTCCTTCCACATGACTTTATCTATGTGACGTTGCTGAACATCTTTGATGGCGTTGAAACCGTCAATCTGAATCAGAGTTTCTCAGGTTTGACAGCCCAAATGGAAGTAGTGCTGGTTTCAAGCAACTCTGAGCTGAAAGTCGGGTAAGTAAAAAGAATAGAGAAGGAATAAGATATATAATAATAAGAATATAATTCAGTTATTATTCAATAAGAAAACGAATATAATATACATTTTGTATTTAATTTTAAGTAGAGTAGAAAATACAATTAGATTGATCAATGAAAAATTTGTAGCTTAACACTTTATCCAAATTTTAAACATAATCGGAATTTAAAGTCCCTTAAGAATCTTCAAAGCTAGTTTCATATTACCCTACTTTAATTTGTTAATTGGAAATACCCATACTTTTAATTAACTTTTAAGTACAAATTCATTTCTAGCTGAGTCACAGAGTTTAGAAATTTTTCCATTAACGCACCTGCGGAAATAATTAAGAAAATACTTCAAGAAAGTAAATAAAATATTGGCTACTACAACAATACTCAGCTCTATAAACAAAGTACTTATAGCACATATGCATATGACTCATGATAGTATATCATTTTTCCCACTTGTCTTTTCGCAGTGATCGTATCAATGCCTCCGCACTGCAGCTGCTACCCAAGGAGTCACTGGTTCTGAGAACTATCTCCACTTACTACACGTACTATACGAATGGGGAGCAGCGCCAGCTGCCTGTGCTGGGCATTTACCTGGTGCTGGCTCAAGTGCTGCTCTATCTGAGCTCTCATTGAGCGCTGTAGTTGTTAAGTGATAAAAAAAATACTAAATAAATACTTACACACAATCTAAGCACTTGAGTTGGTGGTGGAGATTTCGGCGTCTATATAAATGGCGCTATGGACTCGCTGGGGCATTCAGTTATGGCGCATTTATTGAAATTGTTGGTGACGTTGCTCGGCTTGGCTCTGAGCTGTGAGCCGGGCCAGGGGGCTGCCATTGAGGTGGAGCGAGCGGGCAGCAGTGAGGCGAGTCGGGATTGGTGGCAGGTGGCGCAGTTCTATCAGATCTATCCGCGCTCCTTCAAGGACTCCAATGGCGATGGCATTGGCGATCTGCAGGGCATCATCTCCAAGCTGGACTATCTCAAGGATCTGGGCGTGACGGCCACCTGGCTGTCGCCCATTTTCACCTCGCCCATGGCCGACTTTGGCTACGATATTGCCGACTTCTTTGACATTCAGAAGGAGTACGGCACGCTGGAGGATTTCGATCAGCTGATTGCCGCTGCCAACGAGCGCGGACTGAAGATCATACTCGACTTTGTGCCCAATCATTCGAGTGACGAGAACGTCTGGTTCCAGAAGTCGGTGCGCCGCGAGAAGGGCTACGAGGACTACTATATGTGGCACGATGGCTACGTGAATGCCAGCACGGGCAAGCGGGAGCCGCCCTCCAACTGGCTGCAGGCCTTCCGGGGCAGCGCCTGGGAGTGGAACGCACAGCGTGGCCAATACTATCTGCATCAGTTTGCCGTTAAGCAGCCCGATCTCAACTATCGCAATCCGGCCGTTGTGGCCCAGATGAAGCGCGTCCTCACCTACTGGCTGGACCGGGGCGTTGCCGGCTTTCGCATCGATGCCGTGCCCTGGTGCTTTGAGGTGCTGCCCGATGCCGAGGGCCGTTATCCGGACGAGCCGCTGAGCGGCTACACGGACGATCCAGATGACTCGGCGTATCTGAAGCACATCTACACACAGGATCTGATTGAGACCGTGGACATGGTGTATCAGTGGCGACAGCTGCTCGACGACTACAAGCGCATTCATGGCGGAGATACGCGCGTCCTCATGGTGGAGACATATTCGGGCCTGGACTATGTCATGAAGTTCTACGGTAATCGCACCACCAAAGGCGCCCAGATCCCCTTCAATTTCCAGTTCATTGTCGGCGGCGAAGGCAACAAGAACAACACGCAGTTGAGTGCGAGTGGATTCGTGAAGATCATCAATAGTTGGCTGGGCCAGATGCCAGCCGGCCAAACGGCCAATTGGGTGGTGAGTCTCAAATGGAAGTGGTATTTATAATTTGCTAGATTTGGTGAGTGAAGACTGTTGGACCCTGAGAGCTGCAAAGCGCGAAAATTTCTTTCTTTGTAGGCTTCTTTTATGCGTACTGTGCAGAGCTGAGATTCCTCTGAAAGCTTCTATTGAAAGCTTCCATTACACACACACACAGACGCCCTTGGTTAGATGCGCGCTCTGCTTATTGCGCATTTGACGCAGAGAAGAGCTGAAACTTCACTCACTGCAAGTTTCTTTTATGCATACATAACTCACGCACTCATATACAGACGCTTACGCTCTGCTCGCTCTGCGTACTGCGAATTTAATACAGCGAAGAGCTGACATTTCACTCATTGAAAGCTTCCTTTACATAGTACTCAAACTCAACTCAAACTCATAACTCACACACACACGCTTGAATAGATGCGCGCTCCACTTACTGAGCATTTGACGCAGAGAAGAGCTGAAATTACACTGCTGCAGGCTTCTCTTATACATACATAGCTTATACACAAACTTATACAGACGTTTGACTCAGCTTACGCGGCGAAGAGCTGAAATTACGCTCACTGCAGGCTTCTCTCATGCATAGATAGCTCATACACAAACTTATACACACGTTTGACTCAGCTTACGCGGCGAAGAGCTGAAATCACCCTCACTGCAGGCTTCTTTTATGCATGCATAGCTCAAATACGCACACATACCCAAACTTAACTTAGTTTACACAACGAAGAGCTGAGATTTCACTCACTGCAGACTGCTTTTATGCATGCAAAGCTCACACTCAGACACCTACATGCACAGCCGCTTCAGTATAGACTCTTTTCTTAGTTGCATACATACATATATACGTAATTTCTAACTTTATTATTATAGATAGGATTAGATTATAATTAGATCAATATTAACATGAAGCTCTCTTTCCGCAGATGGGCAATCATGATCAGCGTCGCGTGGGCAGTCGCTATGGAGAGAATCGCATTGATATTATGAATATGCTGCAAATGTTCTTGCCCGGCGTGAGTATTACGTACCAGGGCGAGGAGCTGGGCATGACGGACGGCTATATTAGCTGGGAGGATACACGCGATCCGGCTGCCTGCAACTCGAATGAGGCCATTTACGAGCAGTTCACTCGCGATCCGGCCAGAACACCGATGCAGTGGAGCAGCGAGGCGAACGCCGGCTTCTCCACCAACAGCTCTACCTGGCTGCCCATCAATCCCAACTATGTGACGGTGAATGCGGCGGCAGAGACGGCCGCCGACACCAGCCACCTCAAGCTGTACAAGCAGCTGGTGGAGCTGCGCAAGTCCAAGACGCTGCAGTACGGCACCACACGCTACGCGGCCATCAATGAGAACGTGGTGGCCATCAAGAGGGCGTTGAGTGGTCAGCCCACCTATGTGCTGGTGGCCAATGTGCTGGACAGCCACGTGTGCAGCGTGAATGTGGCCAGCGAGCTGTACACCTCCGGCAGCTACAAGATCAAGCTGCTCAATCCGCAGGCGAAGGCGGCCGTGGGGTAAGCATTAGCCAATCAATTGCTCAAATTAATATTGCAAATTTTCTATTTTCTTATTATTTTGCAGCGACAGCGTCACGTTGGATAACCTCAGTTTGCCGCCATATGCGGCGCTGATTGTGGAATCTGTCTAGATGGCCTTGAAATTATACTTATGTCTTGTCATAAGTCATCAAGCACAGATATATAGCTGTATATATGTATGCATATATAATAAATATGTTTGGCTGTGTGTGCGCGCACATAAAAGTCATTGGGAAAACTTTTCAATTTGAGGTCGCAGGATCTGGCAACTTATTATAAATTATTAGGGAACTTTGTCTGCCTCAAGTATGTGCCTGTCCCAGTACCAGTCCCAGTCCCAGTCCCTGCTCCAGCTCAACAAAAATATAGAAAAAAAACGAAAGAAAGAAATTCCATTATACGTGATTGATAAGACACACAAATCACGCATACGCAGCGTTGCAGGAGCAGCTCGGCTGCGGTTGATGCTTGGCTTGACTTTCGCTACCTGGCCCTCGTCCTGCCCAAAGCTAGACACGACTAGCATGGCAAGCATGGCGTCGACTGGGGTTAGCTTTTTAATTTACTTGTCGACAAAAAAAAAAAAAAAAATCTCATATAATGGGAGCGAGAGTGAAGTGAAATTATGAGTTTTCACCTCGGGGCGATTCTGCTCATAATGTGCTTCAAATTTATGTGTGTTTCTCTCTCAACCGCAAAACATCAAAAACACACACGCCCTCAACTGTTACTCGAAGCTCTAAGCCACAAATTAAACACGAACAGAGCAGAGACCAGGTGAAATTCGAACTTTTTGCTACAGAGTTTTATTTATTTTATTTTTATTATTTTTTTTTTTAGAAAAATGTCTGCGTTGAGATTTAAAAGTGCTGTGCGAAAATATATATCTAATTAAACAAGTTGCATGAGAACTAAAAAGTTTAATTTAAAATATGGTAAACAACGAGGGAAATTTTAGAAAATTTTTTATATGTGGTAAAACTCAGTTGAAAAATTTGCATTAACTAACAGCTTTGACAGCTTTTAATGAATATTTCAACATAAAAAAAAAAAAAAACACAAAAATAACAAAAAATAAAAGAAAATTTAATAAAATAAAATATATAAATAAATTAATAAATAAATAAATAAAATAAAATAAAATAAATAAATACAAAAATATAACAATAATAATAAAACAAAATTATGTTTGATTAAATTTGTTTTATTTCAAAGCTTTTATTATTGTTTAGATATTTGATATGCAATGTATTTTTTTTAGCTATACAATATATATTTTTGTAAATATAAATTGCTTTTACGATCTATGTATAAATTAATATTTTACTATTATTTTTATTTTTTTTTAAATATTTTTAATCAATTTACTGTATAGAAAAGTGTTATGTTTTAAATTTTTTTTTATTCAAGAGTACAGGACACATTATATTTATCTACTTACATATTATTTTTTTTATAAAATAGAAATTAGTTCGTTACAGTTTAACATTTTTACAATTTTACTATTATATGCAATATTTGTTTTTATTTATTTATTTTTTATTTTATTATTATCAAATTGTTTTATATTATTATTTTATTTAAATTAACATTTTTTATTTATTATCAAAATGCATAAAGCTCTTAGAAATATATCAACCACACATTCGTAAAAAAAAAAATATTAAAAAAAAAATAAATAAAAAATAAAACAACCTAAGGTTTATTGCCTTTATCGCTTCACATTGTGTTTCAGTGCGGACATCGGAAAATTAGCAGTCTGCGGCAAAGCGGCTTACAAAATATATAAAAATCGTGTAAATGTCGGCGTGAGTCGCCAACCCATTAAAAGGGTCGCAGACACACAATCTGAACCAAAGACGGAGCCACTTTACTCTCGCTTACGTGACCTGAAACCAAATAAAAAAAAGAAGAAGAAAACGAAAATAAACAAAACGAAGAAAAAACCCAGCAACAAATCATATGAAAACCGCAGCCAGCGCCACCTGGCGGTGGTGGCTAACATTGAACGGTCATGTATTTCTCTTTTTCTTTCTTTTTCATTGGGCTCCCTTTTGTATGCAGTTCAGTTTGTGGAGATAATGAAGTTCATTTGGCACACAGTGAGGGTGCTTAAAAAATCAACGCATTACGCATTAGCTTTAACATGCTTTTACAACGATTTACGGTGCGGGTAGAGGCGGGCCAAAAAACTTTTAGCTCATCCTCAGCCTTGCTGGGGGGTTGGGGATGGGTACAAACTTTGAAATGCATTAAGTTTGTAATCTGTAGTAATTTTGTGGGCGGGCACATTACACTCAATGTATTCCGGCTACAACGGCGTTTGCATATTAATTTTGCCTGGCGCCCCGTGGCGTATGCGTAATATTTGAATGCGTCTCACCTATGTTTGGCTTTTCTAATTCTCTGGCTATTCGTTGCCATTGCTGTTGTTATTATTATTTAGTTGTTAACGAGCCTCTGCCATTTGATTCGCTCTTATGCCAAGCACGTAGCACTTTGGTCAGGTTATTTGCGGAAGCTGCTTTAACCTTTCGTTGGTTGAGTCTCGTGTATTTGAATTTATGAAGCTTAAAGACGTGTGCAAAGGACTTACAAATGCTTATGAGGCTTAGAACATATGAAAGTAGTTTTAGCTCTGACTCAGCTCGATCGTGATGTGGGTTAAATAGTATTTTAAATGCTGCCGGGCTATCCCTAATGAATGACTGCAAATATCTGATATTTTACCGTACCTTTTTCTCACCTTTCGCTGTGCACTCAAGCGCAACAATCAGTCAACTCAACAGGCCCACAATCTAATTGCATCACAGCACAAACCTGGCTCATAACTGGGCCAAAGGGTTCAGTCGAATTTGCTGATTTGAACGCTTCGCACGTAGCCATGGCCAAAACGTTGCCACTTAATGCCAACTAAAAAGCCGTGAGCCGAGGATAACTGGAATTAAGCTGGGAATTACGGCTATTTAAAGTGCAGCAGACAGAGCTGAACAATTGGATTATTTAAGGCAATTAATTCGTTATTAAATTTAAGTCACAAATTGATTATGGAATATATTATGGTTCAAGAATTCCTTCAATTGCAGCAATGAATTAATCAAATTAAATTGGAATTAAATTTATTTGTGGCAGGTTTAAATTTAATAAAAAAGATTGTAAGGTGCGCATAAAATTAAAAAAAAAAAAAGATTATTAAATTCAATTAAATATATATATATATATATATATATGTTATCAAGTTAAAACTGATATTTTATATTTTAATATTTTTTGTACTCTCATTTATTTTAAATCTATTACATTTTATACTATATATATTTTTAATGCATTTTATAAAATTTAATTTAAATACTATGAAGTAACGCTAAAATTTTAGCTTTTTTATTCTATATGTAACTTTATTTATTTTTTATTAATTAAATTTTATAATATACATATATACATATATATATAATTTGTAGTCTATAAAGTTTTATAATTTTAGTTTTATAATTTTTTAGGTACTTTTTTTTTAAATGAATTACATTTTATACTATATATTTTTAATTTATTTAAAAAAATTATATATATATAAAAAAATATATATATACATATATACTTTTAGGAACTTAAAATACTGATTATTTATTTTAAATTAATAACATGTTTTCATAAATATTTGCACATACTTGTCAACAGCTTCCTCCATAATTTACCTTCACCTTAAATTTCTTAAGTAAACTGAAAACTTTAGACATTTCTCTATACTCTAAACAGCTGCTTCAACTATCGAGTAGCTGCTACAGATTTATCAAGCGGCAGTTCAGATGGCTGCTAAGCATCTGCTGGCCAGATGGCAATTGCTATTGTTTGCTAGTGCATTGCCTAAGCCAGCCTCAAATCTGGCAAGCGAATGCGAACAGGTGCTTCAGCCAGATACGTGTTAATGGCCCACTCGAGTGAGAGGCGACAAGACAACAACTGTCTCAGCTGGGCCAAGGGCTTGCCAACTATTGTTAGGCTGGCCCAGCATTATATTTAGACATGCTCACGTGGGCCAACACGTCATTTGCTTTGCATGGCTGGCATCTGCAAATTAACATGTGTAAACGCAATTTAATTATGTTTAGCATAATTGAAATTTCACTTTTGGCAACCAAACACGTGCAAGCCTAAAATAACGAGGGTTCCTTGGCGTAGTTTATGAGAAAAGTATATATTATATTATATTTTGTATATATAATTGTTTATTCTAAAGTGTCCTCCATGAGAAATCAAGATTTTAGTATTTTAATTTAGTATTTCCATTCAAAAAGTTCCCATTAGCTAAACAATATTTTTAAGCTTTGTATATTTATTTTTATATATTTTATTTATTTTTATATATTTTATATATTCATATATTTTCACTGATTTCCATGTGTTAACATATTTCTGAACTTTTGCGAACTTCATATAAATTATTTCCCCACAATTTCCATGCTTCAGTATCAGCTACATGGAATCCGCTTAGCGAAGCTTACAATCAGCCCTCGTTGCATGCCATGAGAACTTCAAAGGTGGCCCGGACCTCATCATTTCTGTGGATCTAGGGCCCACTTGTCGGCGTATTAACTTTGTGTAACGCATACTTTGCCTTTCGGTTGATGTAGAGCCTTTTAAACAAGCAAAAAAAAAAAAAAAAAAACAGAAAAAAAAAGCAAGAAAGCTCTAGTCGAGACTGCTCGACTAAGAAATTCCCTGGACCCTTCGGAGAACTGATACTTCAATAATTCTTCGCGTCTTTTAGCATTTGAGAGAGACAGTGCTTGAGTAAAAGTAAAAGCAAAGAGAGAAGTGCAGAAGATCATTATAGTTGTTTATGTGTATGCAGCAGCTCTGATTTGGTATTTGTATTTAGGTAAATCGAAGCTAAAATGCTCAGAGCAGCAGAGAGCGTTCCCATTGGTCACTTAAAGCTCGAATGTAACGGGCTCAGCATTTGAGAGAGACAGTGCTTGAGTAAAAGTAAAAGCAAAGAGAGAAGAAGTGCAGAAGATCATAAAAGCTCTCTATGTGTATGCGCAGCAGCTCTCATTTCGTATTTGTATTTAGGTAAGGCGAAGCTAAAATGCTCACAGCAGCAGAGAGCTTTTACATTGGTCACTTGAGGCTCGACTGTAACAGGCTCAGCATTTGAGAGAGACAGTGCTTGAGTAAAAGTAAAAGCAAAGAGAGCAGAAGTGCAGAAGATCATAAAAGCTCTCTATATGTATGCGCAGCAGTTCTCATTTGGTATTTGTGTTTAGGCAAAACGAAGCTAGAATGCTCACAGCAGCAGAGAACATTTCCATTGGTCACTTGAAGCTCGACTGCAATGAGCGCTACCTACTGTGTTTGAGAGAGACAGTGCTTGAGTAAAAGTTGCTTTATATAAAGGGCAGCAGCTGCAGCATTTCTTCAGTCGTCCAGGCCTGCTGGGGGTCAGCGCAATAGAGTGAGGTGGAGTGTGTGTTCGATCAGCTAAGCATTAAAGACGTAGAGGAACTACGTAGAGGAATTACGTAAAGCAAATAAGTAGAGGAAATACTTAGCAGAAAGCGGAAATTCTTAGAGGAAATACTTAGAAGAAATACGTAGAGGTAATACTTAGCAGAAATATAAAGACGAATAGTGCTAAATCGACTCAGCTCGTCATCCTGATCAAGAATATATATATATATACAGATATATATATATATTTTGTGGGGTCTGCCTGCTACAAGCATTTCAAAAAATCCATTATACCCTGATTTCCCATTTTCAATGGGTTAAGGGTATAAAAAAATGAAAAACAAGAGCAACGGCAAAAATATAAAGCCAAATACGAGACGCTTTACGGCTTGACTTTAATTTGTGTGTAAACACTTTAAATAGCGACCCCCGCGCTTATGCAGGAAATTACATGAGTGACTCGAGCACTTGAGCCTATCTGGAAAATATATATATGTGCGTGTATGTGTGTGTGCGTGTGGTTTGTTTGTCGATTTATTTGCTTATTTATTTATACAAGTAGCGGCATATTTGCTTTGCAGCCATAAGAATACCCCCAAAATGACGTAAAGCTGTCGAAAGTTTTTCAAGTGTGCGATTGCAAAATTTAATTGGTTAGGCTTAAAAATATATACGTATATACATATATGTATGTACATGAAAATTCAAGTTGAAGAACTTTGTTGCGCTTAATCGGTGCTCATTACCAGCGCCTCACCAGCGGCCAGACTGAGGCCTTTGGTCTCAAACAGAGAACTGACAAAGAAAAAGAAAACAAAAATGTTAATAAAAGTATGTTAAAAGTATGTTGACTGCTTAGCCAGGCTGTTGACTTACCCCTCAGCCTTGCTGGAGCTAATGCTGCGTATTTTCAGGGTCAAATGCGTTGGCAAGGTCTTGTCGAACTGGTCAAGATCAACGGTGATGCCCTTACTGCCCAAGTTGGCCACAAAGACGATGCTGGGCGAGCCCGACAAGGAGCTGGATGAAGGGAGCAAATATAATTAATGTAAATAAAATAAACTTATTGAAGCAAAAAGCGATAAGTTTCACTTAAATCAAAAACGAAAACTAGCTGCCGAATACCCTGTAAAAATCCCTTGAAGAACTTTCAACTGTCATAAGGCATTTTCTCAGTTAGTTCCCTTATCTGAGCACACTTTCCACTCACCGCTTGACCACAAAGACTTTCTCATTCAGTACCGCATATTTGGTAGCTCCATTTTGCAGGGTCTTGGAGCTCTGACGCAAGGCGACCAGCGATTTGTAGATCTTGAGATGGGAACGCGTGGCTGCTGCTTCGACCTCCACATTTAGGGTCTGGTAGTCCGCGGCAAGGGGCAGCCATGTCTTGGTGGCCGTGGAGAAGCCCGCATTGGTGCCGCTCGTCCACTGGAAGGGCGTACGCGAGGGATCGCGAGTGAACTGTTCGTAGATCTCTTGATTGGAGTTGCATGCTGCCGGATCTTGGGTATCCTGCCAGCTAATCCAGCCGTCGGTCATGCCCAGCTCCTCGCCCTGGTAGGTTACACTGGCGCCGGGCAGAATCATGACCAGCATATTCATGGCATCCGTGTTGGCGACGCCATAGCGACTGGCCGCGCGGCGCTGGTCGTGATTGCCAATCACCCAATTGGCTGTGCGGCCGGCGGGCATGGACAGCAGCCAATTGTCCACAGCCTTCTTGACGGAGCTCGCCGAGACGCCGTCACTCGCCGGCACCGTAATCAGATTGAAGTTGAAGGGCAGATGGGCACCCTGCACGGATCGATTGCCATAGAACTGCATCGTGTAGGCGGGCGGAGCGTAGGTCTCAATCAGAAGCACCCGCGTGTCTCCGCCGTAAATGCGCTGATGATCGTCCATCACCGTGCGCCACTGATAGGCCATGTCGATTGTCTCGGCTCTGTTCTCGATTAGCTCGTTCTTCAGATAGTTGCGATTATCCTTGTCATCCGTCAGCCCACTCACTGCCTCATCCGGATATTGGCCATTCTCGTCGACCTCCACCTCAAAGAGTACGGGCACCGCATCACACCTGAAGCCAGCGACGCCCTCGTTCAGCCAGTAACGAAGCACGCGCTTCATCTGCTCCACCACATCCGGATTGCGATAGTTCAGATCCGCCTGCTGCACGGCAAACTGATGCAGATAGTACTGCTGGCGCTCCTCCACCCACTCCCAGGCGCTGCCTCTGAATGCCTGCAGCCAGTTTGAGGGAGGCTCCCGCTTGCCAGTGTCTGCATTTATTTTCCCATCGTGCCACACGTAGTAGTCCTCGTAGCCCTTCTCCCGCTTCACGGATTTCTTGAACCACTCGCTCTCATTGCTGGAGTGATTGGGCACAAAGTCCAGGATGATTTTCAGATCTAGCTCTTTGGCTTTCTTGATCAGGGCACGAAAGTCTTCCATGGTGCCGTACTCTGGCTGTATGTCATAGAAGTCGGAGATGTCGTAGCCAAAGTCCACCATGGGAGACTTGAAAATGGGCGACAGCCAGGCAGCTGTCAAGCCCAGATCCTTGAGGTACTGCAGCTTGCTCGTGATGCCATTCAGATCACCGATGCCATCGCCATTCGAGTCCATAAAGGAGCGTGGATAGATCTGATAGAACTGCGCCGTTTCCCACCAATCCTTGCTGTTGCTCGCCGTCGTGGTCGCGTCCTCACATGCCAGCCCCAGGGCCAGCAGGCAGAGAACTGCAATTAGTACTAGCAAAGACTTCATCGTAATTAGCCGAGTCGAGCCACAGCTTTAGTTTTTATACCAACAGCCAGACACAAGCTCACGCTGACCATCTTAACTTGGCTTAAATGATAAGCGCACCTCAAGTAGCTCAGCCATTTGCCAAGCACTTGAGGTGAGTGCTGAGTGGAGGTAGCTGTAACTGTGGTGCACAAGTGGTTTGAAGACAAGAGCGAATAGTAGATACTCTATGAATTTTTTTAGTTGAATATTATTATTTTTAATAGATTAAACTGCTACAAAAGATGGAATATTTGTTTATTAAAATACAAATAATTTTTATTTACAAAAATAAAAAGAAATATTTAAAAATAAAAAAATAAAAAATTAATCAAAATATAAAAATATTGAATTTTTAAGAATATAAAAAAAAAAATTATATGAATAAATTTTGTAATAAATTTAAATTATAAATTTAAAATAAATTCAGAAGCAAGAGACTTGCATAATAAAATTAAATGAATGAATTTTGTAATGAATTTAAATTATACAAAAATATAAAATAATAATAAAAAATAAACAGAAGCAAGAGACTTGCATAATAATCTAGCTGGTTATTTTATATTATTAATAAGCTTAATTATAATAATATTTAATGATAATATTTTTATATTTTAATATAAAAATATTATATAATATTTTAATATAATAATATTTTTATATTAAAAGAAAAATAATAAATACACAAATTAAAAAAATAATAAATACATATAAAAATATATGTATATAAAAAATATTAAAACTAAAAAAAAAAATAAAAAAAAATAATAATGATATATAAATAATTCTTGTGCTGTTAATTTATATATTTAAAAAAATATTTATTAATTTTGAAGCAAAAACTCAAAAAAAAAAAAAAAAACAAAAATAATAAAATTTATTTGTTAAAAATATGAAAAATATATTTACAATTTTGTAGTTATAAATAATGTTTATTCAATTTAATAATGGTCGTTAAATAATATAAATGAACATTTTTTTATTTTTAAATATATATAACATTCACGCAAAAATGTATTTAAATTATTTGTAGTATTAAATAAATATTTAAATAATTCAAAAATAATAAAATTAATATATAATTAAAAAAATAGAAAAAAATAAATAATTAAAAAAAAAATATTATTATTTATCAGTAATCATAATAACAATAATATTTATCCCCAACAGACTTTAATGTTTTATTTTTATTTTTATCTAATGAGCAATATTCTGTGCTCTTTACAAATTTATTATTCTCACTTGAACTGAATAACAATTTCTATTATACCAGCAGCAATGCCGCATATGAAGTTGGCTAATCGACAATCGCTTGGAAATTTCCACGAAACTAATCAGAATTACCTAACTGCCCTCTCGTAGCCTATATAAGGCCGTGACTTTGTCTATTCAGCTGCACAAAATGATTTTACCTACAAAGAACGCATTGGCAGCAGCGCTGAGCCTTCTCATCCTGGTTGCCCTTGGAGTTGAGGCGTGCAGGGACAAGACAACGACGGCGCGCACCAAGGATTGGTGGGAAACGGCGCAGTTCTATCAGATCTATCCGCGCTCCTTTATGGACTCGAATGGCGATGGCATCGGTGATCTGAATGGCATCACGAGCAAGCTGCAGTACCTCAAGGATCTGGGCGTGACAGCTGCCTGGCTGTCGCCCATTTTCAAGTCCCCCATGGTGGACTTTGGCTACGACATCTCCGACTTCTACGACATACAGCCAGAGTACGGCACCATGGAAGACTTTCGTGCCCTGATTAAGAAAGCCAAAGAGCTGGACCTGAAAATCATCCTGGACTTTGTGCCCAATCACTCCAGCAATGAGAGCGAGTGGTTCAAGAAGTCCGTGAAACGGGAGAAGGGCTACGAGGACTACTACGTGTGGCATGACGGAAAGCTGAATGCAGACACTGGCAAGCGGGAGCCACCAACAAACTGGCTGCAGTACTTCCGGGGCAGCGCCTGGCAGTGGAACGAGGAGCGCCAGCAGTACTATCTGCATCAGTTTGCCGTGCAGCAGCCGGATCTGAACTACCGCAATCCGGATGTGGTCGAGCAGATGAAGCGCGTGCTGCGCTACTGGCTGAACGAGGGCGTCGCTGGCTTCCGTTGCGATGCGCTGCCGCCGCTCTTCGAGGTGCTGCCGGATGCTGAGGGTCAGTTTCCCGACGAGGAGCTGACTGGGGCCACAGACGATGCGGAGGATCGGGAGTATCTGACGACGGCGTACATTGAGAACCAGCCGGAGACCATTGACATGGTGTACCAGTGGCGCCAGGTGCTCGATGACTATCAGCGCATCCATGGCGGCAGCTCGAGTGTGCTGCTCATCGAGACCTACTCGCCGGCCTGGTTCACCATGCAGTTCTATGGCAATCGCTCGGTGAATGGCGCTCACCTGCCCTTCAACTTCAATCTGATAACCGTAATGGAGCAGAGCCCCCTGAGTGGGGCCAATGTGCAGAAGGCCATTGATCTCTGGCTAAACAATATGCCAGCCGGACGCACAGCCAACTGGGTGGTAAGTAGCTGCAGCTCTAATGAAATCCCAGTCAATTACCGATACTCCTGCTTAGTTGGGCAATCACGACAAGCGCCGGGCGGCCAGCCGCTATGGTGAGCAGCACATCGATGCCATGAATATGCTGATTATGATGCTGCCCGGCGCCAGTGTCACCTACCAGGGCGAGGAGCTGGGCATGACCGATGGCCAGATAAGCTGGCAGGACACTGTCGATCCCTGGGGCTGCAATTCGAATCCCGATATATATGAGAAATACACCAGAGATCCAGCACGCACTCCATTCCAATGGACGAGCGGCAGCAACGCCGGCTTCTCCACGGCCAACAAGACCTGGCTGCCCCTGGCTGCCGACTATGAGACGATCAATGTGGCCAGCGAGTCTGCGGCAGAGCGTTCCCATTTGCATATCTATAAGGCGCTGATCGAGCTGCGCAAATCACTGAAAACTCTGCAAAATGGTTCGACTAAATATCAGGCGCTAACTGAGGATGTATTTGTGCTTAAGAGGTGGGCTCTTCTTGGAAGGATGTTAATTCTCATGGAGGGATGTTAATTCTCTTTATTTTTATTTTACAGATCACTCGCTGGCTCAGCTAGCATTGTTTATGTCTCCAACTTTGGCTCTATGGAGGTTACGCTCAATTTGCAGGAGTTTGACAAGACTTTGCCAGCCAGCCTGGAGCTGCTTATAAGCAGCTTGGCGTCGCCCAAGCTCCAGGGGTAAGCCTACATCATATACCTACATATATATCTATATTTACTCTTTCTTTCTCTTTCTCCCTCTCCCCCTACAGCGCCAGTCTTGCCACCCACGAGCTAAACTTGCTGCCCGGCGAGGCTTTGGTCATGAGCACAAAATAAATAAATCGAAATTACTTGAATTAGTTAGTATTTTTTTATTGATAGTTTTTTATTTTCTTTTTTTGTTCAATGGTTCTCGTAAATATATATATATATGCCACCCAACAACATTTATTTGTGTATACTTGAATTTGCCGAGACATTCAGTTAAGTAGAGTTATAAATATGCGTTTGGTTTTATTATTATTAATTGTTAACTTATTTACATTACACACACACACACAAAATAGTTAATACACATGCAATTTGCTAACAATTAAACTCTTTGAATTTGGCTAGACTTGTTTTTTATAGTTATACATATACATATACATATATATATTTAATATTTATATTAATTTGTTTACTAATTTTAGTTGCGTGTTTTGTTCTTATCACCTCATTAAATACGACCTTATAATAAGTACTTTATTATTATTATATTTTGTTTTTATGTAGCCAACGAATACACAAAGAACCACGTAATGCTATATATATATATATTTACGTTTACATATATACAACTCACTTATAATTAATCGCTGACCCTTGACGCCTTTGCATTCAAATAACAATTAAATTTACCATGTTGCTGGGCTCGAAGCAGCACAGTAAATGCAATTGTTATGCCGCCGCACACGTTGCAAGGGGGTTGCACATGTATGCATGTGTATGTGTTGCATGCAACCCCCTCGCAACATAATCACAGCAAAGCAAAGAGGTCCACACCACAGACAGCTTAGCCTAAACGTTAGCAGTTAAGAGGGCTTAGAAAACACACACATTTTTGAAATTATATCACAATTTTTGTTTTGTTTTTTTGGTAAACTCTGCTGCAATCTCTATATGTATATATACATATGTACTATAAATATCCGTATTAACTAGTTAGTTAAGCTTAATGATAAAACATTTAAAACGTTTCGCAATTATACACTTAAATGTGGCTGACAATTATTTTGACCATTTCGTTGGGCTTATTGTAAGAGTTTGTTGCAAATTAATTTTACTTTTCTGTTTTTGTTTTGTTTTGTTTCATTGCTTTATGAACTACAGTTTTTTTTTACAATACTTGCTTCAAGTGGCGATAGTGAGAAGGCAGGGGAGGTTGACTTAGAATAATACGTATTATTTTAAATTATTATTACTATAATGAAAAAATAACTATGTATTTTGAAGTGATATAGAAATAAAATATAAATAAATAATTAATATTGAATCATATTGTAGAAAAGGGTAAGTTTATGCAGAAAATAAATTATATTTTAATATTGTAAAATTTTATTTAGTTATTAAAAATTTTAATTCTAACCACCAGATTTTCAAAATGAATTTATTAAATTATTATATTTCGAATGCAAAATAAATATTTAATAATATATGTAATTTAATATGTAAACTAAAATATAATAGATAATAATAATAATAATATATAACAATAATTTTATAATAATAATATTGATATTAAAAATAAAATATGTAATAATAATAATATTCAATAATTACTAAATACTATACATTATTTTTGTAATTAATAAATATTTATTTGAAAATTATATATTAAACCAAATATTAGACAACTAAAAAAAAATGCTAAAAATTAGTCAAATATTTATATATTTGGGTTTGGCGTAATATATGCTTTTAAAGCAATATATATATATTTTTAATATAAAAAGTTTATATTAAATTTAATATGATTTAATATCATAGCTCGCAAATAACTGTTGTCACTTTTTCGTTGTCTGCAAATAAGTCTCTTTCACTCACACAATCAAAAAGACTCAGACATAAATTGATTGCGTCGCGTCTAGTTTAGCTCGCTCGCGCTCTGAGCGACACAGTTATTTCAGTTTGCATTTCGCTCAAATCAAGCACTGAGTCAAGCTTGAGTTAAATGAAGCAAATTCTCTTTTGCCTATGTATAGGTAATCACACGCGATTGTTGCGTTTTTTTTATGCATGTATGCACACGAAGGCAAAGCTCATTTCCGTTAAGTGCCTTTTGCTGAGAGTCTTTGTGTGAGCGAACATCTTATTACTCTTTACGCGTCACTCATTTGAGAGCTTCACACGAATGAGTGGATGCAAAGCGCTTGACCAAAGCCGATTCTAAACAAAACAAAGAGAGCCGCTCAGAGCTTTTCGGTTATGTTACGAAGCAGAGCAAATACGAAAAAACGATCAACTCTTATTTGCGAGCTCTGTTTAATATAACGAAATGGTTTTCTAATACAAATATTTTTATAGCAAATAAAAAGAAACAAAAATATTTGCGCATTTATATATATATTTTTTTATTATTCATTTAACTCTCGAAACAATTAATTAATGAACATTTAATGAACATATTGAACGCAACCATTGATTTCCCTGTCTTGAGAGCGCACACAGTTTGTGCGCATTTAACATTAGATTATTCATATTATATGTATACCTTCTACATACTCTTGTTGTCAATATTATATTATTATACCTTCTTTTATACGTTGTTGTTTCATTTGTATACCTTCTCCATTGTACTCGTTCCAATTGTTTTCTTAACGTGTTGTTGTTCTTCGTGTTCAATTTGTATTCATATTCATAACTTGTTGATCTTTATTTTTCAATAATATTTAACGCTTGTTATATCCTGGTAGTGGTGTCATCAGACGCTCAAGTGTCTATACTGGTATCGCAGCACGTTTCTTGCTGCTTCCGTTTCCGATCGTTGTTGTGGCACTTCCGCTGCCGCTGCCAATGCTAGCAACATCGCTGCTTTCACTGGTCGCCAGTTGGGGCTGATCCAGCTGCTGCTGTTGCTGTTGGCGCTGCTGCTCCTTTAGCAGTTGCTGCTGCAATTGCTGTGCGTTTAGCTATAAGTTGGTCTGCAGCACGGGCGCTCGTCTGCTGTTGCCATTGGAGGCGCCTTCCAGTGTGGCTGTCGCATCCGAGGCGCCGACAGCAATTGTTGCTGTTGTCGTCGTTGCTGCTGTTGCTGTTATTGCTGATGGTGTTTCTGCTGCTGCTGTTGTTGTTGTTGCTGTCGCTGCGGGACTAGCGTTGGCAACAACAACAACATTCGGCTGGCCATGCTGTTGCTGATTGATTTTGTTGTTGTTGGCCACGACTTGCTCATCGCTAGCATCGATGCCATTGACATTGGCATTGCCATTGCCCTGGGCTGTGGGCGTGTCCGCATTGGTTGGCACATATTGATCGGCATACGGTATTTGATTGTACGCATTGCAGTCCAGGGACGCAAATATGCTAGACAAGGCAATTGTCTGTGTGGCCATTTCGCACAGCTTCTTGGCCTTAATCGAGTGCTCTGCAATACAGATGGCCAAACAGATGTTTGTATATGTGTGTGCATGCCTGCATGTGTGTGTGTGTGTGTGCTGTTGCCTTAGTAGGTACTACTCACCTGTCTCCGTGGGCGTGATATGTTTCTGTATCTTCTCCTCCTGTGCACAGGTGGCCGCCGTTACCACTGCCGCGGCCATCATCGAGGATGGCCCAGTGCCCGCCGTACGATGCATGTTGCCATAGCGCGGTGGCATCATGCTCTGCCGGACATTTCGCTCCGGTCGAATCAGTATTATGTAGAGCTTCAAGAGACAGAGCACGAGATAGAGAAAGTCAGGTCAGGTTTTTTTTTTTTTTTTTTTTTAAATTATCGGAAAGTCAGTTCGGGTTACGAGATTGCGGACAGGGAATAGCACTTTAGAATTAGCAGGTATTTCGCCTAATAGTGAAGTCGGCAAATGGAAAAATCAGAATAAGGCGATCACACGACCGATACATCGCGAAACTGGGCGGGTTACAGAGATTGCGAAGTCGATGCGTGACTATAGGGCAGAAAAACTTGAAAAATTACAACATTTTCAAATTATGAAAAAAAAAAAACACCAAAAAAATAAAATTGTTTAAAGTGTAGTCGATGTGTTGTGAACGACTGTGTGATGTAAACTGAGGGATCTAGGAAGTGGAAGCTCTATTTATAGGGGGAGAGAGTTATGGAGCTAAGCCAACTACGATTGAAAAATTTTAAGCTGAAACACAGCCTACTGAAGGCATCAAAAATGAGTAGATTATATAGTGATGGTACGATACAAAATAATCGATAAAAAAATCCTATTAAATAGAGTGAAATAAATATATTCCCAATTTAAAGTCTCCTTTTGTAATAATACATGGACATTGCGAATAACCCAAAATAGTCGAATCATTGCCGTGACTATCCGCCCACCTTTCCTAGCTGGGCTCACTCATTAATCATACGCCCCGTATTGTATTGTCTCTATTTTGAGTATCAGCGGCGATACGCCCAATGCCATTAGTAATATGCCGTGTAGTAGCAGCGGCTGCGGTAATTATTAACAAAGGCCACTCGCAACGAGGCGACGCGCCGTAACGTTAAGCTCTTGCGTTACGTAACGCGCTGCCGTTTCCGACTTGGCGTGACATTGTTTGCCTGCCATTTGCTGCCGTTTATTATTGTTGTTGTTGCTGTTGCTGTTGTTGTTTGGGTTTTCTTTTTAACTGTGCAAACAAACAACGGAACTCGGCACAGGAAGACGACCAGCCGGACACGGCACCTGTGCAAAGAAATACGTTGTATATAAGCCAGCTACTATGGCGCGCTGCGGAAGTTGCTTACTGGTGCCGGGGCTGGGCTGGGCCACGCCCCTTTGGGAGCAAGCGGTTACCATAGTTTGTTTCCTTAGTTCAGTGATCCCAGTTGTTATTTGTTGTTGTTGTTGTACGACCGAACGCCCATTGTAGTAGTTGGCAAATACTAAATTGCATTTTTATGGCTTGAGGTGTTTATGGCAGTCACCTGTGCGTGTGTGTGTGTGTGTGTGTGTGTGTGGGTCTAAGTGTATGTCTGGAGCAAAGTGTGCATTATGCGACATCTGATAGCAGTGCGGCTCTAGCCCAGGCCGAGCTGCCATTTTGTTGGCTAATAAGAGCAACTGCGCTTAGTATTTATTGCCATTGTGCGACGAAAACATTTTGTGATAACTGAGAGAGAACTGCCTGGTAAAAGAACATCTCCTTTATGCTGATAATCTACATGCTTGTGCGGCTTTAAGCAGTCTATTTATTTGCGCTTTTAGCCCAAGCAGCTGGAAGCTGCAAAGGACTTTCAAATAACCAAATAAATATGAGTAATTGCTGGCTAGCTAAGTTCAGGTTCAGCTTAAGTCTGCATATGCGACACGACAAATTGTTTATAAAGAACACTAAAACCAAATTTATTGCACAAGGTCAGCAAATGGAAATAAGTACAGTATGTTATGTTGGATGTTTTCCAAAAGTTTTGCAAACTTGAAGATGTCAATTTAATGTTACAATTTTAACGCATTGCGCCGCTGGGCCAAAGTATAAGTTGTAAATTCGGAAACTGGCCAAAGTAAGTTGTTGCTGAAGTTTTATGTGCGCACTGCAGTCAAGTAATGCCAAGGGTGGGGAGAGAGAGAGAGAGAGAGAGAGAGAGGGTGTGCCACTGTTCCACCTAATCCCAGCCATAAATTGCTCAAGATATTAAGCTTGACTTGCAGTTTGCCTCAACCTAATGGCTAATAATGAAGCGTTATTAAAAACGTTATGGCCATGCACCGAGGGAGGGATCAGAGTTCATTGCTTGCACTTTTGCTTGTTGACATTTAAGACTACTTAATGTCTGTCCCGACTGTACGCTTCAGTAATGCAACAACATGGGGCAGCTGACTGCTGCAGGACTTAAAGCAGTCACGGAGCTCGAACAGCGTGTATACAGTGTAAGCTAAAAGTATTCACACAATGGAAATGTTTTTTAGCTTGTTTTGGACTTGGTATAAATATTTATTTTATTATAATTTTGATATATATTTATTTTATTATTTTTATAAATTTTTAGATATTTGAAATTTGGCAATTATTGACTAAAAAGTGCTTTAAAATTGTTTCTATATAAAAATTAAATTTAATAAGAATTTTAAATCATATTACAATAAATATTTCTCCAATTTTTTTTATATATAAATACTCACATTCATATTTGTAAAAATAAAAGAAAATATATTAAAAATATATAAGAAAATATTATTTAAAATTGAAATTGAAAAATATTGGAGGATTTATAATTGAAAATAAATAAATAAATAAATAAAATTAAACAAAATAAAATAATGTTAAATATGAATTGAAATTGACCTTAAATTAATGTGAGTTTTTTGAACATATAGAAGTTAGAGAATCATTAAAAATAAATGAGAAAATATTGTTTAAAATTATTATTGGAGGATTTTTAATGAAAAAAAAATAAATAAAAAAATAAAAAAAAATTAAAATAAATATATAAATAAATAAAATATAAAAATGTTTAATATGAATTAAAATTGATTTTAAAGCAATCTGAATTTTTACAAATGGAAAATCATTAAAAATATATAAGAAAATATTATTTAAAATTGAAATTATTCTTGGAGGATTAATTGAAAAATAAAAAAATTAAAAAAAAATATATAAAATAAAATAATGTTTAATATGAATTTAAATTGATCTTCAAACTATTTGAGAATCATTAGAAAATATTATTTAAAATTGAAATTATTATTGGTGGATTTATAAATAAAAAAATTTAAATAAATAAATACAATGAAATAATGTTAAATATGAATTACAATTAATATTAAATTAATTTGCATTTTTGGAACAGTTTCTAAGTAGATCTAATAATAATAAGCAATAATAAAATTTTACTTTATTTATTTATTTTTTTAAATAGTATTTACTTTATATTTATATTTACTTTATTATATTTAATATTTCTATATATTCATATTTTCATGCACATGTATTTAATAAATTTTACATACATATAATAAATATAAATACATGTTGTGAAATATGATTAAAAATTATTTTTATATGAATGTGAAATTTATAAGAAAATTTAAATCAAATATGAAATAATAATTGCCCAATTTCTTTAGACCTAAATACATATCTGTGCATTTATATATTTAATTATTTAAATAATTTATATCACACATACATACATACAGACACTTGTCTAATGAATATTTATTTCATTTTGGTCAGTTTGATAAAGAAACTTGAAGAGTTGTGTGTGGCTGCAGGGCTGCCTGATATCGCCTCAATAATTAATGGGAAAACAAGGGCAATTAACGATGTTCGAGAATCGTAATCAATTCGCGCATTTGCAGACATCGCAGACGTCGCATAAATTGTTAATAGTCAGCCCTATGCTGGGCCCCTCCCACTGGGCGCCCCCTCAACTCTTACCTTGGGCGAGAACAGACACGCAATCGTCACGCTGGCAGACAGGCTAATGGTCACTGACATGCTCGTTATGCGGAGCGGCACGTGGTTGGCGGTGCCGAAGTAGAGCGGCACAAAGGCGAGCCAAATGACGCAGGTGGTGTACATGGTGAAGCCTGGAACGAATTAGCAGATTGAATAGGCATTAGGCATTAGCAGCAAGGACTATTAGAATATAATCGCGGCCTGTAGCAACATCCGCTGCCATTAATAATAAATACTAGACAGACAATAAAGATCCCAAAAATAAATTAGATAAAACTTGACACAAATATTTAAGATTCTACTCAAATTTAAGTGCCATTTACAGGCAGGTATACATACATTAAAAATAAGTATTATTACTCACCGATATGCTTTGATTCATTGAACGCCTCGGGTATCTTGCGGGTGAGCACGGCATAGACCGTGCAGACCACAATCAGGACGATGGGATAGGAGAACGCAATCATATAGGAGGCGTCGATGTAGGAGTCGCATACCAGCAGATTATCCTCGCGCACCGGATAATGATGTATGGCATGAGATGGGGCAATTACCATCCAAACACCATTAATGAGTATCTGCAGTGGCAAAACGAGTCGCATAAGTAGAGCAGCTAGCAGCCATGCGGCGTCTTCTGCACTCACCTGGACGCTGATGAAACACGTGCAAATCACCAGCTGCGATTTGGGGCTAATGAACGAGGGCCGTTTGGCCGATTGTTTGCCAGCCTTAAAGATGCGTGCTATGCGATTCGTTTTGGTCAGCAATGCGGCATAGACGACCGTAAAGCAGAAGCCCACAGCGAACCTGCAAACAACCAATGTAAAATAGACACACACACACACACACAGACACACACACTTACCGTTGTATGGCGCAGACAATGTTGGTTGGCTTGAGGACGAGCGCAAAGGTTACGCCGTAGCACATAAATATGCCAGCCAGAAGAATGTAGCTCAGTTCACGGCCCGAGGCGCGCACAATGGGCGTGTCGTTGTGCCTGAGGCAGCAGCGAGAGAGAGAGAGAGAGAGAGAGAGAGAGAGAGAGAGAGAGAGAGAGCAAAACAAAGTTATAATAGTTATAAACAACATATACATACATACATACACATATATATAAATGTATGTATGTATATATTTTATATACACGTATGCCAATTAAAATGACTTTTGCTATTGCAACTGAATTGAAGACATAAAACTTTTTAATTGCCGTGGAGTAACAACTACAGTTGCACATACATACACATACATATGTATGTAGATACACCTGCAACTCACCTGACAAACACGCCCACCACAAAGAGCGTTATCAATATGCCCGTCGCACTGAACGCCATGGCGCCAATGGCCCAAGCGGACTCCGGTCGCAAATAGACCTCTGGAATGGGCCGGCAATACTCCTTGTGCGTATCGGGTAGCGTGCCCATTTTGCAGAGCACACACTGCGTTTCGTCATCCGGATGGCGAATCTACCAAAAACAAAGAAAATTTCACACAAATTAAATACATATATATATATATTTAAAGACCAAACCCCGAAATTGTTTCATTGGGCAACTTAAAGCGACTTAAATTGAGCAAAGTACAAAGTAATGAACGATTGTTATAAGCAGCTTAAGTGCTTAAATGCATTTTACGTAAGTGAAACAAAGTAGAATTGCTGCATTGCGTGAAAGAGAAGGAGATATACTAGAGAATGTGAGCAATGAAGAGATGTGGATATGAAAGGTGGGCAGAGAGCAAATCAATATTTAATGAATTGCATAAACAGAACTATTGAGAACGAAATTATATTTATTATTAAATTAACATCACTCGTCAGTTAATTAAAAGAACATGAGCATATGTTTAAAAGAAATAAATTTAGTAAAAATTAAAAATAAATTTACAAAGGGCAAACAATCTGTTTACAATAGAGAAATGATTTAAATAATTTGCCTTTATTTAGCTTTATATTTATATATTTATTATTATATTTATTGTTATTTATTATTATATTTATATTTTAATAAAAAGCCACCTAATTAAATTAAATATATAAAAAACTAAATAAAACTTTGCTTAGCGAATTTTATTTATTTTTAAAATCAAATTCAATAATAATAAAATTAAATGTTATGAAAGCTAAATATAGATTATTTTATTTAAATTTTCAGTGAGTTATATAAAAATAATAATTATACAGAAATTTAAAGCGCAATAAATAATTTTATATATATTTTTTTATTTAAATACATCAATAAATATTTATATATTGTAAAATAATTAATTTTAATTTTATGTATATATATTTATTTAAATATATCAACAAATATTTATATATTGTGAAATAAATAAAAGACAAAAATTATAAATTATTGTAAATTATTTTATTAATATTAGCAAATGCATCGTGCAGTTTTTCACATTAAAAAATATTTGAAATGTTAAATAAATGCATATAAAAACAATGGGTTCAGGGTATAAAAATTAGTTAATATAATTACATGAGAAATGTAAATGTATAAATGTAATGTAAAATGTATACTAAAAGATATATATATATATATATATATATATATATATATATATATATATATATATATATATATATATATATATATATCTTTTAGTAGTATATATATATATATATATATATATATATATGTATACAAATATACGTGTACCTTTCCAAGAAAATGTGAATAATAATAAATTAATTAATTAATTATTAATTACAAGAATAATGTATATTAACATTTGAACAGAAATATATAAATTTATTATAACTTACATTTTTCTGTAAGTCTTTTATTCATACAAATAAAAATATAAGAAAATATTATAAATAAAGTAAATTATATTTTTAATTGTGCATTTTCTTGTACATTTTTCTGTAAGTCTTTTATTCATACAAATAAATATACAAAAAATATTATAAATAAAGAAAATTATATTTTTATTTGTGCATTTTTTGTACATTTTTCTATGAGTCTTTTATGTATACAAAAAATAGAAACAAAATAAATAATCAGCGAAAAACATTTTTGTTTTATTTCTGTACAAAAATATTATTTACAATAATAATATATATTAACATTTGAAGAAAAATATAAAAATTATTTTATAATTAATTATTGTATATAGAATTTCAGCTAAAGCAAATTATATATTTAATTATGAATTTTTTGTACATTTTCTCTGTAAATCTTTTATACTTACAAAAAATAGAAACAAAATAAATAATCAACAAATGACATTATTTTCTATCTAAAAATAACTGCATTTTTTTTTTTAAATATCAAAATATTGCAGAAAATAAATTAAAATGTATTAAAAATAAAATATTTCATATAACAAAAATAATTTTCTTCTTCAGTCCATTAAAGTGCGGTTTCATAACTTTTTCTCTTCATTTTTAGAGTATTTGTAGGGCTTAAAGTAAAGCATTTCCTGCGTGCGTTGCCATAAAATGCCCTTGAGTTCACTTTAAGCGAATGCAGCTCATTTTGCAATTGAATTTTATGCTGATGGTGCTCAGTGAGGCTGCTGCAGCTTGTGGACATGGACATTGAGCACTGAGCACGACAGTGCCGCAATTCTCTAGTTCTCGAAATAATTCACTACATTACATTTCAATCAGGACAAAAGCCTTGCAAATAAATTACGAATTTCGCGCCAATTTGCGGCGGCAGTCTCCACAGTCCCCACTCCTTATTCCCCAGTTTCCACTTGAGCTTAAATCAAGCGACCAGCTGAATGCCATTGAATGAGCATTGCAGTTATTGTTGTTGCGGAAGTCTCACTTACTTGATAGGTTGTGCAGTTGAAGCAGTGCCAGCAGCAGCTCTCGCCTTCGACATATCTCTTGGCCTGGCCGCGTTCGCAGGGCAGACTGCAAACGGATTCCGGTGGTTTCGGATGCAACAGCTTGAATTTTACCTCTGCAATCGGGCAAACAAAAGAATGAATATATATATGGGTGTGTGTGTGTTTTACACCTGTTGAGTAAAGTGCTTACCGGACATATTCAGGCGCAGCTCGCCCTCGTAGTACTCGCCCACCTTGACCCAGCGATACTGACCCGCCACCGACTGCTTGAAGTGGATGATATTATAGCGAGCTGGACCGTCGCCGTTGCCGTCGAAGCGAAAATCATCGCCGCTGAGGCCTGCACACAAATAAATGCTTTGGGGTTAAATGTGTTTACGGCTTGACGCCCTGAGCAGAAGGAGTAGAAACAGAACCAGGAGTAGAACCAGAGTCAGCCAAGGCTGCTGCTTCTTATCAGAAAATTGACAATTTGCGCGTTTTGCGTCAGTCGACGACGGACCGACTGGCGTGGTCTGGGCATGGCCTGGTCTCGGCTTTCTTGTATAATTTATTGAATTTCAAATTGAGTTCAATGACGATGACAAGCAAGTCAATTTTCCACTCGAAAGCACGACCAATGCACACTGGGTGCCTCCACTAAGGACTAAGACTGTGACGCAAGGCGAACGGCCTGCGATATAACCACTTAAATTATTTGCGCAACACTTGCGACAACGACAACGACAACGACAACGCATTCACACAACACAGTGAAGCACAGTGAAACAGAGTGAAGCACAGTGAAACCTAGTGAAACACTGTCAAACTACAGGCAACAGCCGTTATCTAAATTATCCCATAAAACTTTCGTTAAATATTTAAGCAGCTCAAATTATGCTGCTGTCCACATCAAGCTGCAACTCTATTTGAATCGAGGTGTGGCCTAAACTATCTAAATAAATAAATATAAATATAAAATATATAAATAAAGAACAGTGTTGCCATTGTAGCCAACTTCTAACTAGATTTAGCCTACTGGAAAGTGATTTAGCATAGCAAATTTTTAGATAACCTTTTGCCATAAATTTAACATGTTTGCCATTCCAGCTGGCTTATTTCTAGAATATATTCAGGTTGTTATTGTAGTTAATATTGAGAGATATAGGCAGCAAAGCCAGAGTATTTTACATAGTAATAGTTTATCATGAGAGAAATGTGGAAAATAAGCTCAAAGTTATTAAGCGAATAAAAATGTTATTAATTGTAATATTCGTATTGCAGTATTTTAAATATATGTATATCGGATTTTCGATAATTGGAAATATCAATGGATAATCATTTTATTTATTTTATTTTTATTTTATTTTATTTTAATTTGGTTTATTTATTTATTTTTTTTTTAATTAAATACTTTTGTAAATTGTGCAGATTTACATTAGAAGACTATTAAATAAATTGCAATTTTTGGAATAATATAATAATAAAAATAATAAGTAATAATTCTAATAAATAATAAAATTATTATAAAATGCCTAAAGTTGAATTTTTTTTTATAGTTTTCTAATGTGAATATTCACAAATTAGAAAAGCGTGTATTATTATAACTATAACTATTATTGTTATAAATATTAAAATTTTTGTTTTTATTATTATTAGTATTTTTTTCTTACAGCAGCCAGAAAAAAAAAATAAATAAAACGAAACAAAATGTATATATATATTTAAATATATTATTAGTATTATTATTACCAATATTATTGTTATTTATTTATTTATTATTAAAAAATATATAGATTTATATTTATAAATCTTTAAATATATTATTAGTATTATATATATTATAACCATTATTATTTTTATTTATTATTAAATTATTTTAGTATTATAATTACCATTATTATTGTTATTTATTTATTTATTATTAAAAAATATATATATTTATATTTTTATATATATTTAAATATATTATTAGTATTCTAATTACCATTATTATTGTTAATTATTTATTTATTATTAAAAAAATATATATTTATATATATTTAAATATATTATAAGTATTATTATTACCATTATTATTGCTATTTAATTATTATTATTATTTTTTTATTATTCTTAATTTATTTCGCTTTACATTGCAAGCTGCAAGAAGTGGTAAATTTTTATTTTTATTTTTTAGGCATATAACTACGAATGAAAGAGATGACAAACATTTATGGAATTCCTATGAATTCTTGTAATTCTTACGAATTAATCAAATAATTTTCCCTGAGCACCCGCCTGTCTCACAGATTTTACTAAATATATTATGCAGTCCGCATAATATCTAAATTGACAAAGTTTTATTTCTCTGCTTAGCTAAGTTTTATTTCTTTCTCTCTCCCTCTCTCTCACTCCCTCTCTTTAATCACCCATTTACGACTATCCGATTAGTTAACTTACCTTTGAATTGGACTTTACGCAAATATTTGAGCAAATCCGCGCCCTTCGTTGGCTTCATGGCATCGCAGAGCGAGGGCCGGCCGCCGCACAAGTCACGATGCATATCCCTGTTTGTGGATTGAGTAGATTGAGCTGTCTATGGCAGGCACTCTGTGTGTGCGTATGTGTGCGTGTGTGTGTGCTTACCTCAAGGCATAGGCAAATGCCATTACCGCATCGCTAACGAACTGCAACTGATCCTCAAAGTCGGTGTTCTGACGGGAGAGGCGCTCCTTGGTGGTGCAGGTGCGCGTATAGTTGTTGTAGGGTGTGCTGGTGCTGCCCGGATAGCGGCATTGAAAGTGGTCCTCCCAGAACTCTGCAAGGGCGGCTCAGTTAAATTACGAAAACAAAAAAAGAAAACTCTCCAGGCCGCACACAAAGGCAGCGTGGACAAAATGGAATTTTTGCGTACCAACAAACCAGGGATTGCGCTGGTTATTCTCCACGGTCAGGTTGAGAAAATATTCCTCGAATCCGCGCACGGGATTAGCCTGCGGCTGCACGGACAATGTGCCCTCCACCTAGCCGAAAAAAATGTACGAACAAGAGAAGAGCATAGATAACTTTCGGGCTCACGTCGCGTATGCGTAATTAATTTGAGTTCAGCTATGGAAGCCACTCGACGTGGCACTGTGGTGCTGTGGTGCTGTGGTGCTTGGGGTGCCAAATTAATTTAGCATAGCCAAGCCCTTTGTCAGGCAGAGAGACACACACCCACACACACACACACGCACAATTTATTTCAATTAAACCATAATTCATCATAGAGTAGCAACATTTTGTCTGGTTGGCCCTTTCGACAGTTAGCATCATTTATAAATTTGTAGTTGGTGTCATGTCACTCAGCTGCTGGGCGTGGCACATCAACAGCAACTCGCCGTACGGCTCATTAATCACACTTTCCCGCACATTTACGCTCATAATTTCCGCTCTGGCATCGCCCATTTACACTAAGCTGCATGTGTTTTTTTTTTATATTTTATTTACTTGCCTCTGGCTCATAGTCATCCGAGACGAGATTTCGTGCACTCCAGCCATCGGAGCCAATCCAGGAGAAGGCGCCTGTTGCATTCGCACGCCTCACCGCGCGCATCACTTGCCTCACTTCCTGGTCCGAGCCGAAAATAATGGCGCCTGCCATGGTCGATTTTCAATTTGCCAGAGAGAGAGAGAGAGAGAGAGAGGGAGGGAGAGAGTGTGAGCATGGTCAAGAATTAATTTTAATTGCATTAAATATAAGGCAAACGAATTAACAACCAGCCAGGGAGTCAGCCTGCTCTTCGGCTTCTCCTCTCTTCACAGGCAATTCCCTATAATTTGCTGCATATTTTAATTTATTTTGCGACGTGCCTTTTCATTGTAAATGAATTGCAAATTGCATTTTCATGTTCATACATTACTCATTCATTTCAAGAGCTCTCCATGTGAGTTGAGTACAGCTTTAACTTTTGTACATCAACCAGAAATTCATGAAACATTCAAAAGAATAGCAATAAATTCTGTGTAACATATTCTATCAAATAAATAGCAGTTTTTTATACCCTGAACCCATTGAAAATGGGAAATCAGGGTATAATGGTTTTGTTCAAATGTATGTAACAGGGCAGAAGGAGGCGTGGCAGACCCCACAAAGTATATATATTCTTGATAAGGGTGACGTCGAGTCGATAAGTCTATTTCTTCTAAATATTCCCTTTACGTATTTCGAAGTATTTCTTTCAAGAGTATTCGCTAAGTATTTCCTCTACTTATTTCCTATACGTAATTCTTTTACGTATTTCCTCTACGTAGTTCCTCTACGTATTTCTTTTACGTAACTCCTCTACGTATTTCCTTTTTATTGCGCTGACCACCAGCAGGCCTGCACGACTGAAGAACAGCTGCAGCTGCTGCCCTTTATATACAGCCACTTTTACTCAAGCACTGTCACTCTCAAACACAGCAGGTAGCGCTCGTTACAGTCGAGCTTCAAGTGACCAATGGGAAAGCTCTCTGCTGCTGTGAGCAAATGAATACTGCTACATACACATAGACAACTTCAATGATCTTCTGCTCTTCTTTTCTCCTTGCTTTTACTATAACTATAAGTCCTACTACTATTACTATAAGTCCTACTACTATAACAATAAGTCTTACTACTATAACAATAAGTCCTACTACTTTAACTATAAGTCCTACTACTATTACTATAAGTCCTACTACTATAACCATTACTTCTACTACTACAACTATAAGTCTGCTGCGCTTTATATATGCCCACTATTACTCAAGCAGTGTCTCTCTCAAATGTGAAGCCCGACGGCAGATAGAGCTTTTTGCAGTTGACCTTCAAGTGAGCACTGGGAACGCTCTCTGCTGCTGTGAGCATTCTAGCTTCGTTTTGCCTAAACACAAATACCAAATGAATACTGCTACATATACATAGACAACTTCAATGATCTTCTGCTCTTCTTTTCTCCTTGCTTTTACTTTTACTCAAGCACTGTCTCTCTTAAATTTCGAGCCCAACAGCAGCTAGCGCTCGTTGCAGTCGAGCTTTCAGTGGACAATGGGAACGAGCTTTATGCAGTCGAGCTTTAAGTGGACAATGGGAACGCTCTCTGCTGCTGTGAGCATTCTAGCTTCGTTTTGCCTAAATACAAATACCAAATGAGAACTGCTGCGCATACACATAGACAACTTTTATGATCTTCTGCTCTTCTTCTCTCTATGCTTTTGCTTTTACTCAAGTACTGTCTCTCTCGTTACAGTCGAGCTTCAAGTGACCAATGGGAACGCTCTCTGCTGCTTCAATGATTTGTTCAGGGGATTTGCTACTCGAGCAGTCTCGACGAGAGCTTTCTTACTTGTTTTTTAGTTCATTTGGGTCAAGTAAAGAGTTATAATAATGTATTTTAAAAAAAAAAGTAAAAATACATAAATAAATAAAAATAAAAATAGAATAAAATAAATAAAATAAATAAAATAAATAAATAAACAAATAAATAAGTAAATAAAAATAAAACTAAAACTATTAAAACTTGTACCTAACATTTACAAAACATTTTCCTCAATATTTATTTAAGTTCTATGATAAATACCATTACATATTTCAACTAACAAATTCCCCTATCAATTGAAATAATTTCTCATCGGAAAATAGAAAATCTAGAGAGAATGTAAAATGCATAAATTTGTAAATTCCTATTCCTATTCAATTCGATTTAATTTAATTTTATTTCTATTTGATTTGCAAGTTAACGCATTTCCATTTTCTGCCCTGGCAGCGATTTTATTGCCGAAACTTTTTGACATTTAACATGACAAATATTTCGACTACAAAAAAAAAAAAAAAAAAAAAAAAACAAACATAAAATAATTTTTCAACCAAATTTCAAATGTTGGCAGCACAAACTCCGTCAATCATACGCCCTGTGGTACGCTTTTATCATAAACAAAAATATGTCATTGAATTTGATTTGTATACCCTGTAGTACGAAAGTGAGCTTGAAAGGTATGCTGATTATGATTATTTAAGATTTATGATATTATATATAAATATATATTTTTTTTATTTATTTATTTATTTTTTTTTTTTTTCAATATATATGTACATATATAATTCTTCTTTAATATTTTTAGATTTTTGTTTAATATTAGTGTTTATTTTAGATTATTATTACTGAATAAATTATGTTAATTATTTATATATATTTTTAATATATTTTATCATTACTGACTCAATAGATTTTACCTACAATTACAGCGCATATTCTAGTCGTTCTCAATTTTTTCTTATATATATATATTTTTTTTCTTTAACATTTTTATTTATTTGAGGTATTGAAAACTCCCTTTGATTTGCAAATATTAATCAAATGCCAGTTACAGACAGCCAAGAAATATATTAAAAATAATTACCATCCGACGGTTCGGGCGGTCTTACGCATATCATTAATCAGCGCCAACTGAGCCAATGAGCGCCAGATGGCGCTGCAGCCGCCAATAGCATTCATTGACTCCTGTGCGGCGTCGCTTGATTTACATAAATGTGCCATCAGTAGTCGTTAAAGGATTGACTGGCTACAATGAAGAGCGAGAGAGAGAGGTAGAGAGGGCGCACAACCTTTTCATAAAAAAAAGAGCACGCAACGAAAAGGGTTTTCATTCCCGATCATTATTTATTGTGATTTGTGATTTGACGCCATTTACCAACACTACGCCATTCAATGGCCGCCGCTGCTCAAGTATTTCGCTCATTTCGTCAGATGATTAATCAAACTGACAAAGTATTTTCACTCGCACGAATCCTTACACATGTGTGTGTGTGTGTGTGAGTGAGCGTTTGAAAAATTACACGGCGAATTGTTAGTGTAACTGCGTCTGCTAACTGCCAGCGGGGGGTGAATTTTAACTGGGGCGTGAACGTATGTATATGGCAGTATTTCGATGTCCCTAACATGCTTTTGCTCTTTATCGCAACGGCTTAGGCAAATTTACTACGAAAATTCTAAAGCGATGTTAAATAAGCTTACAAACATGTTCAGGCTGACGAGGGCTTTGGGTCTCGATAAAAAAAAAAAACTATATCATATTAATATATATCGCAAGCAAGTGACGCAAACTTTGCTCGAATCTAAATATAAAATTTATATAAAACCTCTGCTGGATGCTTGCTTGACAAACTGTTAATCTGCTGCTTAACTCTCTAGCCGAAACATGAGAAATTGGAATTTTGTCATTTCCTGCACATGTAGCCACAATTACAAACTGGAGCACAGGGCTCTCTTAGCCTAGAGAACAATTAAGCTGCTTGTGTGTAAATCCGATGGAAACACAAAAGCATTCTCAAGTTTTCGTCCAGTCCGTGCTGCTGTTGTTGCTGTTGCTGCGCCTGATTAAGTTTCGCTTAACTTTCAGCTCGGCACAAAGGCCAATCGATAAGTTTGGCATCTGAAATAGGCTGGGACCAAATTATGGCGCGAAACAAAGCCAGAAATGTGAACGTGAAAGTGGGAACGTGTGGAATGTGCGGCTGTTGCTACTGATAAGAAATGACAACTGCAGTCGGCACAGCAGACGTGAGGCAGCAGGCAGCTGGCTCAGTTTGTCTGTCCATAACAATGAAAGCCATAACAATGAAAGCAAAGCCAGCCAAGCGAGCGTCTCCCCGACTGACCATCGAGAGTCAAGCGTCAATAAAACGGACATTTTTTGCCCGGCACTGAAACTGAAAATGAAACTTAGACTGAACTGAAAGGCTGAGACTGTGGGAAGCGTTAAGTGGCTGTCTGAATTTCTTGCTCATTGTTTGCATTTTGATAAGTTCTGGCCAACACTTTGGCCGAAGCAGGACACAATGTATCCCTGGCAGGTCCTATGCCAGCCCGTCTCCAGCAGCATCCATCGCTCTGTGTGCATGTTTAATTAAGTATCAAAGAAAAGTGCCTTTGTCTTTGCTGAAATGTTTGCCTGTGTGCAGCGCCTTTTGCGGTTTTGATTTGGGTCTGATACTGTTTATATTGGCATCTTAATTTGCATTTTGTGTTTAATTGGGGTGACTGCGATTGATTCTGCGAAGAGAGCTGAAAACATGTGACTTTAGCTGGCCTACATTTGTAGTTTTCTTTACTTTTTGTGTAAATGCCTTTAAAAAAGATTCACAAAACAATTTCAAGTAAAAATTTGCTTAAAGACTTTCGCAAATCATGTAAAAATTCAATTCATCCCATTTGGATGAAGAGTTTCATAATTCCCTTCAATTACGTCGTGATTGGCTGCTGATGTTGCAGTAGTATTAGTGTGAGGCTGAATTCTTATATGAGGGAACTTTGCATTTAAGCTGCGCGCTTCTATAATTATAATTCTCTTCAATTGCGCCCTGATTGGCTGCTGATGTTGCAGCAGTATTAGTGTGAAGCTAAATGCTCATACGAGGAAGCTTTGTATTTAAGCTGCGCGCTGCTATTCTTCAATTCCTACTGAATGCGAGAGTGAGAGAGAGAGAGAGACAAATAGCGCTCTACTATTGCAGTAGTATTAGTAAAATACTGAGCCTAAGTTTGTGTGCGGCTAGCGTTTTAGCTGCGCGCTTTTGATTGCTGGCTTCCTCTCTCATACTCCTACTCAGTGTGTAAATGTAGCTGTGTGTGTGAGAGAGAGATGGCTACTGAGGCAATGCGGACAGCGTCGCCATGACTGGAACGGACGAAGAGAAGCTAAAAGCAATGAATTTTGATTTACTCACGAGCTCAGCAGTGGAATTCGTTATTGGATGCACTTGTAAAAAGCTAATTATTAAGAGTACTGACCAAACTAACTCAAAGCTAATAAATAATTCACAATAAGAGTAAAAAGCTTGGATATTTATTCTTAAAGCATGACTAAGCTGTTGAATATAATATTTACTTACACCTTTTACATTTGTTATGCAGCTTGTGAAATTTGTATGTTTATGTAAATGGAGATATACATATATGCATATTTCTTAACATACAATCAACCCTTTTAGCTCTTATCTTTATATGAATTTTAAATTTAAGCTCAATATTCACATTTTATTCACTATTTATTATTTAAGACTATTAAAGGTTTATTTATATTTATTGTTTGTTGTTTGAGCGCACTCATCCGATATAAGTTATTCAGAAGTAGCTCAGTCATAGCAGATCGCATTAATTTAGCTCTTGTACTTTGTGCTGCCGCATAAAAACTTTAAATTTATGTTAACCCAAAAAAAGAGAACGATTTTTCCTGCTCTGATTTAAATATTATTTTTGATATTTTCTAAAAAACAATTGAATAAAATACCTTGTTGCTTGTTAAAGCAAATATATTCATCAATCAACAATAAACCGAATATCAAATGAAAATGCAAACATCAAATAAAACAAGAATTAAGTAAATATAAACTCAATTTGCATTTGTTCATGTTCATTTTCATGTATTTCTTTGCTTTTAATTGGTCTGGCACTTGCTTTTTCTTTTTTTGGGCGCAATGCCAAATACCATAAAATCCATCGACTTGATAGTTTGCAACAGTTTTAAAGCTGCATATTTACTGTACAGACCCAAACAACTCCAGTTGAGCAATTTGCGAACGTTCGTCCGCCTGGCAGTTTATTTTGTCATTTGCCAAGTCGTTCGACTTAACATTTTAATTTCCTACACTGGCACTGCCAAAACTGAATCTGGCCAATGGCAAAGAGTAGACAAATTTGAGCATCGAGAAGGCAATACGAAAATGTGGCTTTGATCGGACTTAGAGATACCCAGCAGATTAAGAAATGGCAGACTGATAGAAAATGTTGTGAAATTTCTTACTGAGAAAGAATTATATATAAATTATATTAAAGAGAAATTAAATTATATGATGAGTGAGGGAAAAAGAAGTAGTTGGGCTGATAAATAAATTACTATGTGGATTGTGAAGAATGTCAATTACAGGGTATAAAAACTGTGCATTTAAATCAGTACACTTTTCGACTGTCATTTAATTTGTGCAATTTCCGTAGACTGCACCTCGTGCAGCTCCCAAAAAAAAAGAAAAAAGGAAAATCCCTTCTATAAGTGGCTCTCAGCTTTCAATATTTTTCGCCTTGAAATTTAATGTAAAATATTTTTTTTTATTCACATTGTTATTTTATAATTTTTTTTTTTTTTTTTGTGCATTTCGTTGTTTATGTTGATATTGCACTCACCTCGCGCACGTGGCTTGGTGAGCAGCTTCTGTACAATATTATCGTATGCAATATCCTCGGCCACGCCCGAATCCTTGACGAGCTTCTCCTTAATGGCAATACAAATGTTATGGCGTGCCAGCAGCTCCTCTAGTTCCTCAAATGCCTGCAACAACACGTAGACAAAGGAATGGAAAATTACTTTCGTTGCAACAGCAGCGGCAACAGTGACGAGCCGCGCCACCAGTTTACCCACATCCGATCCGGGACATGAGTGCCAACCACCTACTCCTGTCGAGCACTAAAAAACAAACAAAATAACACAGAGCTCTCCGCAAAACAAATATGCCACGCTTCGTGTCGCCAAAGAAGGCAAAACGAGTGAAGCAGAAAAAAATGAAAAGAAACCAAAATAAACTCAAATCGAAGCTGCACCAGAGAAAGTGTGGCCAAGCACGCGAAACTCAATTCTCAAACTTAATTCCTGCCACACTTTCCAAATTGAATAAGCTTCCATATGCATGCAATGTACCGGAACTGAATCATATATAATGCTAGTTTAAGTACAGGATTTATATATGGGAGTTATCGAGAGAGCTGGAAGGACACGAAAGTGTTGTTCAATTGGAATGTATTTTGGCGTGTCGCTGATTGAATATATTTTATATACTTTGACTTGCAGAATGTAATTTTTAATTTAATATATCATATAAACAAAAGGGCAAATTTATCATTAATAATAATAATAATAATAGAAATATTTTATATAAATGAAAAATGCTTTATACTTTTTTAGCACTGTTTCTTTAAACTATTTTTTTATTTTATTTATTTTTTAATTATCCAGCGCCCTAAAATTTTAACCATTATATATATTTTTTAATACCTATAAATATTTTCTTTATTCATTTATTTAGCGCCTTAAAATTTTAACTTTTATATTTTAGCTTTTATATTTTAACTATTATACCTATAATTTTTTTATTTATTTATTTTTTTGATTTTATTATTTTACGAAATATTTACTAAGACAATTTATAATAGTTTTAGTATTTAAAAATTATTGGGTTTGTATATTTTAATTGTATATTATATTGTATATTTATTAATTTTTTCATAGCACATTTAATGATATGTTCATGAAAAATTAATATAAATTAAATTAAATTAATTAATTTAATCAATTGATTAATTTAAAAAATTAATTAAAATGCAATTATTGAAATTAATTTCATTAAATTTAATTTAAGTATTTAATTTAATGTAATAAATTCATTAATTAAAATTTAATTAATTAATACAAATTAATTTATTTTACAGAGCCAGCGCTTTTTTTCCTTCATAGTCTTTTATTTAGTATACAACTAAAACTCTATCACTGCAATCAAAGTTAAATTTAGTATTCTATTCAGTTGACCAGCACTGTATCTAGTATATAAATACATATGACTAAAATGATTACAACCCACAGTAAAAAATCCAAAAAATCTTCTTTAATAGCTGCAAAGAATCCATAAATTGCTGGCTTCTTTCAATTTGCTTACATTTTCAGCACTTACCTTAATGCCGTAGTTGCTCTCCTCGTAGATAATCGAAACATAAGTCCAACCCATGCTCTTCACAATCTCGACCATGGCCTTCACCTGGTAGTGGTCGGAGGGAATGGTGCGTGAAAAGTATTCGAAGCGCTGCTTGTTGCTCAGCTCCGGGCTGGTTGAGAAATACGAGACCTTCAAAATGTCGATGCATAAGCAAAAATGTTTGATGAAAACTATTCTATTAGAGCGTCAACAAAATTGCAAAATAGAAGAAAAAAAAAAAATATATATATATATATAAAATGAAAATAAATAAACTGACTGCAGTTGCCGATGTCGGATTGAAGCTGACTGAAAGTGGTCTGCCATGCACTTTTCGCTGCTCACAAAGTACAGTAAAGTGCTTGAGGTGGGGGCAATCACAACAACAACAACTGCAACAACAACAACAACAATTCTGCTTGCATCATGCAATTGCATGATAGAAAATCATAATTTACTATGCAATTTCTTACTAGTTTGCAACTTAAGTTTCCCTTTTCTTAAAAGGCTTGAATAATAGGCACGAACACGCTATTTGGTATTCAATAACAACTAAACTGAATTGCTGAATTCATTATTAACAATAAACTTGTCGTTAATGTAATTGTTGAGAAAACTGCGTTAGAAATTTAATGTACATATATAAAATTTTCACTCTGCTTCTTGTGTTTTGTTAAATGGAATTTATATTAATAGAATTAATATAGAATTTCTTAAAGCTATTTATTTTGTGCATGTGGTACAGATATTTATACAATTTTCTTTTAAACTATATTTTTTATTTGAGATCATTTAATTCAAATGGTATTTCTTTTTATAAAATATAAATTCAAAATATTAAAAATAAAATGTTTAAGTTAAATCATTTAACTCAAATGGCATTTCTTTTAATAAAATGTAAATATAAAATAATAATAATAAAATATTTAATTTAAATTCTCTCACTTTTTATATATTTTTAAATTAATTAATATTTAAATTTTATTACACATGTATATATTTTTTAAATTTTCATTTTATTAATTTTATTAAATTAAATTTAAATATAAATTAAATTTTTAATTAAATAGGACTATATATTAATTTTATTAAATTAAATAAAAATTTAATATACATATTTTATTTAGATTAAATTTTTTAATTAAATAGTACTATGTGCCAAAAAGTCATTCTACGTCATAAGAATTGCACTTGAAGAAATATTGCTTGAATTGCATAAAAGAATGTATTGCACCTACTAACCAACGGTTATTTAAGCTCATCACGCAACAAAAACACCAGTATAGGAAAAGCTTTATCATGTGATAAAGCGAGATAGCATTTCAGAAATGCTTTCTCGCAGCTTTGGCTCTCTTCTCGCTTCGCTTGCACTCTGACATCTTTTAAGCGATCACATATACATATGTAAATCTGCATGCAGAGCTTTCTCGCACTTTGTCGCTCAATAGCATTGCACTGCTTCTCGCGGCCACTCTGCTGTCAGCCTAAGAGAAGAAATATCGCTCTGCCTAGGCTTGTACACCCTGTGCTCTCTCAGCCTGTGCTGCAGCTGAATAAATGTGGAACAAAGGCATTGTTGAATTGAAGCCAAAAGCAAGCTGTTCTATTTTTGTTGTAAATTCCGCGAATGAAACCTATTGGATATAATAGAACTCATGACAAGGCAGCTAGTTTATTTAAATGTTTATGATATTTTTTATTTAAAGACTATTCCTGTTATAAAAGTGCTAACTTAAATTACAAACTTTTATTTTCATTTGCATTTACTTCGCTCTTTTAATACGTTTACTTTTCCTCCTATTTCTGATAACATTTTCATATATTCTTTCTGTAAATGCAGCTGCTCTCTCATTTTTTTTTAAGCACTTCTCAGCATGGCAGCTTATCTTTTCCACACCATTTTCCACGACTTACTTTTCCGGACATCTTGCAAAAGTTTTCTGCTCTCTGCTCTCTGCTCTGCAGCTGTCGACGCTGTCAGAGATTGTTTGGCTCATTTTGCAAAAGCTGTGCAGCCAGCGAACCACAAAGCCACTGACAATGCAACGATGTCGAAATGAAAACCGAAAACCGAAAACCAAAAGCTGCAAACCAAAAACCATCGAAGCCTCGCTTTTCAGCACGGCTTAAAAGTTTTTCCAAAAAAAAGAAATTTAGATCTGGCGTTGCCACTAGAATCCAATTTCATGCTCAAATTAACACCGTTTGCTTTTCGACTGTCTGAGATTTGTTAACGTGGCTATTGAACCAGCTGGAATTCATTTGAGCTGCACTCGCACGCCCCAAGCCGCAATGAAGTGCCGTTAACACCAGCAGCATTTACAGGTGTTTAGCAAACACCTTGATTTTGTAATTAAGTGCCATTACCAACAGCTGCTGCTGCTGCTGCTCTTCCGCCTCCTGTCAAGTGTTTCTCTGCCGTCTTTGAGACTGATAATGAAATTCTCCGAATGTCGCCGCTTTGTGCAAACTTTCCCAAGCATTTTCATTTTCATTTTCATTCGCAATGTCACATGTCTCCATGGCATTAACACACTAGGAACTACCGTAGCTAAATATGTAAATATAGTCGGAAAAAAGAAAACTTGGCATATTTTGTATAGAATTCTTTGAATTGAATGGAGCTAATGCTTGTTTTTCATTTATTTTCACATTAGCTAAGCTGATTTGACCAAACAACTGAAAAACAACAGGAAATTCTAGGGAAAATGCTATTTTCCTGTTTGCAATAATTGAATTTTTATTTTCTTTTATTTTGCTGACAATTCTATTGAATGCTTTTAGTGTTTTATATTTTCATGAATCGACTGGAGCTGCTTTCCTTTGTGCTTTCCATTCATGCTGGCTCTGGATATTAAAATGATGTCCCTCTGAGGACACATAAATATATAGTTTTTATCATACATCGCTTTGTTTAACCTTGCGCATTCCACTTGGGGCATTACATTTGCACTTTGACTGCGCCTTAAGCGTCAGCCAGCGGCGCTCTAGATGCTTTTCTTTTCATACATACATATGTATATGTGTTTGTTATGTAAAGTGTGGAACTATCAGGACGTAAACCGCAATCAAACGAGAGAACTGTTCACTGAGCAGATGTGAGTTCAGTTCACTCGTCTCCTGGCATGACTAGAAATTGCGGCCTTCTGTGATTTTTCCGACTGGCACTACGTGAACCGTTCCCTTCAGTAGCGCGTAAATCAAACAAGTCAACGGAGAGAGTTCATTGAGTACATTGATTACACTCGGCTCGACTTCTGGCAGTGCCATTTTCAACGAATTTTTATTAATATCAAAATGACTTTGTAACTCTTTGTTTGGTTTTTGAGCTTCTTGATGGTATAAAGGTTGCCTCAACATTGTTTTTTTTGGGTTTTTCTGGCCAGCCACAAGCCATCAACTAGCCACATGTAATGCAATCAAATGCTAACGCTTGATTTATGACCAACTCGGGGGCTGCAGTGAATGGCTGGCGCTGCCGTTTGGGGAGGGGGAGGCGGTGCGTGTGCGTTTTATGGCAGGCATGCAGCAGTAGTCGCTGTCGGAGTGCTGCTTATTGTCGTCTATTGACTTTTGGCCACGTTGGCCACGTACACGCAGCGCCACGTTGGCTACTCAATCTTTCGACGTGACTTTTCGACTGGCACATGACGTTTTTAGTTAATGAAATCGTAAGAGAGCTCGAGTTGTTAGTGGAAAGGGAGTTGGAGGAGCAGTACTAGTGAGTGCTCTGGGAACAGCTTCCGGGTGCAGCAGCTGCACTTTGTGTGATTTGTTGACCCAGTGGAGCCACGTGCTGGTCGTTAAACTAATTTCCAGCTAAGAGCAGCAAGCGACAAATGTTGTGCACTTTTTAATTACAACCACAAAAAAACTTTGCGCTGCCAAATTGGACAAATTGCAGATTGCAGATTGCAGTTTGCAGGTGGCAATACCAAAAAGTTTACGAGAAACGAGAGCGAGGCTAAAGCTAGATGGCTAACGAAAAGTTATGTATACGACATGTGCAACAACAATCACTTACCTGGGGTATCCGAAACAATCTCAGCAAATTGGCCACCTGTATGGATGTCACTGATGAGGCAGCACCCACCACGCCCGATATCACCTTGCGCACCTGCGTCTTGTTGCAATGATATTCGGCATCGTCTATGTTGCTAATCGAGCCTGCAAATAAATTAAATGTGCAAATTTGAAATTAATGTGGATATTAAATATATTTATACATATATCATTTTATTTTATGTATCAATTAAATTCAATATTATTATTATTATTAAAAATTCCCAAAGTTAAATATTTTGCATTTGATTTTATGCATTTAAATGTGTAAATAAATAATTATTTAGCCGAAATTTAATAAATATTTTATCTCTTGAAATTAAAATAATTTTATTATATTATTATGATTAGTACAATTATCATTTTTATTATAAATAGATATTTTTATTACTACTATATTATGGAAATATTCAATAAATATTTTACTAGCTATATAAATAAATATAATTAATTCTTAATCTCTTCATAATTTTTTTTTGTATATAATTTTTGTTGCTATTATTATTATTTTTTTTATAGTTATTACTTTATTATTATTTTTTAGTTTTATTTATTATTATAGTTACTACTTGATTATTTATTATTTTATTTATTTATTTATTTTTTATTATTATTGATATAACTTGCTTATTTACGATTTTAACTTTTTATTTATTATTATTTTTATAACTTGATTATTTATTATTTTTCATTTTTATTTATTATTGTTGCTTTATTATTTATTATTTTTATTACTTGATTATTTATTATTATTTATTTTTATTTTTATATTATTGTTATAACTTGATTATTTATTATTTTTATTTATTATTATTATTATTATTATTATTATTATTATTAATTTATTATTTTTTTATTTTTATTTTGTTATTATTTTTACTATGATATTATAGAATTATTCAATAAATTCATTCAATAATAAATATTCTATTAGCCACGTGATTAAAATGCACAGCAAATCCCCAAAGTCACATACTCTATTTGTCATTACTTATTCAAATCTTTATTCAAATAATTATTCACATAAAGTTCAATTCATGTTTGACCTTTGAAAATTGAAATGGTTTCATTTTAATTGCATGTGATATTTTTGCATTTAGTAATTCAAAGTGTTATCAACTCAATTTAAGCTTGTCAGCTTATCCCAGCTCAATTAAGATTTAAAACTAAAAACTAATAAACCAATATTGAATCATGAATGGCCTGTGGCTTGCACAAAGTTGTAAATGAAAAGTCAACGTTGTTGGTCAGAGTCAAAGCAGCGAGAGTGAGAGAAAGATAGAGAGAGAGAGAGTGAGTGAGTGAGTGCTCCAACAGTCAAAGTCCAAACTAAGCAAAACTCACACAAAGTAGTTGTTGTTCATTTTGTTTTTACACACACAAACGCAACGCCGACCCCTTGGCAATTATTCATTTGCATATTTGTGTGAGATTTTTTATTTTATTTTATTTTTTTGCTTTGTTTTTGATTCTTTGCTCTTTTTGGATTTGGTCTGCTTTAGTGCTTTCTATTTTTTAATTATAAAACTTTTCATGCTCGCGAATTTGTTGCACTACTGAAATGCGCCATTAAATAGTTGGCAACTGCGCGCCAGTAGGTGCTGCGCTTTTATTTCACATTATTTTCAATCTCTGTTCGTTTTTTTTTTGGGTAATTGAATTTACACTTTACTCAGCTTATTTATTTATTCATTTGCATGCAAAGTATTTCTTTATTTATTCTCACATAAATAATAAACTGCTTATTTAAGTGATTTTTATTTTTTTATTATTTATTTGAAAAGTTCATTCAGGCGTGCTTAATTTTGCGTAGCATTAAAGAACGTATATTTTTCTTAAAGTTAATTAATTTTGCAATTTCTCATCAACTAATGATGATAATGATACCATATTATGTAAGCGCAACGTAACACAAGCAATATTACGTAAAAGTGACGTAACACATACCAAATTACAGACAATATTACGTAAAAGTAACGTACCACAGAAAATAGTACGTAAAAGTAGCGTAACACAGAAAATAACGTAATAAATAACGTAACATATACCATATTACGTAATAAATTACGTAACACATAACATATGACGTAATACATAACGTAACGTATACCCTATTACATATAAAAGAAACTTAACGTATTTTTGCTAAACCGAACTCAATTTTAAGGGGTGTACCTATTATTTTCATCATGGGTGTATATTTTATTCATTATTTAAGTAAACGGACACATTACCTATAACGTATGTATAATATACATTAACTAAATCATATTACGTCTACGAAGCCTATGTCTGATATACGTTACGTAAATTACATTACGTATACGCAACGTTACGTAAATCATATTTCGAATACGTATATAGACATTCCATTTTTAAGTACCGTATTGCTGGTCTTCATATCTTTCATTAAAGCAAACAATTTTTCTGTTTTTTTGCTTAGACGAAGCTTTTAGCTTCGATTCTTGCCTCTTGTCCCTGTTTAAACACCTATTGATGCCACAGCCAGAGTATTCCTCAGAGCTGGCCCCCAGTGGCCTTTGCTTACTTGCACAAGTGCGGAGGTCCATGAAAGGATGACGCAATGCCAAGAGTGAGTGTATAAAGAACACATCGAATCAGTAAAAGGAAGATCATAATAAAAATTGATTTAAAAAGTGCTTTAAAGATTAAAAAATAAAAAAATAAATAAATGTTGCACAAATATATTGAATAGTGATTGCTTAGTAGATGTTTTGATAAATATATAAAATAACTTTATGTTTTATAATTGATTTAATAATTTATATAATTTTAGAAGTAAACTTTTAAGTTACTAATATAATTTGCTTAATATTTATATATTTTTTTATTTATTAATTATAAATGTTCTTAATATTTATATATTCTTTAAATTATTAATTATTAATTTTCTTAATATTTATATATATATATTTTTTTTTTTAATTATTAAAACTATCAAAAGTTCTTAAAAATTACTCTCAAGACATATATAAAAATGATTCGTAATGAAACAAGAAATTCAAATTAATACTTAATTAGTATTTCAGCAGACTATGCTACATATGTACATTCATGTTATTATATAAAATTTAAATAAATAGAATCTATCTTATATTATTGAAATATAAATCCAGCTATTTGTGTGGCTCTATTCATTTATATTTACAGCTTAGTTTGAATGGATATGAATCTATGTTTATTCCATTCCATTTGCATTCATATCTCTAAAATGTTATTTTGTTATTTGTTCGGCAACATTATTGCGTTGAGGCTCATAAACAAATTATTAAAGCAGAATGTAGCCAGACTGAGCTCTCGGCTGACCAGCTGCTGTGCTTCAAGTAAACAAAACTCGACTCAATGCGAGGGCAGATCAAACAGACGTTGGGCTCGGGCTATGCCTGTGGGGGCTGCCAGGCCACAAAAACATGCCATTTGATGGAGGCAGCTGTACTTAAATACAAATTAATTAACTCTATCGGGCTGCTGATGCCAGGCGGAGGGGAGGGGGCGTGGCCCGTAATGATGATGCCGATGAAGATGACGATGCAGAGAGCGCATTGGGCATTGTAGACAATGGGCTGCGAGGTGAGAGTTGGCGCGTGGCTCATAGTTTGCGGCATGCCTAATCCTGTCAATATAATTCAGTGACTTGGAAAATTATATTTTTCATACGTCAGATGCGTAAAACATGGCCGCAAGTCCTCGCTGCGGCACGTCGCTCAAGTAAATCCTTGTTACGCACATAAATAATGAAATTATGGAGATTAGAAAGTGTTCAGGCCTAGCACAAGGACAACCAACGAGCAACGCGCAACGAGCAACGACAACAACGGGCCCCAAGCCAATACTTGCCACACAGGCGCAATTGATTATAGATCGTTGCGGCTGTCGTTGCTGTCGCTCTAGCTGTCGCAGTCACAGTCGCTGTCGCCGTCGCTGTCGCAGTTGCCGTTTCATGCGCCTCGCTTTTGTAGCCAGATAAAAGCAATAAGCGCCCCTTTTATGGGCCCGGGCAAAGTGCCAGACAGCGCTGTGAGGCCATCTCATATATGTGGCCATGCCTCCGCCATTCGACGCCCATTTTGCTAACTTCCGGCCGGGTTGATCTCTGGCGGGGCACTTAATTTTCGCTCGCATTGACACGTGGGACTTGTGCTCTTCTCTGTTGTTGCTGTATTCCTTTATGCCACAGTGTGTGTGAAAGTGTGTGAATATTCAATAAATGACACCGTTTTGTCTTAAGGGAATTATGTATATTAGTTTTGGGCGCGTCGGAGACCGCCTCGGAGAGCTTAAAGACAGTAGACCTGTCTGCCTTTTCTTGCTTACTCTTGATTCCCCGCTGAGAAATCGTCTAATTTATTTATTAATTTTGTTTATTAATAAAGCGTTCAGCGCTCAAGTAAATCGCATTTGCGTCAGCTTTGCACAAGCGCCGACAATTCAGCTCACAAAGTAGTTGTGCTGGTAAGGGACATTTATATAAAGTGGCTAAAAAATAAAAAGAATGCATAAATAAAAAAGCATCTAGACAAAAAATAAAAATAAATAAATAAATAAAAAACAAATTAATAAAATAAAAAAATATATTAAAAACTAAAATAAAGAAAAAAGGAAGAAAAAAAGAAAAATAATATAATAAAATAAATTAAATAAATAAAATAAAATAAAAAAATATATTAAAATTAAAATAAATAAAGAAATAAACAAACAAAAAATAAAAATAATAATATAATAAAATGGATGAACAAATACAAATAAAAAAATAAAATAAAAAAAGAACATAAAAATATGAAAACTATATATATAAAAAAAATAAATAAATAAAATAAAAAACAAAATTGCAGACGTAAACAAATTAATATAATAAACAAAAAAATATATTAAAAAAATAATAATAATAATATTTAATAAATACAACACAATAAAAACTAAATGAATAAACAACAAATCAAACTAAAAATAATAATAAAATAATTGTAATTAGTAGTAGAAAATCACTAATATATAAATGTATATATATTTTTAAATTAAAATGTAAACTTTATTGCTGTTGCTTCGATTATATTGGAAATTACACTCGAGTGTCTCACTAATTGTAAAACAGAGTTGAAAAGACTCGATGTATCAATCATTCCACTCACAATTCATTTGTAAGAGCGCACGCTCATCATGCTCTTTTTTTGTACTTTGCTATAAAATCACTTTAAGTTGGCAACTCCGTTTTCAGATGAAAGAGCAGAGAGTTATAGTTTTATCCAATTCTATTCACAAAAACTAATACACACGCAAATATTGAGCATGCTTTGAGCATGAGTAACTTGAGCTTTAAGGGCGATTGCCTCTTGAAAGTATTGACCAGCGCATTTTATTCCATTAAAGAGAGCTGCAAACTGGGCAGAGTCTGGCAGAAACTTTGAAAGTGGGAGAGATAAGTTCAGCAGCTGCGTGGCGTCGGAAAGGCGCAGATTAAAGTGTCTGTGTATTGGCGTAAGCAGGTCAAGTAGTAAAGTGAGAATGAAGTCGTGAGTAGTGGGAGTATGAATAATCTAAAATATACTATTTTCTACAACTATTATTTTTTTTTCTGTTTCGTGTTCTTCGTTTTTCTTTCACATGTAAGTTCTTTATGTAATAAAAAAAAAAAAAATAATAATAATAATAATAATAATAATACGAATATAAGATATTTTATATTTTTATATTTTAATAAAAATATAAATGATTTATAAAAATTATGTAATATAAAAAATCTTCTTATTATATTATTATATTTTATTATATATTATTATTTATTTTATATTATTATAAATGTAATTTTTATACCCTGAACCCATATTCAATGGGAAATCAGGGTATAATGGTTTTGTTGAAATACATGTAACAGGCAGAAGAAGGCGTAGCAGACCCCACAAAGAATATATTTTCTTGATCAGGATGACGAGCTGAGTCAATTTAGTACTATTCGTCTGTCTATTTCTTCTAAGTATTCCCTCTACATATTTCTTCCAAGTATTTCCACTTTCTTCTAAGTATTTCCTCCACTTATTTCATTTACGTAATTCCTCTACGTCTTTAATGCTAAGCTGATCGATCACACACTCACCTTCACTTCGTTGCGCTGACCCCCACCAGGCCTGGACGACTGAAGAAATGCTGCAGCTGCAGCCTTTTATATACGTAAAGCCACTTTTACTCAAGCATTGTCTCTCTCTCTCTCTCTCTCAAATGTGAAGCCCGACGGCAGGTAGCGTTCGTTGCAGTCGACCTTCCAGTGAGCAATGGCAACGCTCTCTGCTGCTGTAAGCACTCTAGCTTCGTTTTACACATACACATACCGAAAGAGAGCTGCTGCCTACACATAGACAACTCTAATGATCTTTTGCTCTTTTTCTCTCCTTGCTTTAACTTTTACTCAAGCACTGCAGTGCAAAGTCTCACCCAAATGTTGAGCCCGACGGCAGGTAGCGCTCGTTGCAGTTGACATTCAAGTGAGCACTTACTACTATAAGTCTTACTACTACAACTATAAGTCTTACTACTATAACTATAAGTCCTACTATTACTTCTACTACTACTACTATTACTTCTACTACTATAAATATAAGTCTTACTACTATAACAATAAGTCCTACTACTATAACTATAAGTCCTACTACTATTACTATAAGTCCTACTACTATAACCATTACTTCTACTACTACAACTATAAGTCTGCTGCGCTTTATATATGCCCACTATTACTCAAGCAGTGTCTCTCTCAAATTTTGAGGCCGACAGCAGGTAGCGCTCGTTGCAGTCGAGCTTCCAGTGAGCAATGGGAACGCTCTCTGCTGCTGCGAGCATTCTAGCTTCGTTTTACACATACACATACCAAAAGAGAGCTGCTGCCTACACATAGACAACTCTAATGATCTTTTGCTCTTTTTCTCTCCTTGCTTTAACTTTTACTCAAGCACTGCAGTGCTCGTTGTAGTCGAGCTCTCTTTCGCTGTGAGCATTCTAGCTTCGTTTTACCTGCTACACACACATACACACACACTTCTTCTCCCCTTGCTTTTACTTTTACTCAAGTACGGTCTCTCTCAAATGTTGAAAGACGCGAAGAATTATTGAAATATCAGTTCTCCGAAGGGTTCAGGGGATTTCCTAGTCGAGCAGTCTCGACTAGAGCTTTCTTACTTGTTTATATTATTTATTTATATTATTATTTATTTTATATTTAATTCGGATTCGTTCACAGCCCCAGCAGCTCACCTTTAATAAAGTCCACAGCCATTTCGAGGCCGTACGAGTCCTTGTCGCAATCGTCGAGTATGTGGGCGCCCAGCGTCACATTCGGCAGCAGATGCATCTCGTTGATGCGATCGATGGTGTAGAGCATGGCCTCCAGGGCCTGGATGCCGCCCTGCGGCATGATGGGGCCGCAGGTGATGCTGTCCTCGCGCGAATGCACCATCATCAGGCCGCCAATTATGACGTCGCCCTCAACAATGGCCTCGCGCTTGACGGGCCAATGGCGCTGCGGCTGGCTGGCATAGAGGCGATCCTGCAGAAAGTCGACCGAGTCTGGCAGCGAACGCAAATATTTGCCGCCCAGCTCTGATATCAGTGGCAGCATCAGATTGTTGGCCTGATTGTTGTTGTTGTTGTTGCTGTTGGCGTTGCTGTTGGCATAGTGTGGCGTCACGTGGCGTCCACGATGGCGTCCGGAGCGCGTCGAGGGACCGCCAGCGGGCGACACGCTGAGCGGCAGCTCGATGTTCGCATAGCGCTGATAGCTATCCAAATCAAAATGATTATTGACATAGTCTAGCTGCTCCGCCACATGTTGCTCCAACTGCGGCGACTGCCGCTCCGCCAGCTGCTCGTCGTTGACATAATCGGGAAATGTTGCCGGCGTGGCCGAGTGCAGCCAGTGCGAGTGTTTGCCCAGCTGTTGCTGTCGCTCTTCCAGCTCAAGCGCCCTATAATGATTTTCTCTATAAGTCCGGCCGTGAACACGATGCTTATGCTGATGCAGATGCTGTTGCTGTTGCAAAAGCTTTCGTTGCTGCTGCTGATGATGATGATGATGATGGTGGTGGTGGTGGTGGTGATTATTATGATGATGCCTCGCGGCTGTGTGGCTCTTGAATTGTTCAACTGGCAAAAGCAGCTGCTGTTCTGGCGCTGGCAGCTCCCTCTTTAACTGCTCCTGCTCCTCCTGCTGTTGCTCTTGCTGCTGCTGCTGTTGCTGTTGGCCATCGTCCGCGGACCACTTATCTCGTATATCACCAATAACCGCGCTCTCCGCGCTCGCTGCACTCGATTCGCCCAGCGCCAGCAGCACAATAACACAAGCGAGCACAAACAAACGATTCGAGCATGCTAATTTCATGTTGGCATCGACTTTAAACTTGAGTTAATTCACAATTTATTTGGTTATTATTTGAGTGTATGTGTGTAATTTATTTCGAATATATAGCCATATTGCGGCATTGAAAGTTCCATTTTTGGCAACAACTATTTAGAAAAATTTAATTTAATATATATGTATATATATAAATAATTTTTTGTTTTCACTTTTCATTTATTTTTATTGCACTCATTTTTTGTTTAGAAAAACTTTTGTCATTTAAGGGAAAACTAAATTTCCATTTAATTAATTTTTGTTTTCCCTTATTCACATTTCGAGAAATTCATTGCGTTCATTTCTGTGTTATTTAATTTTTGTTTTTATATGAATATTATTAGGAGAACATTTAGTTATTACACTTTTTTTTCCTGTCTCAACTCTTGTCTCACATATCGTTCATTAAATTTCACATATTTTCATTGCGCTCATTTCTGTGGTATTTAAATGTCTACATTTCATTACATGGTCATTAAAATTGCTAAAATTCAGTGGAGCTGTCAGCGGCATTGCAACCGAACTCTAATATCATTAGAGCAGCAGCGGCGGCAGCCACGCCCAGCTTATAAATGTCAACTGTTAAACACCTGCCGCGGATGGGCGGCCATAAAAATGATTGCCCAATGCTCTTTGTTAGTGTTGGTGTGGCCGGAGGTGAACGAAAATTTTGCATAGAGTTTTATGCGTGGCAAAGGCACAGCACAAAGCGAAGGCGAGAGCAAAAGCGAACGCGAAAGCGTTGCCCACATAATGCACAAATCCTTTGCAGCAAATGAAGAAGGTGCCGCCGGGCCAGAGCCAGGGCCGCATACAAAAACAAGCTGCGAGCGTCGTGTAATTAATCAAATTGTTGGCGGCATAATGAGCTTGTCGGCTTGTCGGTGTCAGAGCACCTCCGAAGGCGACGGCTCTGGTAGAGCAGCTAGCAGCGCGGAGCGCCCAGTGCCACGCTCACTCTCACTCTCACTGAGTTGACTGACTAATCAACGGGCGCATTAACGCCGCTTTCCAGCCACATTCTCGGTCTGCAGTTTCGAGTTTACAAAATTACTTATCATCAGCATAATCAGCGGCATTATCAAGTCGATGGCAGTGAGACAGCGAGGGCAACACGAACTGGGGTTCGGGTCGGGTCTGTCATTGCCAGTCCTAACCTCACTGGCCTATCACTCAGCTCTGGGCTTCCAGCGCTCTGCTCTCGGCGTTCGCCTCTCGGCTGCAGCAGCTGTGCCCTCTACGGCTGCGGGACGCATCTAATAATGAGATTGCGTTAAACAAATGGTGCTTTCCTTTTATTGCCCTTAATAGACACCGGAGGCTGCTTACACGCTCGTAATTTATTTTGATTACATTTGTCGTTCTCTATCTGCGTCAGTCTCGCTCCTCTCTCTACGCTTTGTCTCCGTTCATTGCTATTTCACACTGTAAGCAAATGAGTGTGTGCTTGTGTGTGATTGAGCTTGCTTCAGAGATTTTAAGGTTCACTAATAAGTGGATCAGTCATTTCCCATCAAATCAGTTTTTAATGCCTTCTTTTATTATCATCGAATTTGTCATTGCAAATAAGCCTTAAATGGCTATCAATCACAATTAAGTCTAGATACAATTTGGAATCTCAGGTAAGTTTTAAGTCAAATGAGTCAAGCAATTGAAGTTGCTTTAATTGAATAGGTTGGGTACAAGTTTATATGCAGATTGAATACAAATAATTTGCAAGAGAGACTTGATCAGCCTAAAAATATTTATTGATTAAAGTAAAACTTTTTACATTACATACATACATATATGTCGACTGTGTGTCAATTTAGTCATTTTCCATTACAAATTTATATTTGTATACCTGCTGTGTCCAAAAATGAATTCCTGGTGAGCATCATTCACGCTGTGCTTTTCAAGAATCCATATATGTATAGTCTCTGCTTATAGTCCACTGCCAATCAGAATGACACTGAACGAATGGCCTCAACAGCCATCTCGCGCTCACACACCAATCACACAACTACATTCAGCAACTGCTATATTTGTGTCTCACTCTCACGCTCAGTTCAAGTTAAAGAATAAAAGCCCGCAATGAGAAGAGCGCAGCTACTCAAGCTGACGCTCAGCCTTATACTAATACGACTGCAACAGTGTAGCTATAGTTGTCTCCCTCCCACAGACTCTGTGAGAGTGAAAAAATAGCAGCCAACTAGGCGCAAGCTCACTTGGATAAAAACAAGGGTACAAGCTCACTCTTACACTAATACAACTGCAACAGTAGAACCACATTTGCCTCTCTGTGACTCTAGCAAGCTAGCTAGCATTAAGAAGCGCTCAGCTTAAGTACAAGCTCACGCAATCTCTATAAAAGCTCTCTGGTCCGCACTAATACTATTACAGGAGTAGCAGCCAATCGTGATGCAATTGAAGAGAATTGTGAAATTAAAAACAACACTCAAAGTATGTATTCATATGTAGATATTGTAATTGCTTCAATTGAATGTATTTATAGTTATGAATTAAGAGATTAATTGTAATATAATTCATTGATAAATAAATATTCAATGCAATTATCACATCGAAAGACAAAGAGTTATTCCATAATTAGTTTTTACGATTATTTCTTGCATATTTCTAGCTGATTGAAGCGCACATTCGGCTTACGCCCATAAATAGTGTTACCCAAATGGGAAAAACTTATCAATGTGCATACGAAACCGAAACGAAGGTTGCTCCACTTCAGATTCTCTCTGGGATGTCTTATCTAGGCTTATGCTGTGCTGCTCGCTTCGCATGTCTGCGCCCTGTTGCCCCTGTAGCCCACTGACACTTGGCCGGGTTTGTCATTGCGCTGTGTGTCCTTTGTGCTTTGTCTTATTGGGTATTTGGATGCGGGGACTTTGATTTGATTGAGCATTTCGTTCACTTGCTGTGTCCCTTTTTGCGCTCATTTGAATATCCCAGACGCGCTGGCATTGAAATTGAAATATGTATGTTCGTATGTAACGGAATGATGGAGGAACAACAGTCAGCCCCCAGCCCCCAGTCCCAGCCGGGATTTAAAGATAATTTGTGAGTGCCCGGGACAGCTTTGAATGCGGCCAATTTGTTTCTGCTATTGCGTGGGTGGCCAACAGAGCTGACTGACTGTTTGGCTGGCTAGATTTCAGCTTGTGCAAATTGATTTTCATCGATAGCGCACAAAGTTGCATAAATTGCCACTCGATGTGTTTGCGTTAAGCCCGGCCCAAGGTCAGACACTCGATACGATGGCCGCTTAACGGCCAATATCGTATTAACTATGCATAAAAAAAAAAAAATAAAAATACAAGTAAAATAAAATAGCACCATAAAATAGCACTCGTTGCGCCGTTAAGTAGGCTGTGAAAAAGAGAGCACAGTCTGTAATTTATGCATTCATCGGACGCCCCAAGTGGTTTCACTTTGTCGCAGTTGCAAAAAGCATCAGCTGACTGAAGTATATGATATATATTCCAGACTGATACAGCAATAATTTAAAGGGCAGCGCAATTAACTGAACAGCCCTTTAAAGCGTATATTGAGTGTCCCGCCGTCAGAATTTCCATGATGTTTCTCTGACAGGCGTAAAGTATGCTAAACAAATTGTTACATTTACATAAATGCCAGGCCGAACAACAGACGCATCAAGAAATTTTTCAAATTCGCATCAAATAACATTCAATCATACTTTTGTGCACACGCACACACACACACAGCTGGCTGACACCTGGACAAGGATGTCAACGTCCTGCAGCTAATAGCTTGCCTCAGCGCCGACGTCGATGCCAGCCGCGCGGATTATGCGACGCCTTCAATTTGTTACGCGACGAAGCAAAAAATTAATAGCAACATATGTAAAAAAAAAGAAAAGAAGAAAAATGCCAAAATGCTGCATAAGAATTGTGCTCGACGGCTGAATTATGAATAACTTTGACAGGTGTACGCATACGCGCTGATATGCAAAGTTCTGCCAAACACCACCACTCACCCACCCACATTCACACACACTCACACCCACACACTCACACGCCTCCGCAATGTCGCTGTCTACGTCAGTTACAAATGTCTTGCGAGTGTGTGATAAATTTCGTTGACACGCACCAACAACAACAACGACAACAACTGAGGGCAGCCGGAAGATATTGTACACAACTGTCTCGTCGGCTGTGCTCTATCTACAGTGCCTACGAATGTCTACGCACATGTCGCACATACATAGCTGCCAGGTAATCAGCAACAATGTCAGCTACACTTTTGACACTTGCGCAATCGTTTTTAATTTGATTAGCAGCTAAAGCCGAGTGGGAGACCAGCTCGTATATCATTTGATTGCTGCTCTTACCCGGCATTGTGCGGCTCATAATTTTCACGAAAATTACAATTTTCTGCGTGTAATTTATGTGAGTGTGAATGGAATAATATGAAAACAAAATGATAAATGATATTAATAGTTTATGTATAAGATCTATTTATAAATAATATATACAATTATAATAAAGTTGTATATTAAAATATTTTACCTTTAAGTCAACACAATTTAGACGTTCAACTCACATCGAAAGACAAAGAGTTATTCCATGATTAGCTTTTAAGATTACTGCCAAACAGATTGACACTGGCCGAATGGCCTCTGCAGTCATCGTGCTGACACACCAATCACACAACTACATTCAGCAATTGCTATTAATGTCTCTTTTTCTCTCACACGCTCAGTTAAAGATAAGAAATAAAAGCTCGAAATGAGAAGAGCGGAGCTACTCAAGCTGACGCTCAGCCTTATACTAATACTACTGCGACGGTGTAGCTATATTTGTCTCCCTCCCACAAACTCAGTAAGAGTGAAAGAATAGCAGCCAACTAAGCGCAAGCTCACTTGGATAAAAACAAGGGTACAAACTCACTCTTACACTAATACTTCTGCAGCACTAGAACCACATTTGCCTCTCTGTGACTCTAGCCAGCTAGCTAGCATTATGAAGCGCTCAGCTTAGGTACAAGCTCACGCAAGCTCTATACAAGCTCTCTGGTCCGCACTAATACTATTACAGGAGTAGCAGCCAATCGTGATGCAATTGAAGAGAATTGTGAAATTAAAAACAACACTCTAAGTATGTATTCATATGTAGATATTGTAATTGCTTAAAAAACAAATAACAAATTTAAATTAATTGTATTTTTAAGTTTTCTTTAAACAAATATATATTATGTATTAATTCATTTAAAACCTAATCAGCTTAACTAATTTACACTTTTTCCTTTTTAATTATTATAAATTTATACACATAGAGAACAGTCCTTAAAAATATGTGTAGAAAGCCTTTTTTCTGCCAATTTAAGGTACAGAAATGTACGCAATAAATTTTAATTTATTAAGATATAAAAGTACATTCCATTTTCGGTATCTCGTTTATTCAGATAAATATTAATTATCGTGCTTGGGCTGCTTGAATGTGTATCGACTGTGTTTGTTTAGGTCCTCTGTTAAGGTGAACATCCATACAAATCCAGCTAACTGGCCACGCCCAGCATTACCAGCATTACAGTGGGTCGTGGTAGTTAATGGAAATAATTGCTGATTTCATTACGTGGGATATATTAATGAGCAGCCGTGCCGCACTGACTGACACACACACAAACACACACTCACACAAAAGCTATAAAAGTCATTTTAATAAAGGTCAACAAACATAAATACTGAAGGAAAACAATTTCACTTTCATTTCCGGTGCCCGGCGAACGCAATGCGATGTGAAAAGTTTCGCTCAGCCAAGGGAAACTTTGCCATCTGACATTGTTGAGCTGGAGCTTGAGCTGATGTGCTCGAACGCTCCCGTAAATACATAAAAATATGCGCAAATAACAATAAAACCTACAAAATTATTGATATTGGGTGCATAAAAATTGCTACACAATGTGGGGGGCGTAGCTCAACGCACGAGAAGCACTCGACCTGAAACTAAAGCTAAAGTCAAAGTCAAAGCTGAAGCTGTAGCTGAACTAAGCAAATAACCCTTAGATGTTAGGTAAGAGCTGGCTCTTATTCTGGCCCGCAGGCTGGCTAATATTAAAACAAATATGCCGAGACGAGGCTAAGAAACTTGTGCTGCAAATACTTTAAGGCAAACTTTATTAGCTATCAAAATACCTGAGATTTGTGTGTGCGGCCCGGCCGACTAAATATAGGTCTAGCGTCTTAGGACCCCAACAACAACAACAACGGCAAAAGCAACATCACCAGAGGCAAGTTATGCATGCGCCGACCAAAATACAAAATGGAAGAATTGTAATTGGTTTCGTGTGTTTAACGCTTTGCGCCTTTGGGCCACAAAATGCGGCTAATAATCCCGTCTAGGCACGCAGCTCAAACAACAGGTTTCTCATCCACGCAGCGTATGTGACGGGCGAGCAAATGCGAATGGCGAATGTTCGACAGATAAGAGACAAGAGCAAACGGAATGAAACTTTGTGTCTACTAAATAATAAATTTGATGTGGGCTGCCTGAGGGCTCACTATACGTACGTAAATAATTCAAAAATCAAGCAACCAAATCGAGCAACCCATTTATATAATCAAATGTTATGTGAATAAAAACTTGAGTAATTGAGGAACTTATTCAACTGTCAATCAAATGCAAATGTTGCTAAAAACATATTCAAACAAATTTATTGTTCATTGTACAGGTGGAAATTCATTTAAAAGAACAATACGGAAAATCAATTAATGAAAGCAAGCAATTAAGTTTGCCAAAATCAAGCAGCGGAAGACCATATAAATGCACAATTATTAAAATACTAATGTGGCAAAAAAAAATTAAAGAGAGAAACTCAATCACACACACAGAGACAGACTACCAAGCATAGTCTACGGCGTAGGGGAGGGAGCAGGAGCAGGAGCAGGAGTCGGTGGCAGCGCACATGACAGGAAATCGACAGGCGCTGCCATGTAGCAATTTAGCAACAAATTGTTTTCATTCACATGACAGCTGCAGGGCAACCGAACTCAATCAAATGATGTGTGTGTGGCGCACCGCTCGCACCGCCCCGCCCCGCCCCTAGCTGATTGGTCAATATTGCGGTACAAATTAACAATTTGTAGCAGGTGCTCAAATCGAGCATAGAATGTGAACAGAGAATTGTTTATATAAATAGAAGACTAGATCTTTAGCAAAATGCAAGGAAAAATATAATAATAATAATAAGTAGTTAAGAGTATTAAATTATAAAAAATAAATAAATGGTGAATTAATTAAAAATAATAGAAAACTTTGTTTATTTCTATTATTTTTAATTAATTCACCATTTATTTATTTTTTATAATTTAATACTCTTAACTACTTATTATTATTATTATATTTTTAAAAATTAATTATTATAAGCATAAATAAATAAGAAATAAAATAAATAAGAAATATGTGAATAAGATTTTATGTAGTTCAAAAAATTTGTATTTTTAATATTTTTTTAGTAAAAAGAATAAAAATTAATAATAATATATAGTAAAAAAAATTAAATATTTAAACAGTAAATTAAATAATAAATAATATTGACATAATAATATTTTTTTAGCAGTTTTATATTGTGAAAAATATAATAATATTAATAAAAATAATAATTAATAATATTTAAATAATTCATAATTATTTAACAACTTTATATTGTAAATAATAAAAATCCAAATAAAAGCTGAACTTTATTTTGATTTTTAAATATTTTTTTCTCTTGCTAGAATTATTTCCTTATTTTCGCATTATTTACTTTTGCTTGTTCGCATTTATTATTATTATTATTTTTTTTTTACCAAGAAGATATAATGTTTAAGTAGTAAATTATATGAACAGAGCTAGGACTATAATAGCATCACTTTAACTATTGCTCTGGCCTGCCTTGACAGTCAAAGTGTGGAGAAACATTAGACATTCTCATAATTAAATTTTGCACGCCAAATAAACGCATTAACTTAACAAAGTTACAAGTAACCAAAAACTCAGACGTAAAGTGAAAATTTTCATAATTAATTTTTGTGGGCTTCAAGTTGTCAGACGGACGGCCGGTCCACCCTTAAGGAGCAACCCCTAGAGCAACCCCTAGACTGGGCTGACTGGCCTTTTTCACTGTTCTCGTTTGCCATGTTTGTGCGCAATTTGTCCAGTTTGTCGGCGCGTCAATTTGGGCAACTGTTTGCATAGCGAGCAGCACAATAAACCTCACACCTGAGCACCAGCAGAGACCCGAAAATAGACACAGACCTGACTAGGACCACACCACAGTCCAGCGCTGGACTGCGGTTGACCGCTCCTAAAGAGATCGGCTGTTGCACACTACTAACTTATTGATGACAGAGCCAGAGAGGGTCTTGAACTGAACTCGGCCAGCTTGGCTCAGTAAATAGTTGGCATTTCACCTGGATGTCTGCGTGTGTGCGCGCTACGCATGCATTAGTATTAGTTGACCAAATGGACGCCGTATAAAACATTTGGCTATTCGCTTCGTTGGCAATTTGGCTAATTGAATTCCTAAGCCTAGTGCCCGACTATTTATACACACTCATGCATGGGCCCAAATGTTTGGCTAATAAATGCAAAATGCTGTTATTACCCGGTTGCTGGCCATTCGGCTAATATTTTTGGCAATTTAACTGTTTCGATTATTGGTATTTGCTCTGAACATGCGAAAAATTACATTTTATCTGGCATTGGGACCAGTGGCAAATCAATATCAACCATTTCGCATCCATTAAAAGTAGAGAAAACGCACAGCAAACAATTCGTAAAATTATAAAACTTTGCTCAATTTACATTTCTGCCTAATTCTGCTTTGACCTTTAACAACATGAATTTGGCATAAAATTCTAAATTTCGTATTAAAAATGTTCCCTTTTCAAATGTTATTGAAAGCAAAAAAATCATTGAAAATACAAGAAAATAAATAGAGACAAAATGAGTTGTGTTATTTAAATTTAATTGCTATTTTATTATTTTAATTTTTTATTTTATTAAAATATTTTATCTTTACAAATTAAAAACATAATTATAAATTTATTTTTAAAATAAATAATACAAAAAAAAATTTATATTTAAAATAAATAATAATAAAAAAACATTCAACTACAAATTGTTTATTTCTTTACATAACTCACATCGAAAGGCAAAGAGTTATTCCATGCTTAGCTTTTAAGATTATTGCCAATCAGATTGACACTGGCCAAATGGCCTCTGCAGTCATCGCGTCTTACACCAATCACACAACTACGTTCAACAACTGCTATTAATGTCTCTTTTTCTCAGTTAAATTTAAGAAATAAAAGCTCGCAATGAGAAGAGCGGAGCTACTCAAGCTGACGCTCAGCCTTATACTAATACTACTGCAACAGTGTAGCTATATTTGTCTCCCTCCCACAAACTCAGTGAGAGTGAAAGAATAGCAGCCAACTAGTCGCAAGCTCAATTGGATAAAAACAAGGGTACAAGCTCACTCTTACACTAATACTTCTGCAGCACTAGAACCACATTTGCCTCTCTGTGACTCTAGCAAGCTAGCTAGCATTATGAAGCGCTCAGCTTAGGTACAAGCTCACGCAAACTCTATACAAGCTCTTTGGTCCACACTAATACTATTACAGGAGTAGCAGCCAATCGCACTGAGAAGAGCTCGCAATGAGAAGAGCGCCACTAATCAAGCTGAGGCTCAGCCTTATACTAATACTACTGCAACAGTGTAGCTATAGTTGTCTCCCTCCCACAAACTCAGTGAGAGCGAAAGAATAGCAGCCAACTAGGCGCAAGCTCACTTGGATAACAACAAGCTGACGCTCAGTCTTACACTAATACAACTGCAACAGTAGAACCACATTTGCCTCACTCTCACAAAGAATAAAAATAAAAATAAAAGAAAATGATATATAATTTAATTTTAATTTTTAGTATTTTATTTTATTATTTACACTATTATATTTGCCCATTTTCCATACAAATTTTATTCTACATTTCTACATACATCCAATATTTATTCATATTTATATTTTATAGAAATAGAATTAATATATTTAATAAGCATATATTTAAATAAGCAATGCAATCGATACTTTTCATAACATTTTTCCGTTCCATAAATAGCAACTTAAAGCAACTGCAAATAGACCTTCATTTTAAATCAGTTTGATAGAATGTTGGTCTGCTCTTTAGTAAGAGAGATATGACTTCTGACATATACTCAATATTTTCGAGCAGCGCTGACTGACCTGTTGTATGGAAATCAGTGTGTAAATCATGGCCAAGGCCAGATTGAGCTATTTGTTTGACTGGCAGTAAATTTATGACGAGACCTGTTCTCTCTCTGCTAGTAGCACAATTACATAAACCTATAGAGTTTGCTCTGGCCCAGCTCAGCCCGGCAGTTGGCAAGGCTGCTGTCAGCCTGGCTCTAGCTGGCTATGGCGTGCGGCAGTCATCAGCATTTGCCGCCACCACAAGCCGTCAATCTTGCTTGCACAATTTCATTTGTGCATTCGTGTAAGGCTATAAGCAATTTTTCTTTGGACGGGCGACAACAGGCGCTCTCCTCACGCTTATCAGTGACTGTTCACACTTCTGAATTTCTTTGTAAGCTTTCTTTTTTTTTTGCTGTGTGTGTATGTGGGTGTGTGCTGCTGGATCAAAGCTTGAATGGCAGCTGTGTGTGGCAAAAACAGTTTGCACAAATCGTTGTGCATGACTCTGTAAATAATCTATTTCATGTTTACTTGCCACTTGCCAGCTAACCAGCTAACCAACCAACCAGCAGAGCCACAAAGTCGCTCACTCTCTCTCTCGCTCTCACTCCCGCATTCACTCTCGTTGGCTCTGTTATCCGCGTGGCAGGCAAACAGCGAGCAGGCAAACACCAACACTAGATGGCGCCATTTTGTGTGCCGGCTTGTCTGCTGGCGTGACAAATTATTATGGTATATTGGTTCGCAAATCAAATGAGCACACATGTAAGCATACTTCAGTGTACATTCGATCATTGCAATGAATCGACTGCGACAGTTGACACAGCTGACGCTGACGCTGCCGCAGCCGCTGCCGCAGCCGCTGCCGCTGCTGCTGCTGCTTCATTTATCGCAAATTTTCGAGTGCCAAATGCGATTTTTCCAGTTGAGTGTCCTGGTTTTGAGCACCCATTCAGGTGTGGCTTTGCTGTACTCTTACACACAGAGCTGTGTGACTCTAAAATTTTATCGAGAATACATTCAATTGATGCGATGAACATTAAATTAAATGCGCAGCTATTTTTGGTTTTTGTATTTCGGTCTCTTATCTGCAATCTAAAAGTATTTTTACTGTCATCAAGTGTGCCAAGACAGTTTTAATTTTAACTTTCTATTTATGTAAGTGCAAAGATTTAATTTCAAAGTGGTTCCAGGTATAGAAGCTGCCCAGCTGAGAGAGAGAGAGAATTTACTTTAAATTCGCTTGGATAAATTTGTTGAAGTAAACCTAAGAATTTGTTTATAAAATATTTATAAAAAATAAAAATAAATAAAAATATATATAATAAATAATAATTTGTGAAGTCTTGTTAACTGAAAAATATTTGTTATATTTGAATATAATTGCATTGTTATTTAAATAATAAGCAAAAGCTAATATAAAAATTTAAAAATACAGTTGAATAAAAAAAGCAATTAATAAATCGTTTACTTTAAATTGGCTGGGAAAAATTGATTGATTGATACGGACCTAAGAATTTGTTTATAAAAATAATTATAATAAAAATAAATATAAATATATATGTATAATAAATCATAATTTGTTAAATCTTGTCAAATGAAAAATATTTGTAGGTCTCTGTTATATTATAATATAATTCTAATGGAATTTAATTTAAATTTAATTTATATAATTTAATGTAAAAGAAAATAATAAAAAGAATAAAAATTAAATAAAATAATAAAACTTATAAAATACATTTTTTAATTCCATAAATATGTTTTTTTTTTTTTTAAGTATATTCATAACTAATAAAATATAAAAATTATTTATTAACATATTTTTATTTATTTTTGTAATTCATATATTTAAATGAATTATTTATTTGTTTCATAAATATGTGCTCTAACTCTCACTAATTAACGAGTTTTCTCGCTTATTACCAGCGAATTCATTTTTATAAAATAAATTTTTGTATATGCTATATGTTTTTTCTATAAAAACTCATTTAAACAAGTACAATATTTTCTTTGCGGTGGTTTACAAACAAGTTCGTGGAAAAAAAGAAAAAAGAAAATGCTCGGAACTGACTTTTGTTTTCAGAAACTAATTGAAATTCGTAGCTGCTGGCTTTTTGGTAATTTCATTTAGTTTTGCTCCTTGGTTGCAGAGCATGTCCTTGCATGTCCAGCAAATCTGCATGCAGCTAGTGAATAATTATTTTGTGAGCTCTCTTTTTGCAAGAATTTCACATGTTGCAGCTGGCAGTCCAATGGGAAAGACAAAATTAAATAATAAATTTTATGACATTTTGTTTTTTTTTTTTTTATGAAACTGTCTACTGAAGTGCATGGCAAAGCATTGTAGTCCTAGTGGCTAGTGGCACGGGCTAGCAATTTCATTTCATTTTCATGCAAATTTCTTCTTGGAATGGCCGAAAACACAACATGCGATTCGTATGATGGCTGTTAACAAAGCTGTCGGGCGAGTTCCGGTTGCGGAAATTGAATCATTGTTTTCGTAGCTGTTGCATCTGGCTGAGCAGGGCATAATTAAAGCCAACATGCGAACCGATTCGAGAGAGTTAACATAACTCAAAAGCCCCTTTAGATAATTTAATGGCCCTCGACATGCAACAAAGCACCAGCAACAATATCAAAAGCCGACTCATCCAGCACCACCCCCAAAGCACAGTCGAGTCAAGTCCCGGTCCCGGGCCCGGGCAAGCCTGGAAATGGTGTTAACTGTTTCATGCAGTTCACTGACCAGCGTTAGTAGCAGCCAAAAAGGAAGCGGAAACTGCCTTCGCATGTTAGTGTTGCTAAAGCAACATATTTTAATTTGCCAAACGATGTTACACTATATTATTATAGCAGCTCATAAATATTTTTTGAAAGAGCTGTATTTCTTTTTTTACAATTACAAGACAAAGGCGGAAGTGCAGTTAACATAATATGAATTTAAATTGAAAAAAAGGAACAGAATTTAAAATATTTTGCCAAAGCAGAAGTTTGTTATATTTGAAATACGCCTTTTGCTAGTTTTTGAGGAGGCTGGTGCTGGCGAATTATAAACGTAATTCGTAATTCTATAAAATAAGCACAAATCTATACCTAAAATACAGAGTTTCTTGCTTCAAAGATGTTGTATATATCATTTTATAACAGATTTTTAATAAATATTTAAATCGATAACAAAAACTGTAACAGTTATCGATTTTTTAAATTAAACTTAATATGCGCGTGTAATATACGGACTTAAGAAACTAAAATTCAAGTCGCTAGCTCTTATATCTTCTGAGATAGGCGCGTTTTAAAATACGGGCAGACGGTCTGGGCTCATTTTGCCTGTTACATACATTTCACAAAACTTTGTGCTTAAGTCTCCCAATCAGCTTTTAGGATTCAAGGAAAATAATAATAGGTATATTAATATTTTTATTAAATAACCTTCAAATAATCCTCATCAATTGCTGTTTATATATATTTTTAATAAATTGATCTATAATTCAAAGTTCTGCACATTGAAACAGAGCGAAAAAAAAGAGCCAGGAAGTTAGTCTCCGCTCAGTGCCTCAATGGCCAGCCACAAATCCCAGCGAGTGCTTGGGCTAGGGCCAGTTCGCATTGTGCGATGTATCAATGTCCATAAATTTTTGAAGAGCTTCCCAACGGTTTCAGTAATTGCGTGGGGCATGCCAGCGGGAATGGGTGAGCAGCCGTAGCCGCAGCCGTAGCCGCAGCCGGAAGCTGATGAAATTAGGTGCAAAGTGTTGGAAATAATAAAAAGTAATGCGGCTGTAAGTGTATTGTTGGTATGTGTGTGTTGCCAGACGGCATAAATTTCGCACGGCAATGCGAAAACGAAGACGACTCACGTAAAAGCCATATTTACTTTTTACGGTAACAATGTAATTCTCCGCTTTTTATTTTGAGCAGAGACAGAGACAGAGAGAGTGAGAGAGTGGGAGAGGGCAGACAGCTCGTAAATAATTAGTGCGCTGCCTTTTGTTAGACATTTGCCATAAAAACTGACAAGTGACAAAATACTTTTTGCATGTCAAACTTTTTTACGATTTTCTGTAAAATTTTCAAGAATAAAATTAAGTTTATGGCAAGTAGTCTTGCAGCTGCAACATGTGTGCAGAGGAGTCTGAGCCGTATGTCAAGTGTCTGTCAAGTGGGCGTGTTATGGCCATAACAAGCCGAACATTAACATCTACTTTACGCCGTCTTTTTATGTAATTTCAACAAATTGTGATTTTCGCTTGTTATTTTTGATTTTTACTGCAAATGCAAACATTTGAGAATTGCGGAAATTGCGGAAATTGTGAAAATTGTGGAAATTGTGCAACTTTTTAATGCCACTCGAGCGCTGGAATGCCTTAGCCGAATTAGTTTTAGCCACAAGAGCAAGTTGTTTGATAATTGTTGCAGTTCGGCAAAGACGTGGTTCCATTAGGCTAAAACCAAATCCTTGAATGAGCACGCACACACACACATGAGCAATTTAAAGACACTTAAGTGGCAATTTAGGTTTTTTTTGCCCAATTGATTTCCAGTTACATTTACAGTTCAACTTGCAATCACATTTACGGCAAACAGTTTTGGGAAATGGGTTTTTATTTTATGCCAAAAAACACATAGCCTGGCCAACAGCTGTGGCAGTTGCCATAAAGCGCTTCATTTATAAAATATCAGTAACAACAACAACAAAATCAAACAAACAAAAAATATATCAAAACAATAAAGTGAATATATGGGAATATAATCACATTGCAACCTGAACAAAAACTCGAGTGCAAAATAACCCAGGGGGGCGTGTCGAGCTGTACAAACTGTTAACCAATCGACAAATAAAAGCAAACCATAAACTGACAAGCGACCAGCAGGAGGCAGCAGCAAATTGGTTGAATTAAGCTTAAACTATCTACAGGATGAAGTTGAGAAGCGCGGGCTTAAGCTCTTAAAACGCAGCTGCTGGTTTTAATCAATATACATAGTTGGAATATTTAAAATATTCATTAAACTGAATGGGAATGTTGGCGAAATATTCATTTAAAAAGATTCCAAAGGCATTTGTTAAAATCAGAGATTTTGTAAAATGAAAAAAACTGACAAAAACATTCAATAATATAAATTTAATTTATTTTATTTAGGTATTCATTTATTTTTATTTATTTACTTATTTATTTACTAATTATTTATTTACTAATTTACTAATTTATTATGATTAAATGAAATTATTTTGTGTTTATTTTCTCTTCATATCTTTATTATTATATACTTTTATAACATATTTATTTATTTATTTATTTATTATTTTATATTTGATCTATTTTATTATGTATACAATTTTTTAATATTTATTCTTTTTATTTTTGTAATAATTTATTATGAATAAATAAAATTATTTTGTGTTTATTTTTCTCATATTTTTATTATTATATATTTTTATAACATATTTATTTATTTATTCTTTATTATATTATTTTTTATTTATTTTATCTATTTTATTATGCATACATTTATTTTTATTTATTTATTTTTTTTTAATATCTATTCTTTTTATTTTTATTTTTTAATAACTTATTATGATTAAATGAAATTATTTTGTGTTTATTTTTTCTTCATATCTTTATTATTATATATTTGTATAACATATTTATTTATTTATTCTTTATTATCTTATTTTTTATTTATTATTTTATATTTTATATAAAAGCTTTTTTATTATGTATACATTTATATTTATTTTATTTTATTTTTTTTAATATCTATTCTTTTTATTTTTGTAATAATTTATTATGAATAAATTTAATTATTTTGTGTGTTTTTTTCACATCTTTATTATTATATATTTTTATAACACATTTATTTATTATTTTTAATTTATTATTTATTATATTTTTTTTTATATAATATATAATATATTATATATATTTTATCTTTTATTTCATATTTTATACTACATATTTTATATTTATTTTTTAGTTTTTTATTATTTATTTTTCAGTTTTATATTTTATTGTATATTCATTATTTATTTACTTATATGAAAATGATATAAATTTCTTTAAAATGGCGCGTTTATCGAAAAAAAAAAATATAATATATTATATAAATTTATATGTTAGGAAACTATATTTCATTCTTATCGGTAAAATCAAACTTCCATAATATTTACTTGAAGTTCTTCAATATATGACACATCGACTTTAAGGGAGAGTTGCGGGTAGATCTCAGCTCGCCAAAAACTTTCAACTTGTGAAAGCAGTGAAAATCTGGCGACGCCTTTGCTTTTGCTTTTTCTTTTATTTTGTCTTTTTTTTTTCTACTGTGCATATTTAAATAACCAACGCTGTTTGCTTTGGCGCAGTGTGACCAGACTACGTGATTGACTATGCATTAGGAGGAGCCGCTCCAGGCCTGGCCTGGACAGTTTTATTGAATTTCAAGCCAACAACCGGGCAGCTGTCAGCGACCAGGCAAAGAGAGCCGTTGACGTCAAAAGTTTTGTTGAGTTGTGACTTGATGGATTGATATTTATATGGCTGTCCGGCTTGTGCATTCTTTTTTATCATTTAGGAGCCAAACCTTTTGGCATCGATTAGTTTGACTTTGACATATTTGCTCTGGGGCAAAAGAGCAAACAGCACGGACAAAAAAAAATTGGCGCAAACAGTTCAAGCGACAAAGCAATAATAATCATACGCCCCGTCTGCCGCTTTGTAGCTGACACAATATTCTCGCCCTTCCTATTCTTTTTCTATATAGATATATTTCTCTGAATTTATCTCTGCATTTGCATGATTTTTTTTTCTGGCTTATTGTTTATGTATATTCTTGAAATATGTATTTATTTTTAATATGCTGGCAACGCATTCGCCGCTTTGCTCTGCTGCCTTTACTGCTGTGTTTGCGCGTTTGACTGAGCGTGTTTTAGTTTTAATTTTAAGCGCTGCTCACGTACCACACACATGCCGACAACGTTGCGTGTACGCAATATTCGTGCTCAGCTCCTCGTTCTCTGCCAGTTTATTGTGTGTAACTTTCACATTTCGAGGAACGAGGGCAAGCGCCCGTTTTAATAGTTAGCAGCCGTACCACGAACGACTTTTAATTAAAACGAACAGCCAGCCAGCTCTGCCAATTCGCTGCTCGACTGCAGCTGCAGCTGCAGCTGTAGCAGCGATTTTCAATTATGATTATTAGCTGTAGTGCTGTTAGTTAAAGCTTAACAAACAATTAAGTATTAAACATAATCTCTTAAGCGAGCAACTTTTGTTAAGAAACAACTTGGATTAAACATATATTTTTGGTTTGTGAAATGTGTGAAAGTTGTATGAAAATTTACGTTTATTTGCGGCTGCAGAAAGAAGAAGAAGACTGAGCTAGAATTCCAACTGAAATACAACAGTTGCTCTCAAATAATCGTTGACCAATCCCGATGTCTGCATATAAGTCTCTTTCACTCACACTAATAGAATAAACTGCGAGAGAAGATCATATGCATCGAGTTCGTTGCATTTCGGCTTTTCTCTTTATTTATGTTGAGCTGAGTTAAATGCAGCAAAATGGGATTGGTAAATGTATATGTATTGGTATGCAAGAGAGCTTGAGCTCGCTTGTGTTCGTGATTGGTATGCGCATATGCTTGCGCTCGCTTGTGTTCGTGATTGGTATATGCATATGTATTGGAATGTAAGAGAGCTTGAGCTCGCTTGTGTTCGTGAATTGAGTGGGTTTGTACAGTTCGTCATCTGCTGCTCTCATTGTGACGAGGCGGATCGACGATGTTCGTTAAGTTCAACTCAAAGCGCTCAAGAGAAAAGAACCGAAGTCTTCTGCTCAGAGCGAAAGCTTGAGGTGAGCATGATTATTTTCCGTTAATTTCACAAAAAGAGTGCATTGAATCAAACTATGCTATGAATATATTTAAGATTGAGGTAAGTTTTACATAAATTAATGAATTTTATATATATAAAAAATATTTAAATGAAATAAATTTCAGCTTTTTAAACTGCCTCTATCCATAATTGAACTAAACTCTATTATTCTTTGTGCAATCTAATGCAAAAATTCTATATAAAGCCAAACTGAGAGCTGTTTAATGAACCACAGCTAAGGCTATTATACACACTCTTAGTCTCAAGAGCTCGGCTTAAAGTAAAGTGGAAGTTGATGTTGTTTAATTGCGGCGCGGTTGATGAGATGAGCTGCTGGCAGGAGGCAAGGAGCAACGATCTATTGAGTGCGCCACTTAGGCACGCCAGATTGCTATCTGGCCGCGCATATTTATGTATCGCCTGACGTCAGCGACATTTACCTAAACGTCCATAAAAGCATTAATAAAGCACTCAACGCTGCAGCGTGTTCTCTTCGGTCTGAGCTTGAGCTGAGGCTGCGGCTGCGGCTGCTATCGAGGGCCAATAAATAAAATCTCATTAAGTTGAAGCCGCAGCAGCGCGAAGCGAGCCGAGTGGATTGTAGTGTGTGCGTGCGTGTGTGTGTGTGAGAATCTCTGGGGAAAATTATAAAATTTTCATTTTATTGACATTCGAAATTGACTTATATCGGGCGCGAATCGTTGGCTGGGCTTAAGTGTTTGCCTGTTGGCCAACTGAAATGGAAAGTCTGCGTACGAGGCAATGCTCCGATAAAAAAGCGAAAAAAAATATAAATAAAATCGTGTAGCATAAAACAAGGCGCTAAGCAACAACAACAACAACAACACCAGCAGCAGGCAAGTCAATCAAGTTTGGCGAAATGGTTCAATAAAGTCAACAACATACAGCCAGTGGGCGCTGAGCGAGGGGCGTGGCGGCTGTGGGCGTGATGGTAGTGGCCTGCGGCACAGTTGAGTTAAAGTTCAAACAGAGCGCCGCTGAAGATATTTAAGGGCTTTCGCTCACCCACCCCCCACCACCAGCACTGCACAAATTACATTAACACCGCACAGAGCAGAGCAAAGCCAACAGAGAACAGTGGCCAGAGAGAGAGAGAGAGAGATAGCTAGAATGTTGAGTACAGACAGAGACAGCTCAAACAAATGAGCGCGAAGGAAACGCAGTGCAGAGTGTCGATTGCTGATAACAGCCGGAAGCGAAAAACAACAACAACAACAATAGTAACAATAGTAACAAAAAAAACTCCACAATAAAGCTCAAAAGACAAAGCCCCGGGCCAGTGGCGCTGGCAGAGGGGTCGAAGTAAATATTCTTTTTTTTTTTTTTTTGTTGTTCGTGTGACAAAGCGAGGAAAATTTTATAAAACGAAATTGGCTGAAAAGCAATTTTTGCATAAAGTTCACTCAAATAGGTGTGCCGTTATGGTAGCCAGCGTGGGCGTGGCATTGGGCGTGCAAGGCATCCTGACGGCTCAGCACAAATTTAGACATTGTTTTGGGCGCCTTTTTGGAAACGCACTATGCTTGGCTGACTTGCCAATCAATAATTCAAATTATATTTGGGTTTTTTTCCGCGCGATGGAGAGGGAGAGAGAGCGAGAGAGACGGCAGCAGAGCGTGCGAGCGAGAGCAACGCATTAATTTGCATGGAAAACAAAATAAACTTGAACTTGTCGCTCGACATTTTTTTTTTTTTACATATTTTTTTTTTAGCATATTTATTGTTTACTTTACTAAAGAAAACTTGTTCCGCATTCTGTTGCGAAGTTTTCTTTGGTGGAATTGAGGCATATTTTTTATGTTAAACTGCACTTATGAGCAATATTTTAATTTTTGATTTCAATGTAAACATAATAAAACAATTTAGTCAAATTTCTCTTTACAGTTCTCTGCACCTCCCGCTATCGCTCTGTCCAGCATTTAGCCCAAACTTTTCATTTATCTCTAGTCTGTCTATTTTTTGGCTAAATGTGGCTACAACTTTTATTGCCAGACAGCAGAAAAAAAAACTCTGAGCTAGGCAAATCAAATATGCAATATAAATAAACAATAAATTATGCAGTCACTTAAAAAGTCAGAGCAGCTCTTCGTCTCTCCCCCCCCGTGCCATCATAAATCACTGCCAAAAGGCACAAATCGAACTTTCATAGTGAACAACGGAAAACTGTGACTTCAGCTGCTGCTGCAGATGGTCGACTCAATGGCTGAGCGAAGGATGATTTATGTCCTTGATGAGGCCGAGGCGATGTCGTGTTTTGTGGCCGTCCAAGCAAATTGTCTATGTCTTTGCTCTCTGTCAAATCCATCAAACATATTAAAGTGACCTCGTGAACCGTGATTGCAAACAGCATTTGCCTATTCAATACAGGTGTGTGTGTGTGTGTGTGACCGACTCATGTCATACAATTTCATTCATAAAAGCAAATAAATTACTTTCTGCATTTGATTAATATTGAAATGTTTCTATATATGTATAGTAAAACTGAATTGACTTAAGATTAAAGCAAAATTCAGATTGCCTTAAACACAGTTGACCTCTGTGAAAAAGCCTTTTGTTTTGTCGTTTTACAACACTGGCGCATGTTTACATAAATAGCTAAAATATAATCGATTTAACGCCGACTTTAAATGCGGCAACGAATCCGATTTAAATGCCTGCCAGGCTTATCGAATGCTCATATATGTAAATCGTTGCCTGGTGCCAGGCACATATGAAAAAAAAAAATATACACACGATTTATATGTCGAATAAATAAAGGCAAATGGAACAAAAGCCAACAAGGGGCAGACTAAAATGAAGAAGAGGAAGAAGAGCAACAGCATGTAGAAGATATAAAACTGAACATCAAAGACGTCAAATGAAAGCAAAGCTCGACTTGTCAGCCATAAAACAAATTGACATTTTTTATTATTATGACAAACAGTCAGGATATCGCGCTGCAAATTAGAAAGAGAGAGAGAGAGGGGGGGAGCGGGCGTTAAATAAACAAACATAGCGCTCAAGTCCTTTAGACAATGTCAGCATCAAAGCGCTGACAGCTTAAAAAATGTAACAAAATGCAAAAAAACAACAAAAATACATTGTTAAGCTGAACCCGTTGCTCTGCCCGCTCTAACGCCAGGGCTCCTAACTAACTGTTAACAGTGAAGAGTGTCCATCAGAATGTGTAATCAAACACTTTTCTCGCAGCGTTTTCGCTGCTGGCATGACTTACACACACACACACACATACGTCACGTTGTGTGCGCCCGCTGTCACTTGTGACGTGCAACGTAGGCAATGTTTTTTTTTTTCTGTTATGAAAAATGTCGCGTATGCTGACGCATTGAATTTAGTGCATCATAAAGGGATTTTAGCTGCAAAATTTATAGAGAGCGTGTGTGAGAGAGCGAAAGAGAGAGAGAGAGAGAGAGAGAGTGAGTGCGTGGCCACAAAAAAGCTTAAACAAAGTTCGCATCAAAGTTTTATGCGCGCATCGCTGGAAATAGTTTTGCGGATAGAATTCTCTACTTCATGTTTATACACCATAAATGTTGAATTTAGTTAGGCCAATAAATATGCATAAAATAAGTGAAAGTATTGACATCAGGCATTACTGACTGTGTAGTACCCATTCACAGTCTAGATGCAGGCCACGCCCCCTAAGAAAATAACTAAGGCAATCCATACTCAGGTATTACACCTTTGAAATCCTTAGCTTCACAGCAAGACAAATTCACACGAAACCAATATGCCCACATCACTTTTATGAATGAGTATTAGCAGAGAAATTGTTGCTGACAAATGGGCGCGGCAAAGTCAACATCGTTGACATTCTTTTGACAACCTAAATTCAAATTCAACTTTATCTTTCAACTTTCAATTGCTGTAAGCCTTTTGTCAATCAATTCTGATTAATTTCACCAAATATTTTGCCATTTTCAAACTTTAAATTTCAGCCAGGACCTTCTACAAATTATACAAATGATGACAGCTATTTTCTGTTTAATTGTCAGCACGGCTGCGGCTGCGGCTGGGACTGTGAGTTATCTTTGATGGCGCACAATTTGACGGCCCATAAATAAAAGTGCGCCAGGCCACGAGGCTAGAGCACGACAAAAACCTATTCAATGAGAATTTCCCAGCGAAATTTGCTCAACATTAATTGTTATCACAGTGGGTGGCGAATTGTTGTTTTGCGCTGCCCGTACAGTTGGGTATTAAATTCATTAGGCGCCCGTCCCCGTCCCCTTCCCCTACCTCATCTGGTTCTGGTTGCTCTGGTTGAGGCGGCTAAGCAAATGGGGTAAGCGAGCTCCAAAGACTGACTTGAAAATACCACGCAAACAATTGAAGACCCATAGTAAAATTTTATTTAATAAAATTTCATTTGGTAACATAATTAATTTAAATTTTAAACTCTTATAATAGAGTTAGTGTAAATGAAATTGAATAAATAAATAACAAATTTATTTTAAATAATAAAATGAAAGCAACAGTCAGTAAAAGGACTATAAAATATAAAATTATAAAATTATAAAATTTGTAACTAATTTGCTTTGTAAATATATATAATAAAAATAAATAACAAATTTATAGAAAAGAATTTATATATAGGAAATTCAATTTTAAATATAATAATTTTAAATTATTTTTTACTTTGTTAACTGAGTAATTATTTATTAATGAAATGAGAGTTTATCGTTTCTTCGTATATGCTCTGCTTCGTATCATAAACGAAAAGATTGTGCAGACACGATCTCGCTCTGAGGCTCTCTTTGTTTTGCTTAGAATCGGTTTCGTTCAAACGCTTTGCATTAACTCATTCGTGTGGAGCTTTCAAATGAGTGTCGCATACGATTTTCGCTCTCTCGGCAAAGGACAGTCTGACTAAATAACTCAATAGAAATGAGCTTTGTCTTCGTGTGCATACATGCATAACAGAGCGCAACAATCGCGTGTGATTACCCATACATACACAAAAGACAATTGTGCTTGACTTGAGCGAAACGCAAACTGAAATAACTGTTTCGCTGAGAGCGCGAGCGAGCTAAACCATACGCTCAAACACCATTTCTTTCTGAGTCTTTTTAATTGTGTGAGTGAAACAGACTTATTTGCAGACAACAAAAAAATGTCAACAATTATTTGCGAGCTATGGTAATTATTTATGATTTAATTATTTTATTTTAATACTCTTATACATTTTTAACGAATTTGCTTTGTAAATATAAATAAATTTAAAAATGTTTTTTAAATAATTTACATAAAGAAAATTAAATTTTAAACATAATAAATTTTGATTATTTTTTACTTAATTAATTGATTAATTATAAAATAACAAAAAATAATTTATAAATAGAAAATTTAATTTAAATTAAAAGTAATTTTTTATTTATAAATATATATATACTTTTTTCTTAAAGTCTAAATAAAACCCAAATTTAAATGCCGAATTAAACCTCCCATTTATGCTAAGCCAAAGGGAAATCTCAAAGTGTTGCAGGCTTATTCAGCATCTTCTCTGCTCCTTTGCACAAAGGTGCCTTGGAGCCATAGCAGCAGGAGCGAGAGCGGGAGCGGGTATATTAAAGCTATCCGAGACTTTAAAATGTTGTTTTTGCCAGCTGGCTTCACGTTTTGTACTGACCGCGCGCGCGGCTGGGCACGTGTGCGGCATTTTAATCGGATTTGTATGCAAAACATGCCATTGTCTATACAAAATTCAATGTATTGGAATTAATAAGGGGATAGAATAGGCCTGCATGTGGGCAACAGCACCGGCTCCTGTTTTCTGTTTCCTGTTCCCTGTCCCCTGAAACGTGCGGCGCCCCCCTTCCGCAATCTGTGCGCGGCCTTGGGGCGACCAGATTCCAGGGAGTTGGCAGCCAATTTTCAAATATTTTTTGCTGTTGCTGTTGTTGTTGTTGTTGTTGTTGCGTGCGCCCTTTAATAGCCAATGCTGGCGAAATGGAGAGCGTACTCATAAAACGCCGACCGAAACCTTAGAGCTGCATAAATATTTTTATTTTTATTCCTATTTTTACGATGCCGCGCGTTTAGATAACAGCAAATAAAAAAAAAAAAGGGAAAAAAGCTGAAAAAAAAAGTGGCCAAAAACACGGTGAGAAGAAAATACAGCGTACCGAAACACTGGCAAATGATTTTTGGTGTTTTTTATGCACAGCTGCAAATAGTTGAAGTCGTTAATGGGCAGCCATAAAAGAAGAGCAGCCGTAAGACAAAGCAAAGCAGAGCAAACAGCAGACATGCTGCGATGAAACTGCGAAATGAAACGCAGCTTATATATAAACACACATACATACATACATACAGTATATGTATGGGGGCAGGACTTGTATAATTGTTGGGTCCTGCGGCAAGTTGCGAACCCAAAAAAAGAAAAGAAAAGTCCTGCAGCTACATGGAGCCCAGCAAATGCGGTCAAGCTGCCGCTAAGCTCCCCATTTGACGCCAGCACGACGACAATGGGTCGAAAAGTAAAAAGGGTCAGCATTGGGTCAAGGCATTCGATATGATTGCGAAAATTGTGTCACAATGCTTTAAGCCCATCGAATTTCATAGCATGAACAGAGTGAGTGTGTGAGAGAGAGAGAGAGAGAGCACTTTAAACTGAAAACAATTCCGCTCATTAAATTGACAAAATATGAACTATACTAAAATTAATTTAAATTTGAAAATAATATTTGAGTAAAGTATTTGTCTTTGTTGGTAAAAAAAAAAAAAATAAATAAATAAAATTAATAAATAATTAAATAATAATTACCATAAAGAAAAAAATAAATAAAATGAATTAAATAAAATAAAAAAAAATAAATAAAATAAAATAAATGAAATAAATAAAATTAAAACAAATAAATAAAATAAATAAAATTTAAAAAAATATATAAATAAAATGAGTAAAATAAATGAATAAATAAATAAAATTAAATAAATAAATTAAATAAATAAAATAAGTGACATAAATAAAATGAAATATAATATATAAAATTATATTGACTAATTGTCAATTGGTAATTGAATAATTTTAGCTGTATTAAAATAATTTAAAAAAAAATATTATTTAATTTAGAAAACCAAAAATATTTCAAATTGAATTCCGAAATTATTTGTTCTACTTAAATAATACTAATACCGTACTTAAATAATTCGTATGTATGATTATAACAATATAATTATAACAATTATTGTTTACAAAGAATTTAAATTAGAAAAGCCATAATAATTAAAATACAATACTTTTTTATTCCAAAAAAAAAAAAAAAAGGCTTTAAATTTTCTTTTGTCTACAGCAAAACTTTGCTTTGCAAATTCAAACATTATTAGCTGTATTTTAAAATACAATGAAAATTTTCGTATAATATTTAAAACTCATTTTTTTATGTACAAAAATATTAAGGCTGTAGATTTGATTGCGTCTGCAGCATAAAAGCTGACTAAATTCTGTAGAATGAGATTTGCTGGCAAAGGCAATAAAGAAGCAACATGACATCCGTTTTCACTCCGTTTGACAGGCATTTTAATATGCAACCAATAGAGGCGGCTGCGATAGCCCCACTTAAGAGCGGGACAGTTGCTCTCTCTCTCACTCTCTATCTCTCTGTGTGTGTGTGTGTCCTTGTGTTTGTGCAAAATTGATATTATGCAAAAAAGGGTCAAAATGTGTTACATGTTTGTTTTACGTTCGCTTCTCGTTTATTCCGCCCATTCATATATATATATTTTTGCTGCTGTTTGTGCTGTTTTTTTTTTTTTTGTGTTTTTTTCGGGCGCTGAAATCGTTTTTCTGTGCCACGCACAAATTGTACTTTATGGATTAAATACGCCGTTCGCTTGTGCAATGTCAACGGAAATGGGGACGCATTGGGGCGTCAAGCTGGCCGTTAATTAAACGGCAAACAAACAACTCCCAAAGAGGCTTAAATACGTAAAACAACTGCGCTTCGCTGAAGCTCAAGCTGCCTAATTAGTGCAAAATGTGTCCCTTTTACAGATTACTTAAATGCTTACCTAACATGCAACAACAACAACAACAGGAAGAAACAAAACAAAAAAAAAGAAAAGGCAATGAAATTCATTTATTCATGAAAAAGTCATTTTTGATTATGTTACCATTTTCTTAAAGACAATTGCAAATGATTAGCTAATTATATAATAATCGTAAATGAGGAACTTTTCTTCAGTTCCTAAAGTGAGAGAGATATGAATGGTGTGAGGTCAGGGTTAGCTTATTTCTTTCAAGTATCTCCGCTAAGTATTTCCTCTTTCTTCCAAGTATTTCCTCGCCTCATTTCCTCTATGTAGTTGCTCTTCGTTTTTATTGCTTAGCTGATCGATCACACACTGTACTTCACTTTATTGTGCTGACCCCCAGCAGGCCTGGAAGACTGAAGAAATGCTGCAGCTGCTGCCCTTTATATAAAGCCACTTTTAGTCAAGCACTGTCTCGTTGCTCGTTGCAGTTGACCTTCCAGTGAGCAATGGGAACGCTCTCTGCTGCTGCGAGCATTCTAGCTTCGTTTTACACATACACATACCAAAAGAGAGCTGCTGCCTACACATAGACAACTCTAATGATCTTTTGGTCTTTTTCTCTCCTTGCTTTTACTTTTACTCAAGTACTGTCTCTCTTAAATGTTGAGCCAGACGCTAGGTAGAGCTCGTTACAGTCTCTGCTGCTTCAAGCATTCCTTCAGGGCATTTCCCAGTCGAGCGGACTCGACTTGTTAAAGCTTTTCGAACTACGGCCTTATAATATACTACAACTATAAGTCTTACTACTATAACTATAAGTCTTACTACTATAACTATAAGTCTTACTACTATAACTATAAGTCTTACTACTATAATTTTAAGTCTTACTACTATAACTATAAGTCTTACTACTATAACTATAGAGCAATGGGAACGCTCTCTGCTGCTGTGAGCATTCTAGCTTTGATTTACCTAAATACAAATACGAAATGAGAGCTGCTGCACACACATAGACAACTTTTATGATCTTCTGAACTTTTTCTCTCCTTGCTTTTACTTTTACTCAAGTACTTTCTCTCTTAAATGTTGAGCCCGTTACAGTCGAGCTTCAAGTAACCAGTGGGAACGCTCTCTGCTGCTTCAATAATTTGTTCAGGGGATTTGCTAGTCGAGCGAACTCGACTTGAGCTTTCATACTTCATATTTCATATTTTTATTAACTATTATATTTCAATTATATATACATATATATACATATATACATAGTTTTAATAGTAGCTCACAACAGTTCAGCCAGTTCAACAGAAATTCAAAGCAAAAGCTAATAAGATTTTCAATAATTATTCACAATTCGAATTTTTGTGCCTATCCCATTCAGCTAACTTTTATTCTATGCATATTCCAGTTAATTTGATAGCCAAAATGTTGCTATTCAATTTGCATCCATTTGTCACATTCACATCAAAGGCAACATTTGAAATGGTTGTAGATACACATCTACTTTTGCTCTATTTCTAGAGAGAGAGTAGTGGATATTTTTGGAATTTTATATGGCTTTGTACTTCATATATATTCACATAACAGAGATTGATTGCATTGTCAGGGGAAGCCGCAGAAGCAACCGCTGCTGCTGCTGCTGCTGCCAAATCAATGTCAGTTCATGCAACATGCACAACATGAGGTCCTTGCGACATGCATACACATGTTCATCTATATCCTGCTGACTATTGCTAACTGAATCAGGCTCAAAGGCTTTCTGCTCAGCTCTCTGTGTGAAGGTGAACTGGCTAAGATATTCATACGTCTGCATATGAAGCATGGGCAGCTCAGCTCAGCTCTTGGATTCTGTTGCGATTGCAATTTGAATTTGAATGCGTGTGCTCACTGTAAAGTGAGTACTCATGGCATGGCTCACGGCATTGGCCACATCTTGTACAAAAGCTAATTAATTTAATGCTCTCTCTCTCTCTCTCTCTGACTAAACACCGTCTCTCTGTTCTGTCACGCACGCCAGTCAGCACTCGTATACATTTAATTAGACGCTCCTAAATATGCATAATAATCGTAATATACTTGGCTAAGCATGAATGGCATTATACCAGCCACATTATTTTATTCGTCTCCTCTTTTTTTTTGGCATAGTTAAGCAAACGGGAATTGCTGCGCAGACACCCAAAAGCAGTTAGCCAACTGCAAAAGCAAAGCAAATGGTGCCAGACAGCAGACGGCATGCAACATTCTGGCGACCTTTTTTTTCTGCTTTCATTTTTTTTTTAATGGTGTCAGGCGAAAGTGCAACCCAAGCAGGTTCCATAAACTCGACACTTGAGTGGCAATTAAAGCTCGACAGGTGCTGCCTTGAGATTGCTAGAGATGAGCGTTTGCTAGACAAAGTTGAGTGAAATGTGCGAAAAATAAGTAGAAGAGAGAGAAGCTGAAGCACAAGCTCAAGTTCAATTGAGGAGATTTATATTCAATTTGAGATTTATTATATTTATCAAAGATTAATCATATATAATCATCAATCAATTATATTTTGTGCTTGAATAATTTTAGATATTTATTAAAGTCAATTTAAAAAAATATATATTAATTTAGTTTAATTTATACTGTCTATTTTATTGGAAAATGTGTATTTTATATATTTAAAAAATAAATAAATAAAAGTAATAAATAATTATAAATTAAAAATAAAGTAAATAAAGTTAAAATTAATGCTTATTATTTATTAAACTAATTACATATTTTTAAATTCATAATAATAATGTTTATTATTTACTAAATTAATTAAATAATTTTAATTTTTTATTTTATAATTTATTCATTTAGTCTATAATAATTAAAGTATATATATTTTAAAATTTTTCATTATTATTTATTAAAGTATACTAAAATTTTATTATAATTTAATATTTTATAATTAAATGAACTATTTACTCATCTTTTGCTTTACATTCACATTTGCTTTACATTAGCATACGTGATCAAAGCTTTTGCCTCCGGAATTTACACTCAAACTGCTTCTCTTGCGCTCTTTAGCTCAACTCAGTCTCCTTTTAACAGACCAATCTCAGTGAGGAATAAAAACTTTTTGAAAGCTTGAAAATAGCATTGAGAGAGGAGTTTGAGCTCGTTCAGACAGCAGAGCAGAACTTTAGTTTTGAAAGAGAAAGCTGTTTTCACTCTTTGGTTTCAGTTTCACAGTCAGCAGCTTCAGCTAAATTGTAAAACTTTTAAAGAAGTGTCGTTCGATAAGTATACTTATCACGTCTATACTGATTAGCATGTATATTCTACTAGTTTCTCTTGACATTTTTCAAAATAAATAAATAAAAGCATTATTAAATATTGTATTATATTTTTAGTTATTTCGGCAAAAAAGCATAATGTTACGTTATTTAAATAAAAAAAAATAAAATAATATAAAAAATAAATATATATATAATAAACTATTAATAAATATATGTATATTGTACTTCTTGACATTTTCTAAAATTAATAAATGCATAATTAAATTTTATAATTTTATATTTTCCATAAGACAAAATGCATAATGTTACAATAATAACTACAAATAAATTATATAATTAAAAAAAAAATAATAATAATAATAATATATTAATTTTATTACGTTTTAAATTTGCTTGATAATTATAGTTTTTTTTTTATTAAATTACAACTCATTTTTTCTAAGCTAAATTAATGTAGCAATTTAGCAAAAAAAAAAAACCCTTCAACTTGTTCATTTATATATATGCGGCAACTATCTTAAATCTAATGCTAACTAATTATTGTTAGCGAAATATTTTATGAATTATCACGCTGTCATCTCTCGCGATGTCAACTCTACTCAGGCAGAGGCATTTGTAGGTGTGTAGGTGTGTGTAACTCGTATAATGGCACTTAATTATTTTCGCTTAGAGCTGCCATGTGTGCGAGAAGGGTGTGTGTGAGAGTGGGAGTGCATGAGTGTGAGTGAGAGTAAGATGTCGAGTGAGAGTGGGAGTGCGTGAGTGTGAGTGAGCGTGTGAGTGAGAGTGAGAGTGTGAGTAAGTGTGTGTTTGTACACGTGTAGACCGCAGAGGAACATTTGAGATACATAACGACAGCTGAATGGGCCAGGCTCTCTATATATGTATGTACATATCTCGTTCTATCTGACAGAGCGAGCGACCCTAATGACTGGCGTTTGATAATACACATGTTCTCCCAGCCAGCTGCCTAACGCTGACTGACTGACGAACGGTTGACTGCTTTCGACAGGTGCTCAGCATGCAGTGTAATTGCCAAAAAAATGAAGTTGAGAGAAGAAGAGAAAAGTATTCTTACTTTTCCTCATATAAATGTTTGGCTCTCACACACACAAAAATGTAATTAAGTTATTATCTCAGCTGCCATTACTTTGCCGCGTTGCTTTAGTTTTTGGCAGCTGGCTGATTGCGTGTCAGCACATCACACGCCCCGTCCCGCCTCGCGAAAAGTGCAAGCTGTATAGAATTTTTCGTGCGGCAAGCTAGCTGCACTTAATGAGCTCCAGTGACCGGTAGCTTAGCACTCCAAGTTCATTACAGACTCACGCTGCAGATTTGCTGAGCTGAGCGTCTAACATTCTAATGCCGCTAAAAGCAATTTCTTGCAGCGTAAAACTTTTAATTTGACTACATGCCAAAGGAAGACACGCCACAGTAAAAGGAAGAGAGACGCGTGTCTTACATAGCGACAGCATGGGATATGACATGCCGCAGCTCAACGTGTGTCAGCTGCCAACACACACACACGCACACACACGCACACTGATAGAAGCTGGCACCCACACATGCATATTTCATAAGGCCAACACGCACACGTACGCACTATAAACACTAATACGAGCATAGCGCGAGCCGAAAAGTCGAAATTTATGTGCTGCATAAATATAAATTTCAATTTTTTGTTGCTGTTTTTTTTTTTTTTTTTTTGCTCTCGTTTTTTGTTGTTGCTGTATTAGCTGTTTCTCTTTTTTAGGCACATCGACCCGCACACACCTTGCTCCCTCTTCATACCTCCCGCCACCCTCCTGCAGCTGGCCTAGCTTTAGCTCTATTTTCGTTGACTTTCATTGGCTGCCTGCTCAGCGTCTGTGGGCCTTCTTTGATGTGTAGCCGCCTGAGCTTCGGGCTTGTAGTTTCAGTCAACGCAGACTGCGTAAATATTGTTGGTATTCAGACAGCTCAGCTCCTTCAGGCAATACAGAAAGAGAGAAAGAGAGAGAGAGAGAGAGAGAGAGAGAGAGACCCTCGCACCCACTTAGACAGCTACTTACATACAGAAACAGAAATTCTCATATGCCTTTGTCATGCATACAGAAGTCGACGCTAGTCGACTCTCAGCTACCCTGCTCAAATTTAATTTGAAAATCCCTAGGGTTAGCATAAAAAGGACTAAAGAGCCAAGAGTTGAATATATTTATTTGAATAATTTATTTATATTAAGAATTTAAAAAGTCGATTTGGTTTAATTTTTCTATATATAAATTTATATTATTTTTTAATTATTTATTTATTCCAGTAAAATAAATTTTTATTTATTTATTTAAATAGAAAGCTGATTAGACTCATATTTTCTTTATATAAATTTATATTATTTATTAATTATTTATTTATTCTAGTCAAGTAAAAATAGGAATAGAAAGTCTATTTGGTTTTTATTTTTCTTTATATAAATTTATTATTATTTATTAATTATTTATTTATTCTAGTCAAGTAAAAATAGGATAGAAAGTCGTTTTGGTTTATATTTTTCTTTATATAAATTTATTATTATTTATTAATTATTTTTTTATTCTAGTCAAATAAAAATAAGAATAGAAAGATTATTTGGCTTATATTTTTCTTTATTTAAATTTATTATTATTTATTTATTTATTCTAGTCAAATAAAAATAAGAAAACAGTCTGCTAGCATTCCTAGATACTATTTTATTTTTTATTATTTATATTTATATAATTAACTTTGCTGTTTAATTTATTTTTTTCTATAATAAAAGTATATACAAAAAATTGATTTTAAATATTTATAAAATAATATAAAATATATAAAATTATTTTAAAATCTTCAGACGCTTTGCAGGCTCTCATATCCACCTTTATATCCTGCTCTCAATATCCATTCAGTTGCCCTAAGCTATATGTATACTCCCCAAAGACAGCAATAAAGTTGTTGCAAATACCCTAGATTTGTCTTATTATTTTTGTTTTTATCGCCGCATGACAAACTTCAGCTGAATATTTTGATATTTTATAGATGGCTGCGCTTAATTGCGTGCTTCGCATCGCATGCCTTGCTTGACCTTAGTCGAGGGCCTTATTAAAGTCTGGCCGAGTACTTCTTGCTTGCACAGCGTCATAAATATTGCTCTTTAAGCCAAAATAGTGCCCACTGATGCTGTTGCCAACAACTAGCGCAATTTCCCATAAGAACTATCCGAGACGAAAGCAGATGGCAGCGGAATATCAAGAAAATTAAGACATTTGCTCGTCTCGTCAGCTGTTTGAGAAACTTTTTAATTATTATTTCATTTGCGCGCATTTCGTTTTCTTTTTTTTTAGTAGAAAACTTCAGCTGTTGCCCGCTGAATTGCAATAAATTGTGAGTGTGTGAGTGTGAGCAATGTGAGATTCAAGTTAAGCGCATAGAACTTTAGTTTTTATTAAACAGATTTACGTGTAAAATATAAAGAATTATTTGCCTCTTCAGAGTCGTCAAATATACATATTTATTTATATTAACTTTTTATCAATCAAGTTATTTTACTTAATTTTTTTATTTTTTATTCCTAATTTGAAATTAGAGCAACGAAAGAAAAGAAATTAAGTAAAATCACTTGATTGATAAAAAAATAAATAATAATAATAAAAAAATAATACATATAAGTAAATATATATACAAATTAAATAAAAGTAGATATAAATACAAATACAAAAAAATAAGTAAAATCACTTGATTGATAATAAAATAAATAATAAACAAAATAAGTAATGAAAAAAAAAAAAAATAAGAAATTAAAAAAATTAATAAATATAAGTAAATAAAGCAATTTAAAAAAAAAAGTAGATATAAATACCAATATAAAAGTAAATATAAACAGAAGTTAAAAAAACAAATATAATGGAGTAAATATAAATACCAAAATAAATAGATATACTAAAAAATAAAGAAAAATAAAATAACTAAAAAGTTATTATATACAAATAAATAATATAAACAATAATATAGACAAATAAAATAATTTACATGCACTTTATGTATCACAGCAGTGATCAAAATAATAAGCAGTAATAATAAGTAGTAGTAGTAGTAGTAGTACCTGTACTCTAAAAAAATATAATTTTTATCGTTGTTACAGAACTAAAGATAAAGTTAGAAAATATGTATTGGTATAATATTGAACGCAACAAATAAATTATTTACCTTTTTAATGGTCATCAAATAATTAGCTGAAAATAAAACAAAAAATATATTAAAATAAAAATTAAAGACGAAATCAAATAAAATATATATATATAAATATAAATAATAATAATATTTATAAAATGTACAAATTTAATGAATTTAAGAGTTTTTCAAGAATGAGTAAAAATAGATACATGAAAATAATAAAATATATATAAATATATATATTAATGTATATAAAAAATACATATTAAATGAGATTTATACTTTCTCTAAAATTAGTAAAAATATATAATATATTAATAAAAAATGTATGTACATATAAATATAAATATATATAAAAAAATACACATTAAATGAATTTTATACTTTTTCTAGAATGAATAAAAAAATACTAATATAAAAATAATATTATAATAAGCCAAAACAAATAAGGCAACAAATATATATGCCAAATATGGATAGTTAGTAGGGCCAAATTTTAAATATTAAATATTTTATTATTATATTCATATTTTATTTACATTTATTTATTTATTTATTTTATTTTATTTTATTTTATTTTATTTTATTTTATTTATTTATTTTTTTTTTACGAGCTCACTTTAATTCTGAATATAATTTCAGCTAAAATTCTGTCAGCTATTATTTATTAAGAATTTATTCAAGTAATAAAAATGTCTGTGAGCCCGTTTCATATTCAATAAAAACTTATATACCTTTTGTATTTTTGTCATTTATAAATATAGTTGGGCTAAATGTGACAAGCATACTTAATTGAATGACCAATGCCAGAATATATACATATATATAACGATGTATGTATGTACATATATGTATTATCTAAATAAAATGAGTGTTTGCTTGGCGCACTCCAACTAATGGCAAACAATGTTTACGCAAAAACCACTCAAGTTGACATCTAATTAGGGAACAATTGTCAAAATCAACTATGGTAATAGGCTGCTAGGGTAAATCTATTTTAATCAGGCAATAGGTATTTTATTTAGGGCCTGCGATTGTGATATGGGAAATGAACTGACAGGACAAATAATCGAATGGCCAAATGGCAGCAAATGGCCACAGAAATAACAGCAATGCCAACAACATTAGCCGCAGCTCAGCTTTTCGCAATTCGAGGACAGCAGAGAAAAACAAAGCAAAATGTTAATGGCAAGCAAATGTGTATGTGAAAATGTCGTATAAATCACACGACATACAACAAACGACACAGGCATAAGTGTTGTACTCGTCCGAGTACCTCCTGGGTGGGGAGGGGGGCAAGTGCATTTTTCACCACCTCCTCCTCTGGCCACGCCTCTGCGGCGCCCTTACATTTGGCATGACATATTGGTTAGCGCTGGCTTATAAAATATATGTGCTAGCTGCTTTGTTGCGGCACGTGACTTGCACGGCAATTGCGGGGCTAACGCAAATTGAAAACAACAACAACAACAACAGCAACAACAACAACAAATTCGTTGCCTACTTACAGGCGACGGCCATTTGTAATGTTACCGTAATCGTGACACGAGCACGACGCATTGAAAGTTGCCTAACAGTTAAAAGTAATACCTTGGATATTCGTCTAGACGGAAGTGCCTGACTGGGAGTTATGCTGTAGCAGCTGTTCACAGTGAGTTGCATATATTTATGCATACATTTATAACACATTTCGTTTACTTCTGTTCGAGTTGGCAGAGCTGCTCTGAGAACTAATCTCTCCATAATGACCAGCAGCTATTCTATGCATTCATATTTCTATCTATATATAGACATACATATATGCAAAGTAGTCTCTTAATTCACTTCATGTGCCACCCAAAGATAGCTTGAGGGTCACGAACATGATGCCCAATATTCAAGGCTAAGAGAAAGGGGAAATCCAGTCTATAAGTCTTCGAGCTGTGCGCTATAGACAGAATAAGTCTGGGAATTGTAGTCTCTACTCTCTTATAGTTTTCGAGTTGAATATAGATATAATTAAATAAATATATATATTTTACTTATAATCAGATGAACATTGTCTCAGTTGAATAGTTCCAAATTGTTGCTCTTGTTTGGAAATAATATAATAACTGTACTTATAATACTTTATACTCTATGCAGACAGCCACGCCTTCTGCTGCCTTTCCCAAATATAATGACTATTCTCCATGGAATGGTTATTGCAATGGTCTCAAATTATATTAAGTAAACGTGTACATAAAATATATACGCTAAGAATAGAATTTCCCTTTTGAATGAATTTAGTAAACAAATATTAAGTAAATTATGTATGCTAAATTATTATGAACAAAATTTCCGGATTGAATGAATTAATTAAAAAATTATTAAGTACATATATTTAAATGAATTTATTATGCAAATATTAAGTATACGCATTATTGATTATTCGAAAAATAATATTCACTGCAATAAAATAAGATTTTAATGTAACAACTGAGAGTCGGAAAATTAATTTCAAAATATAATAATTCAGAATATATAATTAATTATATATAAAAATCCATATAAACATTGATGAATATTGTATAATTAATTATATATAAAAATATATATAATTAATTATATATAAAAATCCATTCATGAATACTGAATGAGTATTATTATTATTATTATAATTATTATATTATCTTTATTATTATTATTAAATATTATTATTATTATTATTATTATTATTATGAATGAATGAATACTGAATGAATGTTATTATTATTATTATTATTATTATTATTATAATTATTATATTATCTTTATTATTATTATTAAATATTATTATTATTATTATTATTATTATAAATTTTTTATTATTAAATATTACTATTATTATGTATTATCATTATTGGTATTATATATTATTATTATTATTATTATATATTATTATTTTTATTATATGTATATTATTATTAAATATTATTATAATTTTTTTTTTATTACTCTTATAAAAAACAAAAAAAAAATAAATAAATGAATTAATTATTATTATTACTCTTATACGAAACCATTAAAAAAAAAGAAAACAATTTATATTCAACCCACACTTATAGCGATTCTTTATTAGAATGAAATATTGTCATCTCTGTGTCTGCTATAAATTCTATTAATTCACACATTTTAAATTTTTAGCAATAATTCAAGTCAGCAGCTGCTCTTAAATCTCAGCCAGCTGCCACAAAATGCAAACTCTTCATTTAAGTCGAGCAATTTGCGAATTCAGTCAACGTGAAAAGGGGCGCAAAAGGTGGCCACAGTTAAATGGCCATAAAGTGCCTGAGCATAAATCCGATTTGAATGTGCGACACGTGTCACGGACTGACTGAAAACTATGCGCATTTGAATTAACAGTTTCAGTTTGACTTTGCTTTGTTTTTAATGCTGAATTGTTGAGTTCGGCTACAAAATAATAATCCGCTTGCTTTGTGAACCCACAAAAAAAAATACATACATAGAAAATAAAAAAAGAAGCATATTTAAACCAAAAAAAAAAAAAAATACGGTTCTTTTTATATTTATTTTCTGTGCTAACCAAAAGCGCAAAGTCATGACAAAAACAAGCAAATAAATTGACATATGTGTGTGAGTGTGTGTGTGTGTGTGGGTTAGAGTGTGCTTATGTATGCGTGTGCATGTGTGTTTGTGCCTTTGTTTATTTGTTCTTGTTTTTCGTTGCTGGTTTTTTTCTTTTTGTGTGTGTGTTTTTTTGGGTTTCCGACTCCCTCGAATTACGCCTGGATATGAGCAACAAAAAGATCATTACCACAGTGTCTATTGTCAGACGTTTTCAAGAATGCTTAACATTCCAGCAGGCTTTTATTTGCAGCACACACACACACGCACACACACACACACGCACAGTGCACAAAACTAAGTACTAAATATTTTATAGCTTTATATATTTAATATACACATCTACAATATATATATATTTGTATGCCTCTGACTAATAAATAGCGAGCTGGCATATTTACGGCTATAGCCGCTAGCCGAACAAAAGCAAGCGCACACATACATAAGCAGATATACATATGTGAATTCATGTAAATATACACGTATTTAATTCGACATCCTCAAGTGTGCTTTAATTTGGCTGCGGCCCATCAATTTGGTGTGCCGTGCCGTGATTTTGTTGCCTCTTGTGTGCGGCATTTGTTTTCATTATGTTTTATGACATGAATTTGTTGATGGCGATATGCCCCGCCGCGCCACATACCCAATGAGTTGAACTTTTAATAATAAATATATATATGTATGTGTATATTTTTGGACACGAGTGTAGCCTCTTTGAAAAGTTTTCGCTGTTCATATTAAATTGTTATATCATCTGTGAAAGTGAGAGTGAGAGTGAGACAGAGTGAGAGCTTTTCTATAGCAAGACGCTCAAGACCGCAAAAGCCAAAGCTCCATTTAACTTTTGGCTCAGCGAACTCAATTAAAGCTTATCTAAAAACAATTTAAAATTAAGCACTGGTCATTGCAATAAAACAACATCCGAGCATCTGGCCAAAAAAAAAAGTGCGGTAGAATCCATAAAAGTGCTCGTAAAACTGCGGGCCACCTCCCACACACACACACACACACACACGAAAAAAATGGGAGCCAGCTACTGCAAACATTAATTGCATAATTAGTGGCGTTTATCTGACGTTGGGCTGACTCTGCTTTTAGCTACGCTTCATGGACAAATTTTAAAGCGGGTCAAAATGCTGGCAGAGAAGGCCAACTGAATATGGTGGCTGTGTACGGCTCTTCATGGCTCTGTCAGCCACCTTTTGGCTGCCACATCAAATTGACTTAATCATAAAAGTTTCCACCGCTGCGAAATATGCCAAAAGTTTTGCGTGTTGCAGCAATCAACTCACAAATTTTTGTTGGTTAGTTCTTCTCTTGTTGTTTATTTATTTTTTCTCCTAGTTTCTGAAGTTGATGTATATAAATATGTGTACGGCGAGGCGTGAATCGCAGCCACGCTTGACAACTTTCACTCTCACAGCATTTGGCGAGCCGCAAAAATCAAACTGAACTCAGGCGAAACTTGAGTATGTTCCAAACTTAAGTACATATTTGTGCATTAAATAAACAAATTTTTTAACAATATTTATATTTAAATTTTGCTGTTTAAGTTTATTTAATATTTACTCCAAATGGGACTCAACAAATGAGTGAAATGTTATTATATATGTTATTAACATAGCTCGCAAATGATAGTTGATCGTTGCTCTGCTACGTAATATAGCCATAAATATTGTGCAGACACGATCTCGCTCTCTGAGCGGCTCTCTTCGTTTTGCTTAGAAACGGTTTCGTTCAAAAGCTTTGCATTAACTCATTCGTGTGAAGCTTTCAAATGAGTGTCGCATAAAGAGTAATACGATTTTCGTTCTCTCAGCAAAAGGCAGTTTGACTAAATAACTCAACAGAAATGAGCTTTGTCTTCGTGTGCATACATGCATAACGGAGCGCAACAATCGTGTGTGATGACCCACCCATACACATACGCAAAAGACAATTGTGTTTGCCTTGAAATAACTGTCTCTCTGAGAGCGCGAGTGAGCTAAACCAGACGCCAGAATCTTTTGATTGTGTGAGTGAAAGAGACTTATTTGCAGACAACGAAAAAGTGTCAAAATTTATTTGCGAGCTGTGGTTATTATATACGAGTATAAGATCAGCTAAATAGTTTTTTAGCTGCAAATTATTCAATACGAAATTTAACACAAATATTTATTAACATTTACATATATTTATATTGATTTCCTCATTTCTTTCTCTTTCTCATCAACAAAATCCGCATAAGAAAATGGAGATTAGCTCTGCTGGAACAGCCCAGCGCATCGTTTGCTTATTTCATGCAGCGAGCGTAGAACTTTGCTCAACTTGAAGTTGAACGCAGTTGGGTTATTTCCGTTGCTTGGACCTACGCCTGCTGCCCCCTTCCCCGCTGCACTCTGTCTGCATTTGCTTGCGCTAGCAACTATTTGATTTTCTAATTATTTGACTCATGAGAATTTATGGCGTGTCTGGGCAACAGGTAAGGCCTGATGCGAATGCGAATGTGAATGTGAATGAGAATTCTAAATGAGCTTTAAAGGCTTTCTGCTCTTGGGCTATAAATAAATTAACGCTTTTTGCTCTGGCAAGCTGTGGTTGACCTGCGTGCGGTGGATCGGTGGCTCATTAGGGGAATTTAATTATTTTCGCTATAATTCCAGGCTGCATGTGGCATAATTAATTAGCCCAAGACACATGATGTTTGCCTTTTACGAGCAGCACTCCTCAACTCCAATACGCATATTTATTTATATTTTTATCAAATTAATTTGCTCAGCAAGAGCAAGAAATGTGTGTGGCTTTTCATTTGTGTACATAATTTTTAAATCAAAATTGGGGAAATGCTAAAGCAAAACAAATTTGGGCATTTGCAATTTATACTTGCAGCACAGATGGGATGGGGGGAGTGTGAGAGAGGGAGAGAGTGCTTAAACCCAACATTTGTTATTAATTATAGTGCATTAAAATGCAATTAGTTGCCAGTAGATGCCAAATGGACTCGACCAACATTTCTGACAATGACAAACTGATTCAAATAGTCAAAGTTCCGGAACCGAATTATCTCTTACAGACATTAGTGTTTATGTTACGTTATTTATTTATTTATATAAGAAACTTATATGCTTTAAATATGTAAATGAATTGAGTTATGCTAATTGAGCCAGTGAGTCGTATATGCTTAATATATTTGTATTGAGTCAGCTAATAAAAGCAATTGGAAATTTAATTGAAGTGAAAGCAGAAATAGCTTAAAGTATTAAACTGTTTCCACTTTATTTAAATGCATTTACTATGCTTTTATAAATGCATCAATTTATTATTAGAAGAGATTTAAATACAAAAATTTCAAGTTTAAGCAACTTGTATTTTATTTTTTATATTTTTCTTGAATTTTAAATGAAATTTGTATTTACAAGTTCATTTAATTTAAGCATATAATATATTCTGCAATCTATAAAATATTCTTAAATTTCAAGTTTGGGCAGCAAGTATTTTATTTGTATATATTTTCTATAAATTGTAATGAAGTTTTTATTTTAGTTGCTAACTTAGACAATTTAATCTAAGCAGAGATTTATTAAACATTTAATATACTGTATACTAAAATGGAAGATTTTTAAACGATTCAGCATAGCTAGAGAGAGGTTGGTCTTCTCTTGTGGGAGCTTGGAGCTGCAGTCCCAATTCGCCTGAGCAGGCTATTTGGATAAAAACTTAATCTCTCTAGCTGCTCATGCAAAAATATAAAGCTGATCGATTTTCAATGTAATTTATTTTCATTTTTAGCCTTTATAATGCCCAAAAGGGTAGCAGGAATATACATATATATAAATAAAGATTTATATAAATAAATTTAACCCATTTAAAATACTTGTCAAAAGCCGCTTACTGATAAAAAAAAAAAAAAACTACAATCTTTTATTATCAACATTAAAGTTTTAGCTCCAAATCTCTATTGAAAACTCCAACTCAAGTGATGCTAAATAAAACGACTTACAAATTCATGAAGGCAAGTTTTTCCTTTATTTCTTTGCCATTTCGCCAACTACAAAGTTGCCCTAAGTTATCGATGTCAAATGAAAGATTTAAGGGCAGCGATTCCTTTGGCTCGACAACGGGAAATGAGAAATGCCAGGTGTAAGATTTGTAGCAAAGAAAAACTTTTCCCTGAGCAAAGGTCGAACTCAAGTTTATTTAAATTTGGCTACAATTGAGCATAGTATGCTGAAATAAATCATTCACCATTCACATATTCGTTTTACTTTATGGCTTTGCAGCAGCAGATTCAAAGTGCAAAATTTACTATCACAGACATTTATCATTCGCTGCCGCTGCTGCTGCAGATCTCTGGATAATATATTGCATACGCCATGCATGCCAAATCGCATCCAGTCTGAAGCTGAAAGCTTCTGTTTAACGTGACTGAATGCTGAAGACGATGCAAGTTGCACTTGATAAATTGACACCCCCCAAAAGATATTGCTGATAAGAAATAAAAAAACTAACTGTCAAAGAGATATGCAGATTTATTTAGCCAAAAGGGAATATGATAAATGCTTAACGAGCTGCTTGGCTTCATTAATAGAGTGGATCCCGTTATAATTAAGCAAAGGTCAGTACGGGCCGGCACGACAATGTGCCCCTTGGGCGGCTGAACGTGACCAGAGAGAGAGAGAGCGAGAGGCAAACTGAAACACATGCGAACACATGACAATGCCAGCTAAGCTGGAGATTTGTATAAAGACCGGAACACCTGTAATTATTGGACAGAGGTAAGCCCAAGCGAGAGAGCTGCTCCCAATTGCTAATGGGCTTAAACTGGAAATACAATTTGCAAAAGACAGGCGATTGTTGCCCTAGCAAGGAAATTAAATATCCTGTTAGAGCTGATGCTGCTGCTGCTCCTGCTAAGAGCAGGGATAACAGACACACCCACACACACACGCACAGCCTTATTATAATTTCATTTTTATTGGGTCTGGCAACACTCGTTCGCTCGTTCGCTCAGTTAACTTGACTCTGCTTTTATCAGAGCCCAGCCGTGTCCTGTGATTTTTGCTGCAAAGCCCATGCATGCATGAGGCTGGCAAATGTTTGGTAAATTTTGCATAATTTCGTAATTAGTTTAAAATGACTTTAATTGCCTGAGAGACGGTCGACTTTTGTTCATTAGCCTCCCAACGAAAAAAAGTTTATCAGTGGGCGTTACGGAACACACCTGTGGCCTACGTGTCGTATGAGCAACGGCAAACGGCTTTGCATAATTTCTAACCATTTGGGCCTTTATTAGCTCTTGGCTCTGGTGAAAGCAAATACATATTATTTCAAATGTGGAAAATTTTTTGGAAAACTGTCTACAATTTTCGTTGTTTACAAAAAATTAGTCAACAGCAAAAAAAACTTGTTTTCCAGGCAAGAGAAACTAATTAAATGCTGATGAAAAAAACAGGCAAAAATATTGTAAACGGGTGTTATTGACTGCAGAATACTTAGGCACGGCTTGAATGTATATGTGCCACGCCCCTAGTGAGGTAATCGAGAAAAAATTTGATATTCTTCATGAGAGGATGTTACAAAGTTCAAGTGTTCAGACGAGCAAAACCAATATACCCATTTCAATTGAGTAAATGAGTATAGAAACTAAAGGACAATTTGCTGGTTGCCAGCACAACGATCAGTTTGATGGTTTCTTCCACTGTCAGCACTTTAATTAAAATACTTCAGCGCCTCCTGCAGCCTCCTGCAGTCGCCCAGCCTAAGCCACACTGAACTTTTCCTATTTTCAATTTGAAAACAGCAACAGAGAAAGAGAGAGAGAGAGAGAGAGAGAGAGAGAGAAAAAGTGCCCAGTCAGCGGCCAACAGCGCAACAACTTGACAAAGTTCATTTTGAAAAATATTAAAAAAAATCAAAAACAACAACAACTTATAATTAAAGGTAAAACATAAAGCAAGGCACAAACTTTCTTTGACTTTCTTTCGCTATTTTCTTCCTTCGCTTTCACTTTGGCCAGAGTTTTTTGCCAGACGAAGCGCACAGAATTATTTAGATTTATATTAATTAATATTTGTTTGGGGCCCCTTTTGAAGTGACACCGGCATGACCAGCTCTTTCTTAGCCACAAAGAAAAGCAGGGAATGCACAAAAAAAAAAAAAAAAAAGAAGTGGAAGCCTTGAATTTATTTGTGTATTAAGCTAATTGAATTAGTTCTGCTCTGGCGGCTATCTAAGCATTTGTATTTATAATTCATACTTTAGTGGCTTAAAAGGAAGCTGCTAACTGAGTCCTTAAAGAAACTTGACTAATAATTTTTTTGTTTCACTTTTTTTATTTTTATTTTTGAGCAACAAACAAAATAGTATGTTTAACTATAATTTTTTATCTTACTGTTTATTTTTGCAGCAAAGTATACTTGTTTGTTATGTTTTTATTTTTATTTATATATTTTTTTTTAGCTGTTTTCTATTTGTTCTTCCATTTATTTTTTATTATTTTTTTTTTTGTGTCTGTGTTAAGATTTTTTTATTTTATTTTTTTATTATAATTATTATTATTATTATTATTTTTTTTTAATATAAATAATATTTTAATTATGAAGGAATGTTTTTCCTGTGCTTTTTCAGCAATTTCCAATGTAAAACATTTTAAGCAAAATAATTAAAAGTTTATGTATTCAAATAAATTTCTTATGCACATTACAATGCAAAACTTTTTTATTGCATAATATTTTGCAACATAATGCAAACATCGTGTAAAAAAAAATTCGTTCAAGAATTTTTTAATGTATAAACTGGTTAGCAGCATTTATAGTACTTTTCCTGAATATATATATATTTTGTATTACTTTTTTCGCATTCTTTACGGCATAAATTAATAAGCAATATAAATAGTATTTTATTTATTTTCCTTTCAATTTAAATTTGTTATTTACTGTAAGAACTTTTTTATATATTTGTAAAATTTGTTTAATTTTGTTTGCTTTCCTTTTAACCAATATATCATACATTTTACCAATTCAATTAAATACCACACAAAAATGAGCACAATTTCTTTAAATAAAATTTAATTTTCCAAAGCGCGGCGTTTTGGAGCTCCTCTTAGAAATTCTGTCTCCTTATACTCAGCTTACCACACTTTTTATTGTGAATTTTAGTTTAATTTTTATGAATTTCACCAATAAATTAATTTATTTGCACATTTCTGAACATATGAAATGTATTTATTTATTAAGCACTTTCTTTTTCGCTGCGACTCACATTAACCGTTACACATTATACATTATTTAGCTAGCCCAGTGGGAACCGCATTGATGTTCGGGCATTCACTTAAAGCTGTTAAGCGATAACTGTTATTATTTATGTTCAGCTGCCGAAGGCGCGTCTGCATCGTTGTAGGGCCGGCGTGCAACTGAGGAGTCCACAACGATGCTTCAACGCGTCAAAGCTAAATTGGCGGCCGAACGAACGAGTCGTGCGTGCTGCTTCGGCTGCAGCACGAACTTCTCTAACGGGGCTATGTGTGCTAAAAAGTTCGACTGAGTAGCACAGTTTGCATTTCGTTCAGGCAGCGCGAATCGGGGCCAGTGGGTTAGTCGGCAAGCGGCAATTCATGAATGGAACAAACACTTGTTTGCGTGCGCTGGAGAAGCAATATAACAGCTGGCATGCCAACTGAAATACAGTTGAAGTTGTATAACACCTGCAGGGGCAACGGCTCGGAGTAAGTTTGATACACAGCGAAGAATTTTTGGATTTGTTACGACTGACAGAGAAGCTGGGGAAGTTGGGTATGAAGGGGAAGCGTTTGAGAAGATCCATGATGTTAATTTTAATATATATACAATGAAAACACTTTTACGGAGTCGCACATACTTAGACACACATAGTGATTATATCATTAATATGTGTGTATTTAGGTAAAACGAAGCTATAATGCTCACAGCAGCAGAGAGCGTTTCCATTGGTCACTTGAAGCTCGACTGTAACGAGCTCAACATTTAAGAGAGACAGTACTTGAGTAAAAGTAAAAGCAAGGAGAGAAGAAGTGCAGAAGATCATTGAAGTTGTCTATGTATATGTAGCAGTATTCATTTGGTATTTGTGTTTAGGCAAAACGAAGCTAGAATGCTCACAGCAGCAGAGAGCGTTCCCAGTGCTCACTTGAAGGTCAACTGCAAAAAGCTCTATCTGCCGTCGGGCTTCACATTTGAGAGAGACACTGCTTGAGTAATAGTGGGCATATATAAAGCGCAGCAGACTTATAGTTGTAGTAGTAGAAGTAATGGTTATAGTAGTAGGACTTATAGTAATAGTAGTAGGACTTATAGTTAAAGTAGTAGGACTTATTGTTATAGTAGTAAGACTTATAGTTATAATAGTAAGACTTATTGTTATAGTAGTAAGACTTATAGTTATAGTAGTAAGACTTATTGTTATAGTAGTAAGACTTATAGTTGAGTAGTAGAAGTAATGGTTATTGTAGTAGGACTTATTGTTATAGTACTAAGACTTATAGTTGTAGTAGTGAGCCTTAAAGTTATAGAGAGAGAGAGAGAGAGAGTAAAGTAAAAGCAAGGAGAGAAAAAGAGCAAAAGCTCATTAGAGTTGTCTATGTGTAGGCAGCAGCTCTCTTTTGGTATGTGTATGTGTAAAACGAAGCTAGAATGCTCACAGCAGCAGAGAGCGTTCCCACTGCTCACTTGAAGCTCGACTATAACGAGCACTGCAGTGCTTGAGTAAAAGTTAAAGCAAGGAGAGAAAAAGAGCAAAAGATCATTAGAGTTGTCTATGTGTAGGCAGCAGCTCTCTTTTGGTATGTGTATGTGTAAAACGAAGCTAGAATGCTCGCAGCAGCAGAGAGCGTTCCCATTGCTCACTGGAAGGTCAACTGCAACGAGCAACGAGACAGTGCTTGACTAAAAGTGGCTTTATATAAAGGGCAGCAGCTGCAGCATTTCTTCAGTCGTCCAGGCCTGGTGGCGAAGTAGAGTGTGTGATCGATCATACGTAATACGTAATACGCAAGGGAATTACGTAGAGGGAATACGGATTTACGGAACACGTAAGGTAAATAAGTAGAGGAAATACTTAGAAAAGGAAATACTTAGCTGAAATACTTGGAAAAAATACCCCAATCAAGAATATATACATTTTGTGGAGTCTGCCACGCCTCCCTCTGTCTGCTACATACACTTCAACATTTATTATTTAATTTTATTTATATTGACTTTTCAATTTATATTTTAAAATCACAAATTATTTGTATATTATCTTTTGGTTAATACAAAGTTTACAATAATTATAAACTAATTAAATTTGCATATGTTGTACAAGAAATTCAAATAATGTTTCCAATCTAAAATTTAGATATTTCCATGCACTCACAGCATCCGAACATAAATTGTTTAATTGCAGGACATTTTTGGGCTCTAAGGGAAATAGTGAAGCTCAGAAGGAGAGAGAGAGAGAGAGAGTAAGGGAGAGGCAGGACTGTCATATGAAAAAGTAGGTCTCTGGCCAACTAGTAAAGTGTTTTGTAATGGAATCTGAAATTATTATCTTTGTGTAACGACTGCTGCCCGAAGAACTGTGATTGCAGCATCCACTGACCACGAAGCCGTCGACTTTGGCCTCGGTCTCTGGCTACATTTGTTTGCCGCTTCGTTGCCTCACTGGCTGACTGGCTGACTGGCTGCTTCCTGCTGCTGCACAGGACATGCTGGAATTATACGCATTTAAATTGTGCCAGTTCACTTGGGGGTTTTCTCCCCATTTGCACAAAGGGAAGCTGCTGCTTTCATTTTTACTTATTTATTTATTTTCTTTTTATTCTTCTTCTTCTTCTAGAGGTAGCAATCAAGAGTCGAGGAAAAGCAGCTAGATTTCCTACGACTAGCAAAATATTTGCAATAAAAACTTAGCATATCCAAACACACTAAACGTCCCTCGTCACGTTACAGGGTATGCAGAATGTATTGTTAAACGCCAGCCAGACATGTGATTGCTATCCGGTTTCCCTGCGCCTCGAGCCAGCTCAAATACAAATGGCTAGAGCATTGGATTACCAGCAGAGAGAGGGAGAGAGAGAGAGAGAGAGAGAGAGCGCCACGAGCAGTATAAAAGAAAACATATATTTTCTACCATGCAGACTAGACGGCTGATAATTATACGAGATAAGAATGAACGACTATGTGGCAGGTGCATGCAAACGAATGCCTAATACTCTTTAATAGAGGTAGTAATTTAATTTGTTTATATTATTTAGCTGTGTGTTGATAGAGCTTAAATGTGTTTTAATATAGCTTCAAGACTTTGAGACTTTGAGTTGGCATAATTTTATTAATGTTCGATTTGTAGAGATTAATCAAAATTTATTGTAGTAACAGATTTTTATTTATATACTTTAAAATTATCATTTTTTATTTATTTATACATTTTCAGTTTTATTATTTTTTATTTATTTATTTTTATTTTTATTTATTTTATTTTATTTAATTTTTTAAATTTTTTTTTGTATTATAGACTGTGGCAGTTAATTTTTTACGATTTTATTAATTTGGCACACAATAATTAATAACTTTATGTAATTAAAAAAATATATATATGTATATTGTTTTATTAAAATAATTTTACTTTATTAAAATAATTTTACTTTATTAAAATAAAGTATTCATTTTTACTAATTTTTTCATGTCATTTTTTCATAATTTTTTTATTTTTTAAATTTAAAAAAAATAAATACAAATTTAAATTTAAAAAAAAATAAATAAATAAATAAATAATATTTCTTCTTCATTTTTATAATAGAATAAATCAAATTCTATTTAGAAATATTTGTTTCTCAATTTAAAATATATAATATATTTAATAATATTATAGTAATATATTTATAGCAAATTTATTTATTTTTTTCAGCATTTAATTTTTATTTATTTATTTTAATAGTTTTTAATTATGTATTTATTTTATTGGTATATTGGAAATTAAAATGCTATTCACAAAAAGACAAAATAGATAATCCTCCCAAAGAGGAGTTGACCTCCAAGACCAATTACCAATTCATGTATTGATAGTCTCTAATTCTGACTACGAAAAATGAAAGACAATCACACGCTGCACAAAACTAATATACTCTTTTTATCCACATTAGCCAATATCAAACACGAGCCAAAGGCAACTGAGACACATATAAGACAAATGTCGAATCTGTTGCTGCTGCTGCTGCTGCTGCTGTTGCTGCTGTCGTCGTATTGCATACCTTCAGGGGCGAATGGAAATTGATATGAGCAATCGAAGGAGGAAAACATGCGGTGGATGTCAACAGCAGTTCAACAATAATCATAGAGCGAGCATATGTTCGACATTATAAATCCGATGAATACGATTAAGTTTTTGACAACAGCGACAGCAACAGATAAGCCCATACATACACACATACATATGTACAATATATGTATGTATTTATAGACAAGTTGCATAAGTAAATTAGGCTCTGTGAGAGCAACCAATAAAATCTTGTTAGCAATCAAAGCTAAAGCAAAAGCCGAGACGAACGCAAGACGGAAAACAAAAGCGCAAACAAAAAGAAAGGAGAGAGAAAAACAACAATAACAACAACAACAACAGCAACTTTTTGCCAAAGAGGCAGCAAGTCAGCGGCTTTTAAGAAATATGTGTGCGTGTGTGCGTGTGTGTGTGTGTGTGTTGGCCAAATGCTGAGCGGCTATGCAGGCAAAGTAAAAGAGCGCGTCTCGCATTTTGTCGGAAACGGAATGCAGACTAGGGAAGTAAGGATAATGCCCGGCATGCGTAACGCATAAGCGGCAAATTCCATTAAGTGCCAAGCACCAACAACAACAACAACAACAACAACATGGGCAACAACAGCAAACAGATGAACATACGAACAACAAGAAGAAGACGATGATGAACCTCATGATACCCTGAATTTGAGAGAGAGGGAGTGTGAGTGAGAGAGATAGAGATAAAAGACCAGAAGCACATCTATCTCTTTCTTTCTTATTGTTATATATTTTCTGCATGATTTGAGCTATAATCATACGATTTTTGCTGCTTAAAAAATACAAAATAAAAAACAAAAATAAAAATTGGCTTCTGCAGCATTTTAAATGTTTTTTATTTCTTTTTATTTATTTTTTTTCACATGATATTTGCTGCTTAAAAAATAAAAAACAAAAATAATAATTGGCTTCTACGGCATTTTAAATTTTATTTATTTATTTTTTATTTACATATATTTTATTTCAATTATTTATTTTTCACATGATATTTGCTGTATAAAAAGATAAAATAAATATAATAATTGGCTTCTGCAGCATTTTAAATATTATTTATTTATATATATATTTTTTTCACATGATATTTGCTGCTTAAAAAATAAAAAACAAAAATAAAAATTGCTTTTTGCAGTATTTTAAATTTTATTTATTTCTTTTTATTTGTTTTTTTTTTCACACGATATTCGCTGATTAAAATATAAAAATGATATTTTCTACTAAAAAATTAAAAAATATAAATAAATAAATAACAATTGACTTCTTCAGCATTTTAAATATTATTTATTTATATTTTATTTATTTTTCACACGATATGGGCTGCTTAAAGTATAATACAAATCAAAATTGGCTTCTGCAGCATTTTAAGTTTTATTTCTTTATATTTATATTTTAAAACTAATTTTGGAAAAGTTTACTTTACATATTTGATTCGCTTTTAGAAAATATTACTAAGGCAACTTTTATAGCTATTCATCTTTTCAGAGAAAAAAGTTACTTTGATGCTCAAGTAAAAAATGTACGAAATTTCGCTATAAAAACAGACTTTATAATTTCACATAAAAATAATTAACAATTTTCTATGACAGCAACATAATTATTTATGTTTTTTTTTTAACTTTACAGTAATGTTAAAATATATATACACACAGATAATACATATTTATAATGTAAGCAAACTGCCACGCCTTCTTTTCTATCTGTAACAGAAATTAGCACACGAATAATATACCCAAAATTACCTCCAAAAGTCCTTTTGCTGAAGGGTATAAAAACAACGAGAGTGAATGGGATGAGTGTCTGTGTGCGTGTGTGTGTGGCTGTGGGAAATTAAACTGATATGAGTAGGCAAAGAGTGAGAGAGAGAGAGAGAGGGACAGAGCTTTGCCAGAGTTGCCTTCGTGTCATGACAAATAAACATTTTTTATATGCCTTTTGATGAGGGTGCCCAAGTGTGCGTGTGTGTGAGTGATTGTGTGCGTGTGTGTGTGTGTGTGTGCGTAACGAAAGAAAATAAAATTTCAATTTACAAATATAACTGGGTCAGTGAAGACAGCGACTCGGATTTTGATAACGCTGCAAGCGAAGCTGTCGCCAGATCGTTAAGCGAAACTCGTAACGGCATCTTTTCACATTTACACACATACACACATACATATATAAAAGTCCAACATAAATAGTTTAATAATTTCATCGATTTACAGTTATGTGCGCATATCATCAAATATGCATGCCATTTAATGGCCACAGGAATGAAAATAATTCGCGCTCTTAATGCAGCTCATTAAACAGCAACAGCTTTAAATGGAAACACTTAGCATTCGCATCGTTTTCATTTGCGGATTTATAATTAATTCAGAATTCAATGAAATGTGCCGTGCGGCGCAACAATCAAACATATTAAACATTTCATTAGCGGAAATGCATGAATTTTCATGCAGTTCATAATTATTTTAATAGCAAATGCTTGCGATGAATATCTATAAAAATTTATTTTTTTATTTATATTTAATCACAGCAAAAATAAATAAAAATAAAATAAAACTGAAATAAATATTCTGTTCAAGCTAAATATGAACATTGATAAATAATTAGCAATATATTTAAATAAATATAATCAATAAAAAAAAAAGAATTAAAATTTATTTAAAAATTATTTATAAATAAATTGTTATATTTGTATTAATAATATTTTCAATATTATTTTCTGCTTTTATTTTACTTGTATTTTTTTAAAACTAATTAATTTACAAAAATGTATATTTATATACATATATAATTTACTTATTTTCCTTGCTAAGCCAACTGTCCCAAAATCAAATGTAATCTTACAAGTCCCAAAACACTGTTAACCAATTGCATTAGCACACGATTGACTGATACTCGTTTAACAGTGAGCACAGCGCAACATTAGTCCAGACACCAACCAAAGTAGCAAAAGCTTTTCTCTTTGCCAGTTAACAGTGCTAAACAGCATCCACAGCAGCAGCAGCACTGTTAGCACAACAGAAATGTTAGCCTTTACTAACGTCACAGAGGCGAAAGATAATAAAAGAAGTTCAATGCACGGCAAAGGACATTTGGGCACAGGAAGAGGAAATGTACCATAAAACGAATGAAAAGGAATGCATTGAGCTCAAACCCAATTAGATTGCTATTGCAAACTACAAGCACAAACAACGCAAACAACAGCTCGCATTGACAAAGTGCTAATTATACCCAATATCCCGTTGGACAGGCGCACACACACACACACAGAGAGAGGCAAATCGAAACCGGGCTAAGAATGTGAAAGACAATTGTGGGGCACAAATGACAAGTGCTGAACAGCAAAATGCTTTGTTATTCACAAACACACACATCAACACACACACATACATGCAAATGGAGCGAACTCTATATGGTTGTGGCTAATTCGAGAAAAAAAAAAAAACTCGAGCTGTCTCTGGGTGACATTGGGAATTACCTCACTGCCATGTCGCATGCCAATTTCTCTTGAATTTACTAATTAAATTGTAATAAAAATATACTACGACTCAACTCAACTCGACTCTGATTCTGATTATGATGTGGAACGCATTCCACTCCTGCTCTGGCTGGCCTCATTCCTTAATACAATGTGCATAGAGTCTATAGTGTGTGGCCTGTGTTATCTACTCTTGTTCTCATAATGATTGCACGCTTCTGGAAGCATACGAGCTCAGCTGACAATGCTCGCTCACGACGAGTGAAGAGGTCATATTGGTGTGAGCTAATACTTATTTGCCACTGTCTGTATTTCTATATATGCTGCTGGAAACTCTAGAACATTTGTTGAAATCTCTTACTCTGCACTCGAGTAGATATAATTTTTATTACTGTATTTATTTCTTATTTAATTTTTAGATTATGTAATTATTAAATTTTTTGTATAAGTAATCTTTTTATTTAAGTATTTTATTTTTCCTTTTATTCATTTACTTTTTTTAAAACTTTTTACGAAACTGCGAGAAGAGGGCGATGCTATAAGCGATCTGCAAAGAGAGGACATGACAGAGTGAAAGAGAGAAATATTGCTTGAATTGCATACAAAAATGTATTGCACCTACTAAGCAACGGTTATTTAAGCTCAGCACGCAACAAAAACACCAGTATAAGAGAAGCTCTATCATGCGATAAAGCGAGAAAGCATTACAGAAATGCTTTCTGGCGCCTCACTTTAAATTGTCGTTTTGGCTCTCTTCTCGCTTCGCTTGCACTCTGACATGTTTTAAGCGATCACATATAAATCTGCATGCAGAGCTTTTTCGCACTTTGTCGCTCAATAGCATCGCATCGCTTCGCGGGGCACTCTGCCGTCAGCCTAAGGACTACATTATTATACATACAAAAATATATATAAATTAAATATATACAAATATTAAAAATGTTAATATTTCATTTCAATATTATGTGTACATTTATTATAAACTTTCACAATAAAACCTACACAACTATCACATTCTCTCATTAAAATATGGTTTATTATAAAATTGATTTACCCTTAAACTTAATTCTATAAAACAAGCATTACACAGTCGGATATGCTCTGCAATAAGTGCAATATATTCCCTTTATAGCTGGCTTTGCGGCTTTATAGCAAATAATTGCGCTCGATAATATATGGAAATACTTTAAACAAGTAGGCGAACAGCATGTGTGTGCGAGAGACAGAGAGAGAGATAGAGGGAGATGTTGTGTATGTAGGTGTGAGTGCGTATAAGTGGACATGTGCATGTGTATGTGTGCGCATGCATTAACGACACTTGACTGCTGCCTGAACGGAAATGAGAAAAAAAAAAAGAATGCATTGCATTCTATTGGGCGGAAACTCTTAAATGTTAATTGATATTTTTTAATACACTTACAGGCAATCTGAAGCAAGCGCATGAGAGAAATACCCTGAACATTCTCAAGTGGGTCAAAGGGAATTGTTGAAGGAGTCAGCCATGGAATGAAACAGGAGCTTCAAATTACTGACTGTATGCGATTTTATAGGCATTTCTTCGAAGAACAAAATATTCAATAAAATATTTAAAATTAAATGTGTATTATTATAATAATATGCTTCTGCATGAGTTGAAGTATTTGGAAAGAACTTTTAGCTGGAATGTAATATTTAATTAAATGAAATTGTTATTAATAAGGTTTGATAATATTCAGATGGGGAGAACTATCAATAATTGTCTTGAATAAATTTTTAATTTAATTTATTAAATTGTACATTATTTTGTTTCCTTATTATTTTATTTAAATAATATACATATTATATTTTATTGTTTAATTTAATTTATTAACTTTCAATTAAGTTTATTAATTTTTAATTTTATTTATAAATTTGTATTGAATTTTATTATTTTTAAATTTAATTCTTAATTTTAATTGCAATTTTTAATTAAGCTTATTAATTTTCAATTTAATTTATTAGTGCTTAATTTCTTTTCTAATTGTTTATTTTTAGTATTTTCCTAGAACCACCGTCAATATTATTTTATTTTTATTTATTTTTTCAAATTATTATTTATTTTATTTTGTTATTTTTAAATCGATAACACAAAATATAACTGTTTCTTTTTTTTTTGTGTGTTTTTATATTAATAAATAATAGAAAAAATTAATTGAAGAAATTTTAAATATAATATATTAGTTTCATATTATTCATACATATTTTTTAGTTGACTACAAAACAGGGTATCTTCAAGCAAAGCCTTAACTCTCAATGACTCTTAATAGGGAAACTACAAAAAAAAAAAAAAAAACCAAGAGGATTTTACACTTTCAGCTCATCCAGCTGGCGCTCTCATTTGATTACTTTAATTCATTGTATTGCTGCTGGCAGAGCTCAGCTGCAGCCGTCATCTGAGCATATTTATGTTGCGTGTGCCGCAGTCCGTCCGGGTCGCCCATGGGGGCGTAGTAAATAAAAATGCGCTGATATAAAAATATTATTGCAACTGGCATTTTAACTGAGCTCCGCTCATATTTGATTTTCAATTTACTCACGTGCTATGTGCATTTAATAAAAGCTCACAGGAAAAAGGTGCTTGAGATGTGAAGTGAACGACTAGCAGATACCTCGCAGGGGAACGAGATGAGATTGCACTGGAGAGTAGAGTTGATACACGGAGACATATGGGACCGGATGGAACAGAATGAGATTGAATGAAAGAAGAGGAGACGCGATGAGCGTGGCTAAGATTAGATGAGACTATGGTGAATCTAGATGACAGTAAACTAGATGACAGTAAAATGAAAGCAGACTAGATGAGAATGGATAGGAACGAGCTAAACCAAACTTGAGATGAAATAAAATGGGAAAGAATAGACTAGACGAGAATAAATGGAGAGAGATGAGACTAAATGTGAGATTATATGAAATGAGAATAGAATAGACTAGGTACGAATATATAAAAACAATATAAGAAAGCGACTTCAGCCTATCCCATTTATCTATTTCATATCACTACAGGGTATTCAAAAGAAAAATACGATTTTATTTGATATTTTTATGCCAACTTTCAACGCGTTGAAGTATTATTGCAATAAATGTGAGATTTAATGCGCCGCAAGCAAATTGAAACATTTGCGGTGACCCAATAAAAAATATCAAATAAAAATAATATGAAAAAGAGAGAAAAAAAAAAAAATATGCACATTCAAATCGCATTCAGAGCTGGTCAACTGAAATATATACGCACCGTTAGCCACGTTAAGCTAAAAGCATGCGCGTTTCTAATTAGATTAATTGGAAAAAGCTATGCTCTATCTCTCTCTCTCTCTCTCTATCTATCTGTCTATCTCGCTCTCCCTTTTGCATTGACGCATTATTTAAATTAACTTTTCGCAATTCGCAAAAGTTTGTTGAAATTAAAAACAAATGCTGCAGTTGGAGCAGAGTTGATACTGAATAATGTTGAATGAATGCGAGCGAATGCAAATGAATATGTTTATTCGTCAGACAAATGCCAACAGTAATAAATTTTGTTTTGATTAACCAAAGAAATCTATCAGAGTGCGGCAAATGCGCAAATGCTCTGTGAATTTTCTGATATTTTCCAATTTGAATTTTGGCTCACGAAATGTCGAAATAAAATTGCTATCAAATAAGAGTTTGCATTATCTCTTATTTACTTAATATTATAACAATTTTTATTGCTTATTAAATGAATAAATATGCTATCGAGCTGTTGTTCCTCTTTTTTTTTCATTTCAGTTGTTGAGCCCTTCAATCGTAGTTTGATATAAACTTGATATGGAAAATGAATTATTTGATTGACATATATGTATAGACTTAAGTTGAATTTTATGATTCAATTCACAATTGAATGAACGTTTCTTTGCAAATTGTTGAAAAGAAAAAAAAACAGATAAACGAAATTCGTTAAAAACAAATATTATAGTATAGTAAATGTATTTTTCCAGTAAATTATAAATTTCGTTAAAGTTGTGTAAAGAGTTAACTGACTGATGAAATGCATTATTTTATTTTATTTATTTTGCATTATTTATCTTGGAAATTTTTATCAATTTTATAAAGCTTAACTACTTAAATAACTTGGTCAATTGCTTTAATAAATGTCTGCCTATAAATATGTTAAACAATATCAATAAGAGAGAGTGGTATTTATATATTTGTTTATGGATATTTTAGGTTTAATGTCTTGGTGCAAAAACAAAATAAGTCTCAATATATACTTATTTTATACTTATTCCTGAGCGAAACATAATATTTTTGTAGCAGCTCATTGTGAGCTTTCAATTGTTCAGCCCATTAGAGGCTAAAAATAACTATGAATAATAAATTTGGTATATTTACTCTCATAATATCGATGATTAGAATTTGGTTATATGATTGCATAAAGATATCTTTCGTACTATTACTACTTTTAAATGCATCCACATAGAGTAATTTACTTTGAGGCATTTGAAGGAAACTGCTTTGACAGTCTTGGCCCAGTTAGTGTTGCAAGTGATTTACCTGTTATATAATCCCGCACTTGAAACTCGCACAGCAAGCGGTTTTAATAACATTTCCAGATTGCCAACGAATTCAATTTTGGAAGGAGGAGGCAGGTCGGTGCATGCTAATTAGGTGCCAACGAGCAAATGGCAACAGCCAGAACACAAATTGCAATTTTAATTCACTTTTGTGTTCGCTGGAAACACAAAAAAGAAAACCCCTAACAAACGATCTGTAAATGGGCCCCACGATTCATAAATATTCCAAATTGTGTTGCAGTTGCCCGCTGAAGGGAGTGAGTGCACTTACCCTTTATGAAATCGACGGCCATTTCCAGGCCATAGGTGTCCTTGTCGCAGTCGTCCAGCAGATGGGCGCCCAGCGTCACATTCGGCAACAATTGCTGCTGGTTCACCTGATCCAAGGTGTAGAGCATGGCCTCCAGGGCCTGAATGCCGCCCTGCGGCATGATCGGTCCACAGGTGATGCTGTCCTCGCGCGAATGCACCATCATCAGGCCGCCTAGTATCACATCACCCTCCAGCACTGCGGCATGCTTCACTGGCCAACCAGCGGCAGCAGTTGTTGTTCCCGTTCCCGTTGCTGCGGTTGCCTGAGCATTGCTCGACCAGGTTGTTGGCAGTGAATCCTCCAGCGGTTGCGCCATGTTCGCGTTGCCCAATAGGCGCAGCGTGGGTAATGTTTTAGCATCAATTGTTGTGGTTGTTGTGGTTGTTGCTGATGTTGCATTGCCATATTGCTGCTGTGCTGTTGTTGCTGCTTTTGCTACTGTTGTTGCTGCTGTTGTTGCTGCTGTTGTTGCTGTTGTTGCTGTTGCTGTACCTGCTGCTGCCGTTGTTGTTGCTGCTGTTGTTGCTTTTGCTGCCTCTGCTGCTGCTGTTGTTGCTGCTGTTGCTGCTGTTGCTGCTGCTGCTGTTGCTGCTGTTGTTTCTCTTGTTGCTGCTGTTGCTGCTGTCATTGTTGGCATTGCTGTTGGCCAATTAGTTTTATTATAGTTTTTTATGGTTGGTTCTGCTTTCAGCAATGTTGCCGTTGTTGCTGTCATTGCCTCCCTTAGTTGCATATTTAAGTTAAAATTGCTATTGTTGTTCACAGCTGACGCAATTGTTGCTGTTGCTGTTGCTGTGGGCGCAATGCGTTTAGCTTTTATTGGTATTGCGGCGTATGTCAAACTATCCATATGAATTGCCTCGCTTGCTGCCGTTGCCAATGGATTCAATATTGCTGCTGTTGCTGCTGCTGTTGCTGGCTTCAGTTTGTTGGCAGCTACAGCAGCTGTCGTCAGCACTTGACCCTTTTGGGTTTTTATGGCGCCTGCTGTTGTTGTCGCTGCATTTAAATTGCTGCTTGAAGCGTTTGCTGCCCACGCTGAACTTTGACTTGTAGCTGCTGCTGTTGGCATTGCAGTACCTGGCAGCAGCAATAATTGCTCGATGGTGCTGCTGTTGCTCAATTGTTGTTGCTGCTGTTGCGCCTGGCAGTGGCAGCAGGCCAGCAGTAGCAGCAGCAGCAGCAACATCAGCATACCTCTTGCCACACTGAACAACATGTCGTCTGCTCTTCTCTCGCTCTCTCTCTCACTCTCTCTCGCACTTTCTTGCTGTGTGGGTGTGTTGTGCTCAATGTGACGGCATTGGCAACCGGAACAACAACAAAAATAACAGCAGAGAGTGAAATGTGACCAAAAATTTCTTTTCGTCGAGCTGTTAAATAAATTGCAATTAATTTCAACAAACAACAGCTTCAAATTGCTGTTGGGCAACGACTTTTAATTAAGTTGCCTTTGCCAGCTGAAATTGATGTGTCCGCTAATTCTGCACGATGTTGCTGTGGTTGTTCCAGTTGTTGTTGTTGTTGTTGTCGTTGCTGTGGGCAAGCATTTTAAGGCATCTCAACGTGGTTGTCGCTCCGCTTGCATGTTGTTGTTGCTGCTGCTGTTACTGCAAATAAAACGCAAAACTCGTTGAGTAAGGCAGCAAATGGCAGGAAAAGAATAAAATAAAAAAGAAAGTAAGAAAGGAGACGCACAAATAAATAAGCATTTTTAAGTGAAACTGAATTATAAATGTTGTGCACTTAAGCAAATTTAATGAACAGTAAAAAAGCACATCAAAATGAGCCAAACATTTGTTTATTTCCCATTTCACACTTTGTTGCGTGCCAGAAATGTTTACAACCAAACTAAAGTCCGACTACGAAACGGACTCCCTCCTCCGACCTCTCAACCTTGCCTACTCTCAAACCAACCTGAGCACGTAGTGGATGCTGCTGAGCGTGGCTCAGCCAAGCTCGGAATTAAAGCTACAAATTTTGGGAGCATAAAGCCACCTTGAATGACAGACTATAAAAAAATATTATGGTAGCTCTTAGTTAACGAACAAAATTGTAAAAACTGTTTCCATTTTTTGCAGCAATACAAATTTTAATGAACTGAATTCTGTACAATTGCCTTCATAAATCAAAATATATATATGTTGGTTTTTTTTTTAATGTTTAAAAGAAAAAACATATATATAAATAAGAGTCAAATACGTGACAACAAAAAATTAATTTATATAATATATTTTTATATTGTATAACAAATAAAAAATTGTATTATCACATTTTATAAATTATATAAATTTAAATTTATTTATAATATAACTTATATATAAATATATTATATTTTATATAATTTAATTTAATTTAATTTAATTAAAAAAATTTATTGCACATTATAAATTATATAAATTAATAATATATTTCATTAAATAAAATAATTTTAAAATGTAATAAACTTTTAAATCATATAAACTTTTAATATAGTTAATTAGAAAAATTTGTTTATCATATATACATATATAAATTTGTTTATATAATAAATTTGTTAACTATGTTTATAAATCCAACTATATAATTGGTAGTATATTTGTGCATTCATTTTTATTCATAGTTCCCAAATAACTGTTGACACTTTTTCGTTGTCTGCAAATAATTCTGTTTCACTCACACAATAAAAAAGACCCAGGCAGAAATTGCTATTGGCACGTATGATTTAGCTCACTCGCGCTCTCAGAGAGACAGTTATTTCAGTTTGCGCTTCACTCAAGTCAAGCTATGAAGCAACTTCTGTTTTGGATATGTATGGGTGATCACACGCGATTGTTGCGCTCTTTTAATGCATGTATGTATGCATGTATTTGAGCTTTTTAGTCAAACTGTGTTTTGCTGAGAGTCTTTATGTGAGTGAAAACGTATTACTCTTTATGCGACACTCATTTGAAAGCTTCACACGAATGCGTTAATGCAAAGCGCTTGACCGAAAGCGATTCTAAGCAAAACAAAGAGAGTCGCTCAAAGCAAAATCAAAAATCAAAGTTTCCTCATAGATAAACTAAAAGTTTATAGCTAGAAAATCTCATTATTATTTAAGAAATACTTAAATACTTTACATAAACTATAGGAAAACTGTCAATAAGCAATGCTTAAAGTTAACGATAATTGCAGTATAATATGGAACTCTATAAATTTGTCATATTTTCTTAAAAGACATCCCGCTGTCAATCGAGTGTTGGCAGGGCTCCAAGCAATGCTGACACGTAATGGCTGATGTGGATAAACATACGTAAAAAGAGTGCTGAGTGGACAGGATGCTCGTGTTGAAATACAGCTGCCTTAGGCAAATGCGGATATCCCTTTTACAGTTGGCAAATAGGCGCTGATATGAAATGACAGAGGACTCTAATAAGCCAGCTCAGCTAGGCTAAATGCGGGACCCCAACTATTGAGCAGGAAGTGGCAACAGGAAGAGCCACAGCAACGGTACAACAGTAGACCCTGTGCCTAAGCGAATCAATGCCAATAATAAATGGCATGGCTGTCGCTATGTGTCACCTGTTATTAGCCAGGTGACATAATCGCAACGGAAGTCCAATTACAAGCCAATTAAAACACGATATGCTCATTATGCTGGCTAAATAATTAAGAGAGTGCGCAGCCAAGGATTTGCCCGGCTTAGTTTGTCGCCCTTCCCTCCCTCATTTAATTAACTTGCCATAAAGGCTAATGGCTGTTCGATGGGAGTTTTGGGCGGCATTAAAAGGTGTTCGATGGCCAACGGAATTTACTGTTATTAGTGCGTAAAAGCGTCAAACTTTCACACTCCTGTATTCAACGATAAGCGCCGTGGCATAAAGTGTAGCCTACTTTTAAGGGTCGCGTTTAAAAATGCCAGCGATTAACAGGCCATAACAGGCGGGGGACCCATGGGGAATTGCCCACATATTTTTGGCACACAATATAAAAATACCATTGGCGCATATTTTTGGCTGGGCTCTGACATAATCTTTAATACAACCAACCACCCACCCACTGGCCGAATGACTGACTGACTCACTGTGCTCTTATCTGGAATACCTGACATGCCTGTGCAGCTGCTCTGCCTGCGGAAGTATTTTTGTTTACTCTGCAGCCAGAGAACCAAACGAAAATAGCGACGCGCTGTGCCTGCTCCTCCTCCCCCTCCCCCTCGCCCACTCCATCCATACTCTCTTTATTGAAACGATATTGGCAAGGTCGTGGGCGTTGACTGGCGTGTGCGTCTACAAATCGCCGAGACGTGAGAATAAATTCCATTTTATGCCTGTGTATGTGTGTGTGAACTAATGAAATATGTTGCCTTCGAATGGCCACTAATGAAACACAGTGGCCAGCGGCCCAATTCCTCATTCATCCATGTAATTTTAATTAAACTTAACAATTTTCCTACTACGGTTAGCTCTGTCAGCCGCAAGTCAAACAATCGACAGCTGTTGGCCATTGTGCCGTGGCATCCACAAACCGCATTCATCTGCCACACATATTATAAACATGTATATGTATATGATATGTGATACAATGTACCACATGCACAATGATCCACCCTGATTGTAGCCAGAGGCTCTGTTGTCTGTCAATCAGCCGTAAATGTCTGCAGCAGCATAGCAAAGCAAAGCCTCAGATAATATGATGCATGACATAATAATGAACACGCGAGTTGTGCGTGTGGCATCTGCTTCCCTATTAACCCATTGCGCTGTCATAGCAAACACTGGACTACAAAATTGTGGTTGTGGAAGAGCTCATGTGTAAAAAAAATATACGTATATGTATATATATTAATTTGAATATTTTTTGGTTGACTATTAAATATATTTGACTTTATATAATATATTTAAAATATCTATCTTCATTACATAAAAATAGTAATAAAAAATAATATAAAAAATAATAAAAATAGTAATAAAAAAAATAGATAAATAATTATTGAGACTTTTTAAGTATATAAATAGCTTTTTGAATTTATATAATATATTTAAAATAAATATATATATGTATATATATCTTTATTATATAAAAATTGTAAAAAAGTGATTTCTACGGCCGGGGTACAACTCTCAGTCTTCCCCAGAGTCCAAGTTCAAGTCATCCAGTTCAAATTTTGCAATTAGCGCTGAGCCTCCAGCTTAGAACGCTGAAAGCTTTTAATTCTGCTGCATTCTATTGTGCGAGAGTATTTCTTTCTCTTAACGTCGATCTGCACTCTTATCTCTGCGCCGCTGTATTGCGTGGTATGCGTTTTACATTGCGAAAGCTTTTGGCTCTTTGCGCAGCTATGCGCCGCTGTGTTGTCGTATGCGCTTTGCCGCGCGCTCTTTTGTTTCGGCTGCGCTGCTGTGCAGTAAAGAGAAGCGCCGATAGATTTATTTTCGTTGTCGTCCGTTTTATTAAATAAAAACTTTTTGAATTTATATTATACATACATATATATAAAATAAAATTATATACAAATAAAAATAGTAAATAAAATTAAATAACAAATAATAAAAAAAGGGATAAAAAAAACAACAAATTAAAAATAGTAATTGAGATTTTTTAAGTATATAAATATTACAAAAGAATATAAATTAAATTATTTTGAGGACATTAAAAATTATTATAAATTAAATATTATTTCAAGAAGTCATTTCGCTTCAATTTCAGTTTTACATTGCAAATTTAATAATATATATTATTATCAATATATTATAATAATATATATTATTATAATTAATATCAATCATAAACATTTCTCTGTAAGCCAGTGTAAGCCGAAAAGTTTTCGCCAGCTCAATAAATGGAAATTCAAAAGTTTTGTGTGGCTTTATGCCAATTAGCATAGGCTATAATTGATATGTAGAATTTTACAGAGCGGAGAGAGAGAGAGAGAGAGAGAGTTGTTTGCCTTGCTCTTACACATATTTGCCATGCGATTAGCAAAAATCAATTATAAATCTATGAATAAATGTTTAAATTAGCAAAAGTTTCAAGTACTTGTTATATAAATACCAATTAGCACTGTGGGCAAAAGCTAACAAGCTTAAAGTAAAGCTCTTTCAGTTCTTAACGGTTCGCATTGAAGCTGCAATTACAGCAGCTAATGGCCGAAACGAGTTGCAGCTTATATTAACTGAAGTTTCTTTATTATTATTTTTTTACTTTTCTTATATTGATTTTAAGGCTGCTGAGATGTATATATGTATATGTGCGTGTGTATGTATGTATATATATATTCAAAGTGCGAACGTCGAACTTATAATTTGATGTAGCGAATGGGCATGTGCACGCAGACACATTCAGGTAATGTAGTCGTAACAGTTTGGCCATGTTTTTTTATGCGAAAATTATGCAGAAAGTTCAGTTAGCTGTCGAGCGGGACTGGGACTGGGACTGGGACTGGGTCGCTGAAAAGGCTGCAGCAAATGCAAAATTAATGCGCCCGCTCCATTAAAGGCAGCCGCGTGGCATATAACAGCCGCGCCACAGACATCATCATAACGGTCACGGCGAGCTCATTTAGCCGTTCCCTCAATTATTGAAATATTATTTATAAGCTCAACCCAAAGCAGTTACCTTTTTGCACGCTGGCAGAAGGAAGAAGGAATCGGCAATGATGATGATGTGCGAGAGACAGGAGACGGTATGGGCGGGTTGGGCTGGACCTCGGTCAGCTTGCATGACGTATACGCCGCGTAATGTGTGGCACGTGACCTGGGAATAGAGCGGACTGAAGGGTCGCTCTCCACGGAGCATTGACCACTTAATGCATGATTATCTCTAATGAATATGCAATGCGCATAAAAACAGTTTTCAACCGCTGGCCTTTGCCTTTTTTTTCCCCACTTCCCCTCCCCCTTTTTTACGCTGCTCTAGCTGTAATAAAATTCATATAAAATTTTTGTGTTGTGCGGTAATTTGTCATTTTCAAATTATCGGAGGCGTCAAATGTTTTATATCTACATATAAATAAGCACATAAATCAGTGACTAAATGCTGTTGACACGCAGCGCGGCGCTCAATGGGAAATGTGAAATGCTTGTAAAATGATAATTACAAAAAATTCATTTTAATTTATGATAAATGAGTTAAAGCGATGCCTAGGCTGGAGTTTTTATTTAAATGGAAATTAAAGTAATTTTGCAGAGCAGTAAAAATATAATTTTACAGGTTTTCTATTTTTTCTTTTTTATACTCGTTCACGAAAGTGAAATGATTATATTGCTTTTTTTTAAATATTTTTTATTCATTTTATTTGAGTGAACTTTATAGATTTTTACTTATTGCAAATTCTATTTATGACTCTATCAATTTATGTTCATTAAAAAATATGTTTAGTGAAATTACATAATTTATTTATTATTCATTAGGCTCTTAGCAGTGTAAGCTCTGTGCTTCATGGAAGTCCTTATATAGAATTCTTTATCAGCTAAGCGCATTGCAGTTAGATAACAAACAAGACAAGTTAAACAGCTTTGCTTCCAGGAAAAAATATAATTAAATACTAGCTCATATCCACACAAGTTTTTCAAACAAAAAGAATCAGAAATAAGTAAAAATTCGCAATATAAAATTTCTTTTCAATTGAAAATTTATTGGAATTTTTTTATATCCATTATGCTTCCTATTAATATGATTAGATTTTAATCATATGAAATCTGTGGACTATAAAATTAAAAAAAAATAAATAAATAAATAAAAAATAAAAAAAAAATATATCATTAATTATTAAAGTATTTGAATCATATGAAATCTTTTATCAATATAATTTAAAAAATTACAGAATAAATTATTAAAGTATTTAAATTATATTACTTATCAATTTAATCATATAAAATCTGTAGTCTATAAAATTAAAAAAAAAAATAAAAAAAATACATCATTAATTATTAAAGTACATATTTTGAATAAATATCTGTAAACAATTATCTATTTAATCATATGAAAACTGTTATTAATAAAATTTAAAAAATTACAGAAATAATTATTAAAGTATTTACATTAAAAAAAAAAAAAAAAAAAAAAAATACATAATTAATTTTTTAAGTATTTGTATTATATCTGTAAACACTTATCCACAATTATCCGTGAATTTCTGTCGAATTTTGGACTCGGACAAACTTTATGTAAACATTTCGCTGTTTTGCCGCTTTTTATTTATTTATTTATTTTTTTGTCATTGAATTTCATTTGTTATCAGTTTTATTGTTTCTTCAATTAAAAAGTTTTCATATTTATCTCATTTGCTTCCGCGGGGGGGTTGGGCAGTCGCTGCGTTGCGAATTTAAGGAACAGTTTTAAAGCAAATTTGGGCAACTTCCGCTGTCAGAATAGCGACACAACATGCAAAAAAAATGAGGGAAAAAAATGTAAAAATTGTGCAAAAAGTTTTAATTAGCAGCGGCCAATAGGGAGCGGCAGCAGCAAAGTGAAAATCCCCGAGGAAATGGTGCCAAAAAGCAGCATTAGCAGCGCATTGGATGAGGAAACACCTGCTTCAGAGCTCAACTCAATTTTCAATGCGTAAAAATAATGAAAATGTCGGCTACACAACTGTGAGAGGGAGAGAGGGAGGGGAAGAGTGTGTAAAAGAGAGAGCTAGCACTGTAGCTGAACAGTTTCGAAAGTTGCGAAGCGTCAAAAAGTTTTCACTAGTTGCGGATTGCGTTGGCAGCTGCGCGACGCATTAGGCGGTTGCTTATTTGAATTTGAGAGATCAATTTCGGCTGCCAATGTCAGCAGAGAGTGTTGGCTAAGACTCTAGCCAATGCCACACACAGCCTTAAAATAATTGAGACCCGCGCTGAATTAATTTTAATTTTATAGAACAATTTTGAAGAAAATGTTGCACGTTTATTGAAATCTTTTACAGGCAACAGTGTTCTGGGAAACTTTTAATTTGACTTCAAGTTTCAAGTTTTCTAGTTTTACAAATGCTTGCGGTAAATTGTTTTACTATGAATATCAAAGTTATTTTTGGCCAAAAATTCTATATGCTTTCAAGTACTATTTGCTCTTGGCTGAGATTGTAATTTATCTAGATTTCTAGGAGCTATACTGCTTGATAGAGTGTAATTCATTTGAAGATGAAGATGAAGATGAAGATGAAAATGAAGATGAAGATGAAGATGAAGATGAAGATGAAGATGAAGATGAAGATGAAGATGAAGATGAAGATGAAGATGAAGATGAAGATGAAGATGAAGATGAAGATGAAGATGAAGATGAAGATGAAGATGAAGATGAAGATGAAGATGAAGATGAAGATGAAGATGAAGATGAAGATGAAGATGAAGATGAAGATGAAGATGAAGATGAAGATGAAGATGAAGATGAAGATGAAGATGAAGATGAAGATGAAGATGAAGATGAAGATGAAGATGAAGATGAAGATGAAGATGAAGATGAAGATGAAGATGAAGATGAAGATGAAGATGAAGATGAAGATGAAGATGAAGATGAAGATGAAGATGAAGATGAAGATGAAGATGAAGATGAAGATGAAGATGAAGATGAAGATGAAGATGAAGATGAAGATGAAGATGAAGATGAAGATGAAGATGAAGATGAAGATGAAGATGAAGATGAAGATGAAGATGAAGATGAAGATGAAGAAGATGAAGATGAAGATGAAGATGAAGATGAAGATGAAGATGAAGATGAAGATGAAGATGAAGATGAAGATGAAGATGAAGATGAAGATGAAGATGAAGAAGATGAAGATGAAGATGAAGATGAAGATGAAGATGAAGATGAAGATGAAGATGAAGATGAAGATGAAGATGAAGATGAAGATGAAGATGAAGATGAAGATGAAGATGAAGATGAAGATGAAGATGAAGATGAAGATGAAGATGAAGATGAAGATGAAGATGAAGATGAAGATGAAGATGAAGATGAAGAAGATGAAGATGAAGATGAAGATGAAGATGAAGATGAAGATGAAGATGAAGATGAAGATGAAGATGAAGATGAAGATGAAGATGAAGATGAAGATGAAGATGAAGATGAAGATGAAGATGAAGATGAAGATGAAGATGAAGATGAAGATGAAGATGAAGATGAAGATGAAGATGAAGATGAAGATGAAGATGAAGATGAAGATGAAGATGAAGATGAAGATGAAGATGAAGATGAAGATGAAGATGAAGATGAAGATGAAGATGAAGATGAAGATGAAGATGAAGATGAAGATGAAGATGAAGATGAAGATGAAGATGAAGATGAAGATGAAGATGAAGATGAAGATGAAGATGAAGATGAAGATGAAGATGAAGATGAAGATGAAGATGAAGATGAAGATGAAGATGAAGATGAAGATGAAGATGAAGATGAAGATGAAGATGAAGATGAAGATGAAGATGAAGATGAAGATGAAGATGAAGATGAAGATGAAGATGAAGATGAAGATGAAGATGAAGATGAAGATGAAGATGAAGATGAAGATGAAGATGAAGATGAAGATGAAGATGAAGATGAAGATGAAGATGAAGATGAAGATGAAGATGAAGATGAAGATGAAGATGAAGATGAAGATGAAGATGAAGATGAAGATGAAGATGAAGATGAAGATGAAGATGAAGATGAAGATGAAGATGAAGATGAAGATGAAGATGAAGATGAAGATGAAGATGAAGATGAAGATGAAGATGAAGATGAAGATGAAGATGAAGATGAAGATGAAGATGAAGATGAAGATGAAGATGAAGATGAAGATGAAGATGAAGATGAAGATGAAGATGAAGATGAAGATGAAGATGAAGATGAAGATGAAGATGAAGATGAAGATGAAGATGAAGATGAAGATGAAGATGAAGATGAAGATGAAGATGAAGATGAAGATGAAGATGAAGATGAAGATGAAGATGAAGATGAAGATGAAGATGAAGATGAAGATGAAGATGAAGATGAAGATGAAGATGAAGATGAAGATGAAGATGAAGATGAAGATGAAGATGAAGATGAAGATGAAGATGAAGATGAAGATGAAGATGAAGATGAAGATGAAGATGAAGATGAAGATGAAGATGAAGAGCAGCTCTGTTCAATATTCTATAACTTAATCACTTTTCACTCAAGCGACTTCATCTCGAATGGAATCTCTTTAATATATATATATTATCAGTAAAGTCATGCAGCTATAAATTTTTCATTATGTCAAGTTGATTATCTTTAAGACAAGATCTAGCAAAATTCAATGCTTCAATGCTTAAATTCTCATACAATTCAACTGCCCAAACACACAGAGCCTATAGCCGACTATCTATGCATCGATACCTGTGTGATTTACTCACTCCTCTTACACACACACACACACATGACACACACTGACAGGCCGTATAGGAGGTAATATGCCGCTTCAAGCCATAAACTGCCAAATACTAATACTGGCGGCATTCAGCCTGCTGGCTGGCTGCCTTCGGTTCGCTGTGTAGTAAACAAATTAATCCAATTTTCGGAAAGCTGCGCCTTAGTCTGGGCCGTAGACTGCAAACTGAAACGGAGACCCAAAGGAAACGCGCCCCGGGCATAAATTAAGTAATTAAGTGCGTGGGCAGACGCATTTGCCTAGTTGTTCACTTTGTTAATTGATGCTGCGTCAAAGCGTTTATTTAGTGCTTAAGTGCGCATATTTTGCTAATTAAATTGTTGTTGTTCAGCTTTTTTTTTTTTGTTTTTTAATGTATGAAATGTGTAACAGTCCATTTCGCATGATTGATTTGTTTATGAACAACAAATGTGTCGCAAACAAGTTTGCAAACAAGTTTAAATACATTAGGAGTTTTATTTATTTAATTTTTTTCTGCTTTGAGATGAAAGGGAAGCCAAAGCAAAGTGGAAAAAGAAGAAATGTTCAAGCACTTCTCGCAGCCAAGAAGGAATATTAATCAAAATTAATCGCATTACCTAAATGGATTTTAAGAAATACCTTAAAGCACTCGACTAAGTGATACTCTCTCTATAATCATTTTTTATTTAATAATAAAAATAATTAATAAAATAAAAATTTATTTAAAAATAAAATAATCAGAAAATATAATCAGAAAAATAATCAATTAATTTAGAATTAAAATATATTATTGTCATATATTGTGTTATTATTATTATTATTATTTTTTTTTATGTGTTAAAGAAAGCAACTTTAATAAAATTAGTTTTAATTTAATATTTATTTTTTTAAATAAAAATCTATACTTGAATTATTAAAAATCAATGAAGATATATATTTTTATTATCAAAAACAAAAAAAAAAAATAAAATAAAATAAAAATAAAAAAAAAAAAATAATAATAATAATAATAATAATAATAATAATAATAATAATAATAATAATAATAATAATAATAATAATAATAATAATAATAATAAATAAATAAAATTAAATTTTAAAAAATATTAATAATAATAATAATAATATTAAAAAAAAATAAATAAAAAATAAATAATAAATAATAAAAATATAATTTTAAAAAATACTAACTTTTAAATTCACCAAAATTAAACAATATATATATATTTTTTTTAATATTTTTATTACTGTAAAAATAATTATAATTTATTATAATTCAAGCCTTGTATTTTTGTTTAAGTATATATTATTTATAGAATTAATTTTACTTTCAAAAATTATTATCATGTCTTGAATTCTCGAAAATTAATTATGCAACGTGGGCAGATCAAACGCCTTTCGTCTGTAATTTGAAAACGGTGCCCGGTGAAAAGGTGCGCGGTGGCAAGAAAGGCACAAAAGAAATTTACGCATTTGCCAAGTTGACATGTGTGCGCGCATGTGATATGATTGCTTTTTGCTCGAATTTCGAATTTCAAACACTTTGCAGCGAATGTCGAACTCATTACGGAAATTACTCGACACAGAGCAGCAGTCGCTCGAACGGTGGGCGGTAAACGCTTTCTGGAGGCTCCATGCAAATGATATGCCCATTGAAGTGAGCCTCAATGCCGGAGCTAAGTAAATAACGGCAGACAACAGGCACCGAGGGTCGCGCCCACCAATTAGTGCCACGGCAAAGACGCCAAAGGACAACGCGCCAGAAGCATATGGGCAATATTTGCGGAAGATGCTGCCAGAGTTAACGAGCTCCGCCTGCAAGCAGGAGACAACGAACAGCGACTCCCAAAATGCCAGCCAGACTGACTGATGGCTGGGCAAGTGGAAGCCAGCGATGCGGCACAGTGGCTGAGATTTATTAAATTTTACTCAACTAGATAAATTCTTGATAAGCTTGATTAATTTTTCATATTGTTTTGTCGCCAGTTGAGAGAGAGACAGCTGAAGCAAGTCGACTAGGGAATACTCTTGCGAGGAGTAAAGAAAAAGATTTATAAATATGTATGTAAAAATAAAATTTTTATTATATTTTATTATTCACTGTAAAGACTAAAACAGAAAATAGTATTGTATGTAAATATGAAAACAAAAAATATTTATTCATGCAAATAATAGAAATTATTAAATATATTTTTAGGTAGCCCATAAAAATATTAAAATATTTTTATATGAAACTATTTAAATTTAAAATATTATTTTATGCAAAAAATAAATATATTTTAGGTAACCAATAAAAATATTATTGAAATAGTATATTATAATTATAAAGAATACTTTTATGCAAAACATATAAATTATAAAATATATTTTAGGTATCTTTTAAAATTATTAAATATATTTAAATAATATAAAAATATTATATAAAGATTATAAAAAAATAGTTGTATGCAAATAAAAATTTGAAAACCAGAGCTCGCAAATGATAGTTGATCTCTTTTTCGCATATATGTATGCTCTGCTTCGCATCATAACCGAAAAGCTCTAAGCGGCTCTCTTCATTTTGTTTAGAATCGGTTTCGGTCAAGCGCTTTGCATTCACTCATTCGTGTGACACTCTTAAATGAGTGACGCGTAAAGAGTTATACGATTTCCGCTCACACAATGACTCTCAGCAAATGACAGTCTGACTAAAAAAAACTCAAATATATGCATACATACATAAAGGAACGCAAGAATCGCGTGCGATTACCCATACATACGCATTTGCTTCGAGCGAAACGCAAACTGAAATAACTGTCCGCTCAGAGCGCAAGCAAGCTAAGCCAGTCGCGACAAAATCTGTTTCTGTCTGAGTCTTTTTTATAGTGTGAGTGAAAGAGACTTATTTGCCGACAACGAAAAAGTGTCAACAGTTAAATATATGTATTTTTATGTAACTAATAAAAATAATGAAATATATTTTTATATTTATATATATATTTGTATATATGCTAACAAGATTTGTATGTCATATGAATGCTCACGGCGCATATCACCTACATCCATCTCAAAACATTCCATTCCATTCACCTACTTGCACTGCATAAAGTATTTGCCAGCAAAAGTTTTTGCCCTACATTTGGCTGCCTCTTTCCACTGTACTGAGCTGTGGCCTCCGCTGCAATGGCATTTATATGACAGTCGAGGTAAGTTATGCTCAATTCGAATCACTGTCGCATGCCACAAGAGGCAGTCAACAGCGAAATCGCTCTGCACTCTTCGTGCTCGGTACGTTATCAATTTTTAATTTACAAAGACTCAGTCAAGGACTTGCACGCCACCTGCCGGCTGTCTTCTGTCTGCCGAGCAGCTCAAATTGTGGCCTGCTTCACTTTCACTGCTCAGAGAGAGAGAGAGAGAGAGAGAGAGAGGGAGACTGTGTTTTTGTCCTGTTTGTTTGTTTGTTCGCACTTATCGATTCGGTCTCGGCGCTGCTCAAGCGAACATGCTAAAGTAGATTGGCGCTGATAATATTGAAATGATATACACGGCACATTAAATGGATTATTTAATGTTGTCACTCTTCCGTATGCCTGGCAAATGATGCGTACAGCTGATAGCTGTAACATGGCCATCTCACCGCCATGCTGCCACGCCTCTGCTCTACGGGATTTTGTATTAAAGCCGCAGCCACACTCTGGATTACACACGGGGGAATCGTTCTTATTTTTATTTGTCTTGTGTTTTTCTCTCCCTCTCTCTCTCTCTCTCTCACTCTTCTTTTGTTGTTGTTGTTGTTGACGGGTTTGTCGTCGGCATTTGCTGTTTGGTTTGGCTTCAGGGCTTCAAATGAAGGCTAAAGTTGATTGTGCTTGAAATTGGGCCGCTTGTATGGCATGTGCGTGCCAGTTGCTGTAATTGCTGATATGCTCTTTACCCAGCCACAGACAGAGACAGAGAGAGAGAGAGAGAGAGAGAGAGAGGGGGACAGCCACAGCCACAGCCTGTTACATGGCTTGTAATAATAAATTAGGAAGCAAAGTTTGCGAACTCCGACTGTGGCTGACTGACTGCCATGCAGCAGCCTATAGCCAGCATTCTTGTGGTTACGCTTGTTTTTGTTGATTATGTTAAGGTGATAAGCACTCGGCAATCCCCTGGCATTAGCCAAATAGTCGCCCACCTGTGGCGCTGTCCGCACCTGCGCTTAGTATATCAAATTCCAACACGACACTTGATTGCAGCTGTCAATGGCCATTAGACAGCGTCAGAGTGTATTAGTCACAGATTAAATTAGTTTTAGATTAAGAAATTTGCATGCTCTCTCAGTTGGACGGCTGCTCATTGGCTCAGAGTATTAACTTGGCCCGGAAATCAAACGAATTATTTATTCCATTCCAGGCAATTTGATCGGTTTTCAAGCCAATTTATCACTGCACAAAGTCAGCGTGCGACCTTTGACCTTGCACACACACAGAGTGAAAGAGAGAGCGAGTGGGCGCATCATTTGTAATGTGTTTGCTATGCGGCACGCATGCTCTGCCCTGCCACGCCCAGCCACGCAGCATAATTAACCATATTATTCAAGTCTATCAAGTGTAATTCGAATAACAAACTCAGTCATTTTTCAGGCTTGCTCTGCCAAACAAACAAACTCGAGTCGAAGCCAAACACTGCACCACTGAGCCACTGGGCCACTTGCTCATGGCGTGTGTGTACTTAGCGTCTGATCTATTTATGACCCTGGCCAGGGGGGCATGCTTATAAATTATGCAATTTATGGCACACACACACACACATGGTTAATGCGAGCTCTTTAGCCTCGGCTTGGCTAAAAGTGAATAATAAATTGTGAATAAAATTCAAATGCGACAATATCAAGACATTGTGCAAAGTGTCGCCAAAAAAAAAAAAGTATATATAATATTAATAATAATATATATAATATATATTTCTTTTAGCAGCTTGGCATTTCCATTGAGCACTCACTGCAATTTGTAGGCTCTTACGCTCGACCACAGTTCTGTAGCCAAATTCAATGCAAAAAAATTCGTAAGGACATTGGCTTTAGCTCCTCTATTGTTATAGCTGAGCTGCCAGACACGCCCACATTCAACTAAAATTGGCTTATTCAATTACATTGAAATGCAAATGCAGCCAGCTGCTGGCTCGCCGTTGACTTGAGCTTAGCTTAAGCTGTCTCTGCCTCAATGGCCATCATCGAGCCACATGAATTTGATTTTTACTACACCTTCGCCAGCTGTGCTCAAGCGCATTTTTAAAGTTAGTATGGCCAGTAAAAATAAAAGCTAATTGTGATAGATGAGAGAGCACTTCAAAATCATGAATTTTGTGAATTAAATAAAATTAACAAGAAAAGGAAAAATCTTGTTATTGCATATGTCCTTCAATAAAAGATTTGTCATAAAAAAATTCATGCTGAATACTTTAAATTAATAGACATGAAATGTTTTTATAGTATATTTATATATATACATAAAGGCTACATTTAATATTTGTCATTAATGTAGAACAAAGTTTTATTAGCGCCGAAAAAGCTGCTTTAAAAAACAAGTAAGAAAGCTCTAGTCGTGACTGCTCGACTAGGAAATCCCCTGAACCCTTCGGAGAGCTGATATTTCAATAATTCTTCGCGTCTTTCTGCTTACAAAAGAAACACACACACACGCAAACACACATACATAGACACGCACACATGAACAAGCACGGGCTCAGCATTTGAGAGACCCAGTACTTGAGTAAAAGTAAAAGCAAGGAGAGAAAAAGAGCAAAAGATCATTAGAGTTGTCTATGTGTAGGCAGCAGCTCTCTTTTGGTATGTGTATGTGTAAAACGAAGCTAGAATGCTCGCAGCAGCAGAGAGTGTTCCCATTGCTCACTTGAAGCTCGACTATAACGAGCACTGCAGTGCTTGAGTAAAAGTTAAAGCAAGGAGAGAAAAAGAGCAAAAGATCATTAAAGTTGTCTATGTGTAGGCAACAGCTCTCTTTTGGTATGTGTATGTGTAAAACGAAGCTAGAATGCTCGCAGCAGCAGAGAGTGTTCCCATTGCTCACTTGCAGCTCGACTATAACGAGCTCAAAATTTAAGAGAGACAGTACTTGAGTAAAAGTAAAAGCAAGGAGAGAAGAAGTGCAGAAGATCATTAAAGCTGTCTATGTGCATGCAGCAGCTCTCCTTTCGTATTTGTATTTAGGTAAAACAAAGCTAGAGTACTCACAGCAGCAGAGAGCGTTTCCATTGCTCACTTACAGCTCAACTGTAACGAGCTTAACGTTTAAGAGAGACAGTACTTGAGTAAAAGTAAAAGCAAGGAGAGAAGAAGTGCAGAAGATCATAAAAGCTGTCTATGTGTATGCAGCAGCTCTCATTTGATATTTGTATTTAGGTAAAACGAAACTAGAGTGCTCACAGCAGCAGAGAGCGTTTCCATTGCAGCTAGACTGTAATGAGTTCTACCTGTCGTCAGTCTTAACATTAGAGAGAGACAGTGCTTGATATAAAGGGCAGCAGCTGCAGCATTTCTTCAGTCGTCGAGGCCTGGTGGGGGACAGCGCATTAAAGTGAAGCAGAGTGTGTGTTAGATCAGGTAAGCATTGAAGACGTAGAGGAATTACGTAGAGGAAATACGTAGAGGAATTACGTAGTGGAACTACATAGATTAAATACGTCAATGACATTTTTAGAGCAATTACGTAAAGGAAATAAGTAGAGGAAATACTTAAATAAACCAAAAACTATATACATACATAGTTTAAATTATTGATAAATTGATTCTCAATCTGCCTTTAAATTCAATTATTGAATAATATAAAATATTAAAGAGAGAAACCTTTAGTTGTTTTATTGATAATAGGTTCAAGCGAGCTCAGCTTTTCAAAATATTCTTAATAATTAAGCGCTTTAATAGTTAATCCCATAGCATTATTGACACTAAGTATATAGAAAAGAATACGCAGATCAACAATGATTCAATGCATTAATAGATTTCATTGAATTACATTAATGTACGCTATTTAAACTGTATTTTATTTATCAATTTTAATAAAGAGCAAATTATGAATCATTAAACAGACACATATTAAAATTGATAGGCTTTACGAATGCCAGCAGAAAAATGAATAAAATTCTTTTGTTTCATTTTCTTTCTCGTTTTTTTTTTTTTAATTTTTTTGATAGCCACATTTCAACATAGATTGTCACATTCTGGCAGAACCGCGTGGACTGATTGGACGCAAATTTAATTAACATTTCGATGCGTTGGCAGCTGTGGGAAAGTTTGTTGTCCTCGAACTGGGATTGGGGATTCACTTAGTGCCATTATGGTCCATTTGTTATAACATTTTCAATATTTGCGCCGGCAGAGCTGGTAGAGCTGCTGCTTTTCACCTCATTAAAATATGGCAGCCACGTGCTGGGCGCTGTTCGCGCGTTAATCTGTGGCAGGCTGCTGTTAAATGCCGACGGCGGGCAGCTTTAAAGTGCCATAAAAACGGATGCCATAATAAATATTAATGGGGAGCGAGCGAGGCTGAGGCAAAGAAACTTGGGCAAACTAACTGCGGCATTCGCGTTCCGGCCTAGGCTAAATGTGAGCTTCCGTTTCCGGTCCCGAAGGCTGCCCGCAGGTCCCCAACTCCCACTGCCACACCCACGGAGGGACGGTTTCTTCGCCTTTGTTTACATTCACCGTCCAAAAAATATTTATTTATTTGGCGAGCATACAAAACGCGCGCCTAGGGCATCATTTGCATTGAAACACTTTCATTTGTTGTTAATCTTTGGCAGTCGCATATAGAATTTAATTAAGGCAATGGGCCCGCATTATTCAATTCCTGATGGAGCGCATCACTCAAGCTCAGGCCAGGGCAGAAAAAAAAGAAAAATGCGTGCGCCCAAGTGTGACCAGACTTCGTTTTTTTTACTGGCTGCCAGCGAAGACCCAAAGGTTGCCAAGTGATTCCTAAGAGTTTGCCCTTTGCCCGAATTTAAATAAGTATGCACTTGATTACGATGAGGCACACAAATTGCGCGTGTGAGATTCGACAATGAGAGAGTGATTTTACTTAATATACACAAACACACACACACGCACACACAAACACAATCGAAATCAAAACCCAACTGTGCCAAGAATAGCCTTTTGTAAGATAAAACCCAAGCGAACGACCAAGCGGATTTAATTTTCTCAGTATGCTCAAATATATATAAACTTCTATACATTATATCTATATATATACCCATTCCATTGGGAGCTCGCCTTAAGCTATGATTAAAATATAATGAAGAAGAAAAAAAAAAAGTGCGAAAATTTAACATCCGTCGCCAAAGTGTTTGACAAACGAATATACGAAAAGCAAGCAAAACGAAAGATGAAAATCATTTTGATATTTTTCCCAGTCGGTTTCTTGACCCCTTTATATTATTAATACTTGAATTTTGGCAAACTGAAATTTAAACATAATTTAATTGGGCAGCTGGCTCTTTAAAGAAACTTTAATATTTTTACAAATTAAATTTAAGAGAATTCCTTTTTTGCAGTTTACAAATGTGATTTAAATGAATAAATAATATAAAGCCAAAGTAAAATATATAAATAAATAAATGAGAAATAAATTAAAAATTGAATATATATTCTTTAAATATTTATAATTATATTTAATTTTATATTTATAAATATTTAATGGTGAACAGAAAATTAAAAAAATAAATAAATAAATATAAAAAGATAAATACATTTATTTTCCTATATTTTTAAAAAATATATATGTAAATCTAAAATATATTTTTAAGATAAGAATCAAATCAATATATGTAAAAAAATAAATAAATAAATAATTAAATTATATTATAAGAATTTTATATGTAAAAAATAAATAAATAAATAAATTATATTTTAAGAATTTTATATGTAAAAAAAATAAATAAATAAATAAATTATATTTTAAGAATTTTATATGTAAAAAAAAAATAAATAAATAAATTACATTATAAGAATTTTATATTATATTATATTATATTTTATTTTATTATATTATATATATTATATATGTAAAAAAAAAAAAAATAATTATAAGAAATACAGATTTTTATCTTTACATTTATTACTTTAAAAAAAAAAAAAACATTATATTATAAGAATTTTACATGTAAAATAAAATAAATAAATAAATTATATTATAAGAATTTTATATTATATTATATTTTATTTTATTTTATTATATATATTATATATGTAAAAAAAAAATAATAATTATAAAAAATACAGATTTTTCTCTTTACATTTATTACTTAAAAAAAAAACATATTATATTATAAGAATTTTACATGTAAAAAAAAAAAAAAAAAAATAAATTATATTATAAAAATTTTATATTATATTATGTTATATTTCATTATATTATATATATTATATATGTAAAAAAAAAAATAATTATATTATATTTTATTATATTACATATCATCTTATATTATATATGTAAAAAAAAAAATTAATTATTAAAAATAAAGTGTTTTTTCTCTTTACATTTATAACTTTAAAAAAACAATGGCATAAAATAATATAAAACTCATTTCAGCAGCAGCTGCTTTCATTCAGCCTTCATTTTAAAGCAAAGTAAATATACGCCACAAATATATGTATGAGATGAACTTTTAAAGTAATATTAAAAAAAAGTAAAATCGTTTCGTTTGGCTGAACGACTTAAGCTTCAAGCATTAATTCCAAGTAAGTTTCCAGCATAAACTCCCATTTTAACATATAATAAATTGAGAGCAGAGGCAAAGGCATTACGAATACTTTCGGCTGCTATCCACACGTAGGCAGATAAAGTGGCTGAAACCACTTGAAATCCATTTTCACGGCTACTTACACCCACATCAGAGGCCGGACAGCTCCAAAACTTATTACACACACACACACATACACACACAGACACATAGAGAAACTACGTGGTAGCTCGACAAGTTTGATGTGACAAAACTTTTAGAGCGGGTTAAAAGTTATTAACAAGAATTTTAGCTTTTAGCTTTAATTACGCCGAGAGCTGAGCAAAACTTAAGCCGGCTCTGAGTTAACGCCATCTCTGTTCCTATATGTATGTCAAAGATGTACTACGTGCATATTAAGATCTGCTCTCTCGCTATTAAAATGGGGTCAAAAGTGCTGAAGCAACATTTCCGTTACATACTTTTGGGCTTTGGCTTTTACTTTGGCTTTGGCTTTGGCTTTGGCTTTGGCTTTGACTTTGGTTTTGGCTTGTTGTAGCATTTGTGTATCCACCCACGGCTGACGGCTTTTGCAGCCGAGCGATTGTGAACTGCCCAATGGCCCAAAACTAATGGGCTGTCAATGTAGACCTGCGTATGAAAAAGTCCGATAACAGAAGAACATTGAAACACATTTCCAGTTGTTGCTCAACTTTGGGAATACCCTATAAGGATTCGACTCTGATTTATAAGAGAACTGTGGAGATGTAGGACTCTGTTAGACTTTGCGAAGCTATTCATAAGAGAACTGTAGAAATCTGATGACTTATCTTATCTTAGACTAAGTTGAGCTCTCCCACTCTTATTTCTAAGAGAACTGCATAATAGCTGGAGTCAAATATGATTTTTGTCTGCAAATTTGTTAAGCCAATAGCCAACATATTTATTGAGGATAGAAATTGAAACTAAGGCTTATTTGACCTACCAATATTCGACTTAACATATAAATATTTAACTAGAAAAAAAAAATTATATATATTTATTTAACAATTAAATATTAGACTATAATTTTTAATTATTATTTATTTAACTTCTTATAAGTAATTTTAAAAATATTGTTTAGTTTTTTATTGTTTTATATTTAATTCTTTTTAAGTGATTTTAAACATTTTTCTTTTTTTAACTTTTTATAAGTAATTTTAAGAATATTGGCTGAGAGAGACTTTTATGTTCTACTTAATCCTTTTTTCTTGTTTACAGGGTATAATACATATATATATATATATATATATATATATATATATATATATATATATATACATATGTTTGTAATGTACATAAAAACATGAAAAAGCTGATTGTTGTGAAAAATTGCATAGTGCAGCGGGACAATCAGTGATGTGGAAATGCTGGTACTTAAAGCAAAGCGAAAATGGCTGGGTAATAAATTTTAGTAGCTTGCGCGTGACAAACTCATTAGGATTGACAACGACGGGTGGCCCAAAGGGGGCGGGGCAGCTATTGCCGCTCGTTAACCCAAAAAGCAGAAAGCGCCATCTCGGAGAAATTCACACAAAATTTCGAAATTGAGAATGGGGCGAAGGCCTACGAAATGAATCCAGTTGAAGTGAGTACATAAGCTAACATCGCCTATGCCATATGCTCTTCAATTCGTCTGACCCACAAATTGTTGCTGCTGGCCTGCTCCAATTAACAATTCGCTGGCACATCAATCATAAATTTCATCAGTATTCAAATTGTTTGGCTGAAAAGATATTTTTGCATAAAACATTCCAGGCAGCCGCTGATAAATTAATTTCATTTTTTACTCTCGCACATCTATCATATCACATTCACGCAAAATTCTAAGCCAGAAACAATATATGTATGTATGTATGTAATGTGGCTTCTGCCTAGGCATTCCTTCAATTTGAATTGCCATAAATCTGCTTCAAGGCGAAACTCTTACGAGGAACAGCCAAAATTAATAGACCCGAATTTATTTTACTTGCGTGGCAATTGTCAAAGAAATTTTGCCAACAAATCTCAAATATCTGTCACGTGTCACGAAAAGTGTTATTTAGATTAATATATATATATTTTTTTGCGACTCTTTGACTAATTAAATACGTGATTTTAAGCATGGCTCATTGAACAGCAAATTCCGATAGGCATATACATACATATTTATTGTATTATAATTTACGCTCTTACCGTAAATATTAAATATCAAATGTTTTTATTACAATTTGCCGTTATAATGCATTAATTAAAAGTTGATTTATTCAAATTTATAACACTCATTTTTTCACTCTCCAATGGCTTTAAATTCAATTTATAATTGCATTTGCATTTGTATATTTTTTTCGGACTTTTTTTATTATTGAATTTTATTTATTTAGTAGCAACTAGACTAATGAGATTTTATTAAATATGCCAAACGCATTTTTCACTATTTGATTTGCACTTTAATTACAAATTATTATCTTTTAATTGCTTCTTTTGATTTTCATTTATTTTTTTCACTGCTATTTTATTTGATAAATAAATAAATTTGGTTTTTTTTATTAATCAGTTTTTATTTATATTTCACTTTTTTTGATTTCAGTTAAATTTTGTTTCACTATTATTGTATATCAACTCTGTTGTTCGTCTTGTACTTTATTAGAGTTAATACAATTTTTGTTTAGCTACTCCAGCATCCGCAACACCGTTCGCCTTCGAATCGCGTTTAAGACTGTCGCCATCCTGTTAGATAAAGCGAACAGCAGCCGAGGACGCTTCGTCTGCGCTGCTGCTGTTAAAGTTTGTTTTGGGAAATTTTAACAGCACTGTTAAGGGCCACGAAGCTGTAGTGCCTTCCGATTGACTGCTAACAGTGAGTGTCTTAACAGTGGCTGTAGCAATGCACTTTAACATAGAAATGTAACAAGCAGTTAGATTAACATTTCTGTTATATGGTATGAATGGCAAGCCTATTTGAAGTGAGTCAACATTAAGTGGAGAAAAAACAAAAGCAGAGTTTGTTTGATACATGACAATGTGACTTCAACAGACGTTTGCTATTGTGTAACTCATTATGATTAAAGACTCCATCACTCATACGCAGCGTGCTGTGTCCAGTATGGGGCAATGCAAATCAGCTTACACATTAAATGGCCGCGTTTAACATTAACGCTGTTAACGTCAAACGGACATGATATATACATATACATATAACTGTATATATGAACATAATTGATGAGATCGGGATAAGCGACAAATGCGTGCGAGCCATTCATCATTGCTGGGCCGGAAACTTTTATATTCACCAAAAAGACGCGGGCATAAATAAAATGGCTTCTTAGCCGGCATCACAGTTCGCTTGAAGTTCTCAAACAAATGATATATGTATGTATGCGTATGCTCGTGCCAAGTCTGCTTAAATATTTACGGACTCACAAGACGATAATAGTTGAAAGTCTTTAGCTAAATTTATTTATTTATGTGCTTGGCATAATATATTTCAAGACTCGCATAAATTGTTCAATTCGGCTGCTTCCTGCTGGGGCAGAAACATTTCAATTTTCCATTCAAATTGAATGGCGAATAGGAAAAACCTTTTTAAAAAAACATTTTAACTGTGAATCTCTTTTGAGTAAATCCAATTTAATTGTTATTTTCTTATGCTTTTCATTATGCGCAAATTGCAAATCCGTCAGATAATTTGCAGTCCATTCAGAATTCTGATGCTTAATAATTATTTTGCCATTGCACATTTCTCTCCACTTTTCACTTGGCAACTGCAATGGTGGTGGGGAAGAGGGGGGAAGGAGAAGAATGCTAAAGAATGTTGAATGCTTAACGCACAATTAAGCAGGCAGACCGGGTAAAGTGCGTGCCAATAAACATTAAATAAATATTTACGCAAGGCATGCCAGGGAGACCAGCTCGCAGACTGATGGACAGAGAGACCAATTGACTGACAAACGGACGGACAGACAAGGCTAGCAGTCAGGCAGTCAACCTAGCTGTGGCGCGAACGTGCGCGGCGTTAAATACTTTTGCACGTCGATGTCAGGCACAAGACTTAAGAGGGCGACAAGCAACTGATGATGACTCGAGCCGGAGAGAGAGAGACGGAGGCAGAGTCAGAGTCAGCTAGACAGTCGACTGTCCATCCGTGATGTGCTTTTTGTTGACAGCATAATTACGAGGATGACAGCGAACTGCTGCGTCGCTGGAGGGCAGCGCCGACCAAGCCGAGCCGAGCCGAGCCAGTGAGCAAACACAGACAAGAACTTCAACCTGAACTCGGACATTGAACATTGGAGCTGTCAGGGGCCATTAGAGAGGCTGGCTGACCTCCAGCATGGCGCTGCTCAAATTCTTTGCATGTGTGGGCGATACACGCAGCTGCTTTTGCGGTTGCCAATTTATTTACTGTCGCGCACAAAGGTGTGCTTCAATTATATACATATAATACGAGCAATGACCCCAGTGCTGAGCGTATGTATATAACAGGGTATCAGGGGATCAATAAGGCAGTTGGAACTAGCTTGAAGTAAAGAAATAATTTACTTGTTGAGCATTTAACAAATGAAATTTAACATAAAGAGAGTTAACATTAGGGATAGCTGCTTTTATACAGTTTAAGTTATGTTTGGATTAGAGATTAAATTGCTCGAAAGTTGTTAAATAAAAGTAAATAAAAGATTTTGTTGAGCTCCGTAGATGAATTTTGCAAATTTTTATAATATTTATAATATATTAAAATGTATGATTTATAATAATTTATATATAGAAAATAGATTTAAAAAAAAATACGTATTTTTGTTTTAATATTATATATATTAAAATTAATATATTAGCTTTTTAAAATAATTATTATTATAGAAAAATACAGCTTGTATTTTTTAAAATAGTAATATTATTATATTATTAATATAGAGAAAAAATAGTAAATTAACTTTTTAAAATATTTATTTTAATATATGTATTTTTTATATAGAAAAACACAAAAAATTCAAACAGTGTTTTTCTATATAAATAATATATCAAATTAATATTTTAAAAAGTTTGAGAAACATACAAAAATATGCTTGAATTAATTTGAATTAGCATACGATTATATTAAAGAAAGTTATAAAATTGATGAGCATTATCTTTAAGGAATTTACTAAATACCAAATTATTTCAGCGGAATTCGTAAATAATTTTATAATAATATAATAATAGCTTAATTTCTCATTTTCAGACTATAATGAACAACAAATATAAAAAAATATAAAAAAAATTTACTAAATAGTGCAGACTATAGTAAACAAATATACAAATTATTTACTAAATATTTCAGTCGAGCAAATAATTTTATAATAATAGCTTAATTTCTCATCTGCAGACTATAGTAAACAAATTGCTAAATATTACTCCATTATATTTTCCATTTTTGCCCATTGTAAAATGCCTATAAATTTGTGCCCATAAATTTAGTTAGTATAGGTAAATAGCCACATTACAAAGCAAACAAAGCCAAATAAGCAAATACATATAAGCCAAATTTCCTGTTTGATTTTTCATAGCAGATTGCGCTATTTACGAGCCAAATGCTCAATAGGCCAAAATGATGTCAATTTTTTAACCAAACACAATTTATCTAGGGGCTATAAACGCAAATATATATGTATATATTTACATTGCTACGCATTTGAATAGGTTAACCCACAATTTATTTATAATTTGCTATTCATACTAAACTCTCTCTGTGAACTACTCAAATTACATTATTGAAAATTTGCTGTTAAATATCATTAATTTAACTGCTATTTATGTGCATATTACATATTTCGGTGCTCATTAAATTTTAAAATTTATTATTGTGGCTGATTTATGGTTTACATGATAAATTCGATATATTGATTTTGTAAGGCTGACGGCAGAGTGGCCGCGAGAAGCGATGCAATGCTATAAGCGATAATATTCGCAGCGATCTGCAAAGCGATGACATGACAGAGTAAAAGAGAGAAATATTGCTTGAATTGCATATGTATTGCACCTACTAACCAACGGTTATTTAAGCTCTGCCCGCAACAAAAACACCAGTATAAGAGAAGCTCTATCATGCGATAAAGCGAAAAAGCTTTCTCACAACTCGCTTTAAATTGTCGTTTTGGCTCTCTTCTAGCTTCGCTTGCACTCTGACAGGTCTTAAGCGATTACATATAAATCTGCATGCAGAGCTTTTGCGCTCTTTGTCGCTCAATCGTATCGCATCGCTTCTCGCTCAAGAGCAGGTATTTTATAGAGCACCGTTACTCTAAATTTACATTCAACTTAAAGCCTTGAACAATACTCGGACTCTTTTCAAGGTATCTGCTAATGGGTCAGTCCCAGCCGGAGCAATCTTACTTGTTTAATTTCCAGCTCGTAAAGAGACTCAACTAGCCAAATGCATTTGTGTGTGTGTGTGTGTAGGGTCAACAACTAACGTGTATGTGTCTTGGCACTGTGGTGCTATCTGGGCAGAGTACTACAGACAATGGCCAAGCCACGAACAAAAACCAACAACAAAATTTGTAGTTGTGTGGTCAAAAGGTTAGACATGTCCTCCTATCAACTAACAAAGGGACTCTAAACAAAAAACTAAATAAATAAACTGGGTACTACTTAGACACACACACACACACGCGACCTGGTGCAAATGACACACGAAAAGTTTTTGTGGGCAGCGTGGAAAAAGTTTGTCCGGATCGTCGGGCAATAATCATAATAGCAGACTCATGAAGCTAATGAAACCGTTGGGGGCGTCCGCCCTAGCTGTATGCCACGCCCTCGATATCATGATTGCAACGAACGGCTGCGTGTGCGCTGCACAAGGACAGCAGCCAAAAATAATTGGGCACCGTCTAAAAGTTATTAATTATAACTGCGCTGCTGGGCTGCCCTTTGAGCAATGCAAATGCAGCTCGTTTGGCTGCTTTGAGCAAAACTCTTGCTCGCTTGCAATTAGAGTGCATAAGGATAAGGATAGAGGTTTCTTCTCTGCATAAACGATATGTGAGGGTGAGTATGTGTGTGTGTGTGCCCTTAACAAGTACAAATAAGACAAAGTCCTTTGGCAATTTAACACACTCAATTTGGCAAAGCAAAGTCTGCATTAAGGGAGTAAGGCAAAGATTTTATAAACAGCATAAATAGTAATTAAAATAGGCTAAAGCTATTTGAAATGGCTTAGCCTTCTTTTTGTTGGTAATGCTGCAAGCATTTTAAATGCCTTTATTATTTAAATGAATATTTAAAAATAAAAAACTATTATTATATTATTATTATTATTATTTTTTTTTTTTTTCATAAAAACCTAAAAGTAGTTTAACGCTATTATGCAGAATAATAGATATTACTTAAATAAAACTAAATCTGCATAAATATATCTATAAAAATATTTAATTTAATTTTTTTTTACCTATCTGTCTATGAAAAAAAGAAAAAAAAATAGAACATAAACAAATAACTAAATAAAAATATAAATAAATAAAAATGCATAAATAAATAAAGAAAACTTAAATATTTAAAAATATATATAATAAAAAAAAATAATAAAAAAAAAAGTAAAAAATAAAATAAAATAAAATTTTATCTAAATCTAATTTTTTTATATATATCTAACCAATTGTTTTTATTTCTTGTTATTACTCAATTTCTACTATGCCCAAAAAAATGCATAAATAAATAAAGAAAAATTAAATATATTATAAAATAAAATACATAATAAAATTCTAAAAAAAAAAAATTAATAAAATTTAATCTAAATTTAATTTTTTTATATTTATCTAACTCAATTGTTTTTATTTCTAACTTAATTTCTACTATTGAAAAAAATAAATAAAAATAAATGAATAAAATTTAAAAAAATATAAATAGAAAAATAAATAAGACATATTTTAAAATAAATATAATAAATTAAAAAAAAATATATTAAATCTAAATCTAAATTTTTGCTTTATATTTATCTAACTTAATTGTTTTTATTTCTAATTATAGTTCTACTATTCCCAAAGCTTTAAAAGAAACCCCTTAAGCTAGATCTAGATAATATAGAAACTTAATAATAATCTCTATCTTTAACTTAAAATCTCTAATATATGCAAAACTCAATCTCAAATATTCTCAACTTCAATCTCCAAAACAAATGCAAAACTCAGCCAGCTTGAATCATTTTCAATTACTTCGGCAGTTGAATTCCATTTCCGCACAACAATTATCGTAAAAAGCACTTAACAGCTGCACATAATAGAATGTTGCATTCTGCATTGCGAAACATTTTGTACAAATGTTTTTATCCACATTTTGTTCAAATTATACCCAGCTGAATTTTGCATATATGCAAATGCAGAATCTTCGCTCTGTTTGCCAGCTAGATTGTATTATATATATGTATATATTTTTGTGAAAGTGTGGGGGTATATGCAGCTCTTGTAAATTAAATGAAACAGCCATGGCAGCTGGACAGACGCAGCGACTGTCAGTTGTTCAATTTAAGCAACAGCCCGTGGAGGCTTCCTCGTGTTTCGCTCTGTTTGGAGCTTGTTAGAATCTAAGCGGCAGCCGGAACGTGTCTGGAATTTGGGCAGCTGGAATCGTTGTAGACCCCATCTCTCCCTCTCCCTCTCTCTCTCACTCTCTGTGTGTATCTATTTCTGGCTGTTACTAAAAACAAAAATATAAAGACAAATTATTTTGTTTCAAATTTCCATTTTTAAATTGTTTGTTGTTATTGCAACTATGGCCTAAAATTGTTTAATGTCTGCGACTAAAGCTGACTGTGATTTATTTATTTATTTTTATTCATTTTTTATTTATTCATTTATTTATTTATTTATTTATTTAATTATTTATTTAAATTTTTATTTATTTATTTATTTATATATTTATTTATTTAAATTTAAATTTAAGTTTAAGCTTTAACTTTTTCTTTCAATGGAGCTTTGCATATTTATATGTATATACATAATTTGTCTATATTTTCTGTTAATGTGAATAGCAAAAGCAAATCTCATAACTGCTGTTAGGCTGACGGCAGAGTGGCCGCGAGAAGCGAAGCGATGCTATAAGCAATAATAATTGCAGCGATCTGCAAAGAGAGCACATGACAGAGTGAAAGAGAGAAATATTGCTTGAATTGCATACAAGAATGTATTGCACATACTAACCAACGGTTATTTAAGCTCAGCACGCAACAAAAACACCAGTATAAGAGAAGCTCTATCATGCGATAAAGCGAGAAAGCTTTCTCGCAACTCGCTTTAAATTGTCGTTTTGGCTCTCTCTTCGCTTCGCTTGCACTCTGACATGTTTTAAGCGATCACATATAAATCTGCATGCAGAGCTTTCTCGCTCTTTGTCGCTCAATAGCATCGCATCGCTACTCGCGTCAGCCACTCTGCCGTCAGCCTTAGGCATTCAAAATAAATGATAATTGATAACAGATCTATAAGAGCAACATTTCATGTTGAAGGTGTAAAAGCAGGAATGTAGTTCCCTCTCTGCTCGCTCTTTCTATGCTTGCCCTTTCTCTCTCCCTTTATTCACACTTTTGTTAAGCTCGCTCTATCTCTGCATTCCTTCATAATCATAATTAATCTTATTTTAATCAATCTGCACCAATTTCTCTAAATCTGTAGCCATTAAATTTAATATAAATTATGGCAATACTTCAAAAACCAAAAACAATTTTCTACTACTATTTCATATTCACTCATTACTATGAGCATAAATTTCAGAAAATTTGTGTTCAACATTAAATTTCTATTTACCATGATTGGGGATTTTCGTGTAGCTTTAATTTGCTGAACATGTGGCATTCTGTTATCTTCCAAAAATGGACATAGCGTCGAGTTGAACCTGTGAACCGACGCTGTCCCACACCTCTCGAGAGCTTGTTATCATTTGCATAAATAGCCCAACAGAGGAGACAGAGAATACAGAAAACAGAAACAGGTCAGCGGACTGACCAGAGCCAGCCAGCTCCAGCCGACCGGCCGGAGGCTGGCTGGGGTCAACTCTCGGCGCTCGACTCTGGTTTAGTCAACCCAAATCAGAAAATATCCAAACATATGGAGCCATCGGCTTTAAGCTTATATTTGCTACAAAACTGGCGCCAGTGGAACGAGTGGAGAGAGAGACAGAGACAAGGACCGTTCCTGTGGTAGATGAATGTGTGGCGACAAATGCTTGGGCGGCCCGGGCACTCAGTTGTCATAAAACTGTCAGCTGTGTGCAGACACAAAAAGCTAAAATCTGCGATAGGTTCAAAGATATGCTCAGAGCAAGCATGCGAAACTAGATAAAGATTTGCATATTTTAAAAATGAAATGTGTCCTTAATTGCGACTGCTATGAAAGAAAAAAGAAAATACAAAATAAATATGTGGATATACATACATAAATAAAATATGATAATAAAATATATTTATGGATATAAACATTTTTTTTACGAGTAGAGGAAGTGCTTGGAGCTAAAGCGAGTAAGAGATTATTAAGAAATATATGTACTTGAAATGTAAGAAAAAAAAAATAATAATAATAAATAAAAATATATATGCATAAATATATGAAATAATTATAAGACGATAAAAATTTAAGCAAAATAAAAAATAAATAAATAAAAACAGTATTTTTATCTGTTTTTATATAAGTTTTATTTTTTATAAGTTTTAAATAAATAAAAAAATAAATATTTAAAATAAATAAATTAACAAATAAATAAATATTTATATATTTATCCATATATGTATATGGATAAATACATTTTTTTTACGACTACAGGAAATACGAAATCAAATAATATAAATGCATAAATGTATGAAACAATTATAATAAGCCGATAATATTAAAAAAAATAAGTAAACTAAGCCGATAAAAATAAAAATACATTGCAAATAAATAAGACATAATTATTAAAAAAAAAAACAAAAAAATACTACAAAATAAATAAATATGATAATGAAATATATTTATCTATATATATGGATATATTCATTTTATTGTACGACTAGAGGAAATGCTCTACTTAAAATGTAAGAAAAAAAAAATTAGATAATACTAAATAAAAAAATAAATATGCCTAAATGTATGAAACAATTATAATAAGCCGATAATAATTAAAAATTAAATAAGTAAGCTAAGCCGATAAAAATAAAATCACATTGTAAATAAATATAACATAAATATAAAAAACAAAAAAAAAAAAAAACCAAAAAAAAATGCAATAAATAAATAAATATGATAATGAAATATGGATATATACATTTTATTGTACGACTAGAGGAAATGCTCTACTTAAAATGTAAAAAAAAAAAATTAAATAATACTAAGTAAAAAAATAAATATGCATAAATGTATGAAACAATTATAATAAGCTGATAATAATTTAAAAAAAAAATTAAATAAATAAATAAACCGATAAAAATATATAGTAAATTAAATAAAGCATAAATATAGATTAACATAAAAAATACAATAAAATAAGAAAACCTCTGGTCAGGGTATCAAAAGGTAAAAAAAAATAAATAAATAAATAAAATAAAATATATATATAATCTCTTAATACTCTCAATTCGCCTGAAATAAAATTGTTGCAGTAGCTAAATAAACACAAAATTATTAAATGGAATTGTTAATTAAGAGCAATTCTCTGCATGCGCATGCATATATGTATGCATTTATTTTATGCATGCTTTGTAATATTTTGTAACTTTGTCAGAGTTATTACCAAGAAATATTTTCCATTAAGGCCCGTTTCCATAGAAATGCTCCCTTTGATATTTAGCATTTAGTTTTATTTAATTTGCATTTCTTTTTTATTTACCTTAATGCAGTCGCTCGCGCGAAACACTCCCAATTCGTCGGAGTTTTTTGGGTGCCCGCAAAACTTTGTTGCCAAATTAATTTGTATTAATTGTTTTTACGTTTTACTCGTGCAAAGTTTTTGGTTTACATTTCGCTTTACGCTTTACGAGCCAACACTTTGGCCAACCAAACTAACTCCCGTAACAACAACAAGAACTAGAGCAACTTTCATTGAAGCAACGCTCGTAGCTAGGGCTTGTGGATTGGGTTTGGGTTTGGGATTGGATCTGTTCGGTTTTAGTGTGGTTTAGTGGTAACTTCTAATGAAATTCGCTCGACTTGTTTCCTGTTTATGGCACGCCCGCCCACAAACTTTGCACATTATGCAATCATTGTGTTTTTGTTTCTGTTTTCGTTTTTGCGCCTCAGTGGAAATGATATTGGATCGCTCTCTCTCTCTCTCATCCCATCCGGTGTGCAGCTTCTGCTTGTCTCTGTCACTCAAATGATTAAAGATTTCATTTTATGACTGCTGCCTGGCTGCTCTCTATTCGCTGTCGACTGGTGTCTGCTACTATTTGCAACAATTTATCAACTTTCAAGGTTGTAAAAACTTTCGCCATTCGCCACTGTCCCGTTCGCATTAAATTTCAAATTTAATCAACTAACAACAGCCACCCACTCATATTTCATTGTTGACCTTTGAATATTCAATCGACAGGAGCAACTCTTCTGCCCGCTGCTCTAATCGAAGGTCACGGCGTGGCCCCAGCGGGAATTGATTGATGTGCGACAGGCGGCAAGGAAACTTTTCAGACAGCCGGAAAAGCCTAAGCCTACGACTTTTACACTTGCCACTTGCCACTTGCCACTTCTCACAATAGTTCAAAATTCGACAATTCGCCTTTCTCATTAACTTCAACGAGCACTCCGTCTAAATTCCTGATAATGTGAACTTGCAATTATGTCGAGAGTCTCTCATTGACAGTCATCTCTATTACGTACGTACGTATGTGTGAGCCGGCAAGGGGATTAATTATGCCAAGGCTCTAAACCAATTCAGAGACAACTGTGTATCATGTTTCACGTTTTAATGAATTCTCGAACAGAGAGCAATGATTGCTATGAAAGTTGCCGAAGCATTGATAATTTGCTCCAAGTCAGATTAAAATTAATACCTTTATTTGTATTTGTTGAAACGAGTCCTTACTTAACGTACGAAGTACTAGCAAATATTTCAACAAATCCATTTGCTTATTATTTTATATATATATATATATGTATATACTCGTATATATATCATTTTAAGCATATGTATATGCATGAAAGTAATATTAATTATTATTCATGAATACATTTGTTTTCATTTGTCCATACACAAATTGACAATTTATCTTGAGGGTTTCGAGTAGTTGCGAATATTTTAGGAGTAGTTGATGTGATTAATGTCAGAAAATGAAATGCACAGATAATATTCCACATATGTACATATATATTTGCTGGGGAATGCTGTATTAACTATTATTAATGAATGATGCATATTTGTTGAGGTTCTTAAGTACTTTAAGGCCAAAAGAACTCTCATAAGACAAGTAAATGCATGAGAGTTCTGTTGGCCTTAGCTAAGATATTCAAGTACTGATAACCCTCAAGAAATATTCAGTTTTTATATTTGCCTATCAATATATTCACTTATTTTTCTACCCGTCTTTGTATTTATTATATATCTATACATATTTATTTATTTTATTTATATATCTATATATGTAACTACCTATCCATATATCTACATATTTATATGTCTATAAATGTATATACCTAACTACCTATCTAGCTACATAGGAATTAATTATCTATCTAAATTTATTTATCTATCCATTTATCTATCCACCTATTCGTCTCTATTTGTTTTTCTATCTTTTTAGTTATTTGTCCATCTAATTTTTATTCACCTATTTATCTAACTATCTATTTATTTATCTATATATATACGTATCTACCTAACTATTTATCTATGCATTTATTTATCTATTTATTTATATATCCACCTATTCGTCTGTATTTGTCTCTCCACCCATTTATCTATCTTTTTACTTATCTGTCCATCTGATATCCATCACTTATCCGTTTGTATTCACCTATTTATCTATCAATCTATTTATTCATCTATCCATTTACAACTACACTTAACCATTTAACAGTTATTGAATTTCCTATAACTTTCTTTTTTTTTTAGAAATTCTCTAAAAATATATTCAACTCAAATTACCATGTCTCATACTTGATTTAGTCGAAATTGCTTTTCATTAATCAACGAAAATCATCGAACAAAAACTCTTCAAATTGAAATTGAAATTGAAAAATTTTTTTTTTTCTAAGAAATGGTTAATTATCTCGAGCAGATTGTAAACAGTTTTCTACTCTTTTTTTTTTATTCATGAATTGCCTCAATTTTGCGAGTGCATCTGAGCAGCAAGCAATTAATAAAGTTACATGAATGGGCTCTCACTTTTTGCCAGTCAAGTTCCTATGCATAGAGCAAAAAAGAAGCAAACTTTTGTCATTGCCCTGGCAACACATTAAGCTCTTGCTCCCCAGCTCATCAGTAGCACTCTCCCTCTCCCTCGCCCTCTTCCACTTTAACTATAACATAGGCAACTTGAGGCTGACTAGTTTATAATTTCCGTTCGGAGATGACGAAGTAAATGTTGCGAGCTCCATCTCAGCTGCAGTCACAACTTAAATTACATAATTTTTGTTGATATGGCTTAAAAAAAAGTGTGTAAGCGTAAGTTACAAATATATAGTATATACATATATGCATGTATGTATATGTTAATGGGCAACATTTTGCAGCAAGACCTTTTAATGAGCAGCTGAAGTGCGCTGAGTGCTGGGACGTGTCAGCCATCTGAATGAACGAACGAACGAACAACTTGTTGTCAGCGTTCACGCCCTAACGGAAATTCATTGTCTCTGCATCATCTGCAATGTGGGCATTGCATTTGTCTACTGGCACTTGCTCTCTCTCCCACTCTCCCACTCTCTCTCTATGTGTGTGTTTTGCATACATTTGACATGGGAGCCCAGTGAACTGGGGGCACACAACACAGACTGCTGCTAAATGAAGACAAATTCAACAAGCTGGCTGGCTGGCTGGCTGGCTGTGTCTCATATGCACCCATTTTTATGGACAACGAGGCGGCTACTTAATATGCGAACTCCGCGCGTAAACACAACGGGCAGCAGCGACAGGGACTGCTCGTGGTCAATATCAAGGGTCGATTTAAGAGCTAAAAGCTAATGCTGAATGTATACAAAAGATTTACCAACAGATCTCTATAGTTCGCACTAGCTAAACAGATTTGTTGGCCAGCCAAATGCAGAAGTTTTAATCAAATTTATGTGCAGGAACGAAACGTTTGCTCAAACTGCACAGCTATATATACATATATACATATGTATATATATATTTAATATATACAGTTCTTTAAGTCAGTCTGCCAACTGTGAGACACACTCGCTTACCGTCATATGCATAATGCAGCAGGGCCAATGCTGCGTATACGTAATGCCAATGCCAGCTCAACTGAACTTTAGTAAGAATAAATGAAAACACCAGCTACACTTTATATATAAACATATATATATATTTTTTTCTTATGAGTGTGCGTGTGTGTGTTTGAGTCGGAAAATGGAATTTTCCATTACATTGGCTTTTTGCAATCATATTGAACGAATGCGCTCTGTGCGCATAAATTGAATTTGCCCGCAGTCACTTAGACAATGTGGCGAGTGCAACAATTGTTGTCACAGTTCTTTGAGCTGCTGAGCGCATCTGGTCAACTCAACTCAGCTGTAGCCGCAACACACCGAACTGTCATCTAACGGCAATTCGGCAATCAGCCACATATATATCTCATTTTTTTTAGCTGTCGCCCAGTCTCAGACTCTACCATAAAACACTGCAAGCGCTGTCTAATATTTCTTGGTAAAGTGGGTTTATGGGACAACATGTCTGTTGCATTATGTCACATGCCAAGCGAACGACAACAGTTAACTTTTGACCTTTGACTCGGCATGTGACACACACACACACAGTTTGAACACAGTTTGCAGTCGAGACCGATTGGGAATTGGCCAAAAATGGCTTTACTGCGCGCAGCTCAATTTTCATTTTGATTTTCCATTTTCCTTTGCGCTTTATAAGCAATATTTTCCGCAATTTATCAAAGCACTTAATCACAACTAAAAATTGGATGTCTTAGTGCTGAGTCCTGTTGTTTAGATAAAGTTTAAATTATATAATGCAGGGTTTTTTGTTAGATTTTTTAGCGCATTTATTGCGTATATTAAATTTGAACAATAATAAAATTATTTATAATACAATTCATTTTAATTTTAGTAAACAATTAAGTATGTTTAATTTATAGATATTATAATATTTAATATTAAAATCATTTTTATATTAAATAATTTAATAATAACAATTTTTAATTTATATATTCCATTATACATAAATTAGAAAGCTTAAATTAATTATATTTATTAAAATTAAATTAATATTAATTTTTTTTTACAAAATAAAATATACTTTATTTTTTTGGACTTAATATGAATATTGAATGTAAAAAGTACCTAAATTATTTATAATACAATTAATATTAAATTTGATAAATCTTAACTAAATCTTTACATATTAATATTCACTTTGGAACTCCATTTGAATATATAATATAAAATTAGTAAAATAAAAAAAAATGTTAAATAACAAAATACCTATTTATTTTATTAGCTTTTGCTGAATAAATAAGCCTTATTTTACAATAGTAAAAATTAAAATATAAATAAATACTGTATATAAATAAATTAAAGAAATTTTGTTAACTATAAATTTCATCTCTCTGAAGTTTTTTTTTTACGTATTTTAACTTCCGCAATCACGCTAACCCGAAGCATTCTATGGATATCCTAGTTGTCTGCCCCAAATTGAACTAACCTGAAATATTGCTTTGAAAACTCCAAACTGTAACACGAACATCTCACTTTGGAAATCTAATTTCGATGTGTCAGCTGCACTAAAAATGCCAAACCAATCACAGTCTGGTTTTTGTGCTTTAAAGGAAATACTTCTATAAATAAATTCCATATATGAATACGTATATTCAAAGGAATTCGTTTTATATAAATGAATGCAAAACAAGCAAAAATTAGCAGAGTTCTGTTATACAAAACAAGCTAAAAACATAAAACATACAATGAGAGAGAACGTGACATGGGCGTAAATGCATTTTAATTGATATGTACCACAAATGTGTTTGATTTTTTATTTAACTGCAAATAAAATGGAGTAAGTAATTGACTAGCTAGTGGATACCCTGCAAATAGTTTTAAGCAATTATTTATGTTTTTATTATTATTAATTATATTATTCTACTTCATGTAGTTTTAGTCCATAAATATTTACGCTAAAACTTTTACCCATTTACACATATTTCAACTAGTTTGTTAACAACTTTTATTGCGACTTTTAAATTGTTAAATTGCAAGATCTTTCGCATACATTTAAGATAGCCACGCTTATAAATCGTCTCGGAACAGTGCGACAGTTTCTGCAGATTAAGACATGTTTTATCTACTTTGTAACACCTTTGGCCTGCTGCAGGGTATATAAATAAATCGATGAACATAAAATGAAAGTCTGATTTATTAACCCGTTTGTAAAACAAACTCAGCTCAACCTGTGCCGCAAATCCATAGAGCGAAGCCAAAGCCAGGGCCGTAGCCATAGCCAAGGCTAAATTTGTTTCCACTCCGGCTAACCACAAATCGAACAGCAAGAGGGATTCTTCAATGCCAAAGCGAATTGATGTCTGGCAAAAAGCCAGCAACGCAGCAAAGATTAGGCCACAAGCGGAACGTGTCAAACAGTATAAAAAAAGGCAAACAAAATAAATAAATAAAACAACAACAAAATATATACAACAAGGTAGCTCTGCTGAAATTGAAGGAATTTGTTGCTATGCCAGCATAAAATATTTATCATTTATCATTTTTATGCTCGCTCAATGCCGGCTCCTGTTGTGCAAACAAGCGTATGCAAATTTAGTACATTCCATATGCTTTTTATTTAACTCTCGCATTAGGCATGCAGCACAACTATTTGTTGTTAAACATGTGAATTGTGGGCAAAACTAATTCAATTTGCTCGTCCAGCTGGAGCGGAAGCATTTAATTACGTGTCTGATTTTATGGTCCATACCTTTTTATATCCTTCACTTTATTGCGCTTACCCCCACCAGGCCTGGACGACTGAAGAAATGCTGCAGCTGCTGCCCTTTATATTGGGCTACTTTTACTCAAGCACTGTCTCTCTTAAATGTTAAAACTGACGGCAGGTGGAGCTCGTTACAGTCGAGCTGCAAGTGACCAATAGAAACGCTCTCTGCTGCTGTAAGCATTCTAGCTTCGATTTACCTAAATACAAATACGAAATGAGAGCTGCTGCAAACACATAGACAACTGTAATGATCTTCTGCACTTCTTCTCTCCTTGCTTTTACTTTTACTCAAGTACTGTCTCTCTTAAATGTTGAGCCCGTTACCGTCGAGCTTCCAGTGACCAATGGAAACGCTCTCTGCTGCTGTGAGCTTTCTAGCTTCGTTTTACCTAAATACAAATACGAAATGAGAGCTGCTGCAAACACATAGACAACTGTAATGATCTTCTGCACTTCTTCTCTCCTTGCTTTTACTTTTACTCAAGTACTGTCTCTCTTAAATGTTGAGCCCGTTACCGTCGAGCTTCCAGTGAGCAATGGAAACGCTCTCTGCTGCTGTGAGCTTTCTAGCTTCGTTTTACCTAAATACAAATACGAAATGAGAGCTGCTGCAAACACATAGACAACTGTAATGATCTTCTGCACTTCTTCTCTCCTTGCTTTTACTTTTACTCAAGTACTGTCTCTCTTAAATGTTGAGCCCGTTACCGTCGAGCTTCCAGTGACCAATGGAAACGCTCTCTGCTGCTGTGAGCATTCTAGCTTCGTTTTACCTAAATACAAATACCAAATGAGAGCTGCTGCATATACATAGACAACTTGAATGATCTTCTGCACTTCTCCTCTCCTTGCATATGTATATGTGTGTGTGTGTGGGTCAGAAAGACGCGAAAAATTATTGAAATATCAGTTCTCCGAAGGGTTCAGGGGATTTCCTAGTTGAGCTTTCTTACTTGTCATTAAAAATCTCATGTGATTACAGCGTATCAGGCCAGTCAGTCAGGCGCATCATTAGCATTAGCTATTCCATTCGATTGAATTGGAGTTATTTCAAATATTTTTGTAATAAACAGTTGCCCAAATTGCTTTTCATTGCATTGACATTAGGATATTCAAATATTTTTAGACACAAAGCAAATTGCGATAGCTCAATTCGGTAATGCCAAACAAATTGCTAACAAGATTCCTCAGCTACAGCTACAACAACAATTGAGGCACTCAACAATTTTCAGCTGTGGGCCAAAGCAAACATCTTCTTGATTTTTATTAGTTCTGGGATTTGTTTGCGGCTGCCCGAGTTTAATTAACTTTTACAGCTGCTTTGTCAACGAAATGCCAGCGCACCAATTGAACAATCAAAATAATAATATTCAAGACAAACAAACAAATTCATTCAAAAAAAAAAAAAAAATATTGACAAAATGGAAAAATTCAAATTGCATTTCGGCTACGAAAATAATCAAATGAGATTCATTTTAATTGGCATTCTTGTTGAAATACTTGTTAGCAATTCAATATAAAAAATGATTTCTTTCATATATTTCAACTCGTAATCAGCTTACGTGCAGGCGAGCTGACCTTCATTATATCAATCAAAGCAATATGATTTCGATTTGATTAAAATATCGTACATTAATCTGGCGCACATTCAAATATGCTCTTTGAGCAAAAATCCTTTTGTTCATACTCATGTTGTTAATAGCACTCAGCAAATCATTATTTTGATGTTGTCTAATGTGTCATTCATAATTCAGCGGCATAACGGGCTCTGTTCTCAACCAGATGAGCCGCCTTGAGCACGAATATGTCAATGGGCTGCCTGGTCTAATCCCCGAAACTCATTTATGCTGACAAGCTTTTGCATATTCATAATTTATGGCCGGTAAAACGTCAGAGAAACCAGGATTATGTTAATATACATATGACAAAGTGAAGACTAAATACTCTTTGTTAGAGTTTCTAAGATTAACAAAGCTCTATCTGATATACTATATACATATATCTAATTGCTGCAAGTTGAATGAGCTGCAAATAGAAATTATTTTCTATGATTGTGAGAGATAATCTTAAGCACTTGAGCACAACGGCACTCATTACATTGATTAGATTTGTATCATCTGCTCTTATGCCTAATAAATTTTATGAGCTTTTGACGATCTAGAAGGTTTATGACAATATCAGCTGCTATTAGACATAAGATGTCAATTCACTTTGTCGAGAATATTATGAGGTAAAAGCAATTACAATTTTTATTAGCACATTGACTGAACATTATTATATTGTGCTAGGTGTATATTATAATTATTGAGTACCGAGTACTTGTTCGCCCTGAAATATTGCGCTGGCTCATGTCAACTGAATTACTTTTCGCATATAATAATAGAAATACTTTACTATACATATTTTATAAAAAGTAAAGTTTATTTTACTGCAAAAAATTTTTGATTTTAATATTTAAAAAAAATTAAGAATAGCAGTTTTATTATCCATTAATTATTATTATGGATATTATTTATTTATTATTTATTTACTGAATATTAAAAAATAAATAAATATTAAATAATAAATAATTTAAAATAATAAATAAGAACTTTTTTTATATATAGATAACTTGGGATTTTAATATTAAAAACAAATTTTAAATTATAAATTGCAGTTATATATCTATTAATATTTTTATTATTTATTTTCTAAATATTAAAAAATAAATAAATATTAAATAATAAATAAGAAGAGAAACTAAAAATATGTATAGATATTTTTTAATATTAATATTTATCTATAAATATAGTTCCATAAATAATGTCAATAGGAATTTAATTACTAAATATATTCGACTCGTCAAACTCCTTCTTAGATTTATAGGAAACATCGCAATTATAAATACATATATACATTTTATTCTTTTCACTCTCACACACAGCAACCCAATTAATCAAGCATCTTTTTCAGAGAGTTCTATATTCTCTTTATATATATATAAATCTTTTCTCTTAGCTTAGAGCTTAATAACATTTCTGATTGTTATAAATATCTACTTACTTATATTGTCAGCTATTAAGGCGAAGAGGACACAGTGTACTCGATGCACTTAACTGAAAGGCGAAAAGAAAAAGATGCGTTAGTCCAGCAGAGTAAAGGTGAATCAAAGTTAATAAACGAGAAGAAATTACAAGGAATGAGACAAAGCACAAATACGACGAAATGTTAGTGTATTAAGTTCTTTGAGTATATCAAAGTCTTAAGTTTAATTCGTAAGAAATTCGTAGTATTATTGCTTTACTATGAAACTTGTACGAATTGCCATTTGGATTAATTAACAATAATATAATTAAGAGATTTTGTCATTTCCTTTGAAGTTCAACGAAGAGGCAACTCTGGCCCTGCTGCTCTCAATTTGTATGCAGAATATGCAGAGCAATGTTAAGAGAATATTCGAAGTCTTTTAGTTCAGCTCTCTGACTACAGGCTGCAAATGTAGAGCTGTCGATGCACACGCAGCTGCTCTAATGAAGCATTGAACAAATTCTCTTCGAATCGAACTATGAGCGCCAACTTGGCTTGATCAAGCCGTTGTGATGTGGGAGCGAGAGCGAAGCATTGGAAGCATGTATTTGTATTTTTTTTTTAATATTTATTTCATAGCACGCAAATAATTAGTCTTTTTCACTCACACAATAAAAAAGACTCAGACAGACATTGTTTTTGTGGCGTCTGGCTTATCTCGCTCGCGCTCTGAGCGAAACAGTTATTTCAGTTTTCGTTTCGCTCAAGTCAAGCACAATTGTCTTTTGCGTATGTATGGGTAATCACACGCGATTGTTGCGTAATTTTATGCATGTATGTATGCATGTATTTGAGTTATTTAGTCAAACTGTCTTTTGCTGAGAGTCTTTGTGTGAGCGAAAATCATATTACTCTTTAGGCGGCACTCTTTTAAGAGCTTAACATGAATGAGTGGATGCAAAGAGCTTGACCGAAACCGATTCTAAACAAAACAAAGAGAGCCGCTCAGAGCTTTTCGGTTATGTTACGAAGCAGAGCAAATACGAAAAAACGATCAACTCTTATTTGCGAGCTCTGATTTATTTAATTTTATTTTATTATCAACTGTTGAATCCATGCACATTTCAAAAAATAAGAAACACGCCTTCTCACTTCTTCACCCTCTCCATCCACCTCTTTCTTTCTCTAACTCCCACTCTCTATCTCTCTCTAACTCCATCTCACACTCAATAAATCGCTGGCAAATCGATATATGGAAGGCCAACTTCCGCTCCAAAACTAAAGTTCTGCTACTCCCAAAAGCAGCAATATTTTAGGATTACTTTATTTTATGTACAACATAAATAATCATATGCACACAAATACACAGGCATACATATATGTATGTATATATGTACATGTATGATATGATATATATATAAAGCATACTTTAGTGCATTTGGTTGTGCCAAAATAAATATGAATAAACATTGCATTCCTGTGGACATATTACATTCTATGCAATTCGCTAGCTTGCCCTGAAAAATAATTCAGGACATTTTAGATAATTTAATACATATTGCAAAATGGAATTTCTAAAAAAAAAAATACTGAAAAAATACTTTAAAAATACTTGAAAAGTGCTCTCTTACAATTTGGTCTGTGCTCTGCACACACTTGACTTAATTCATCAGTTGGCCAGTCAGTCAAACTATCTGCACTTTGAGTTCTAGAAGTTCCAAAGCCACGCCCAGTCCTATAAATCTAAAAGGCACTATGCTCGCCTCCTTCAGCTTCAGTTTATGCTGTCGACCAGAATTATGCTTGCAATAAATCTTTGGCCGCAATCTTGAATTCCTGTGCTGCTGCGCAGTATTTATAACCTGCATACTCTGTGGCCAGCTGCTTGTGTGAGTGTGTATGTTAACAAGGTTAACAGCTCTGCGGATATCGGCCAGCAGGTGCTGGTCCAATCAGACTCTTGTTGCGGAAATTGCTGAGCATTGACTAATAATGTTTCATTTGTTGAAACTCTTTATCTATGGGTCACAGTTCAATAGGTATGCAGTAAGAGAGGAAGAGAAAAGAAAGAGGGAGATAGTTATATCTACACATATGTATGTATAAAGTGACAGAGAGAAACATATGCACAATTTATCTCGGATAAACTCGGATAAACTGTGCTCTAGTCAAGCACTCTTGACTCACGCTTACTTAAATTAAATCGGAAGAGTAAACATTTTTTATCGAAATCATCAAGCATATGGATTACGTAAATTGAGGATGCAGTTTATAGACGCATAACTGTGCAACACACACACATAACATGCTGTGTTGTCAGGCAACTACTAAGCACAAAGTGGCATGAATAACGAGCGTATGCTGAAAGCCCATGCACAATATCAAACTGTCGACTGCACACGTACACAGGACACACACAGAGACACACACGCACACACATAGGCAGGAATACATGCGCTGCAGGCGTTCGTGTGTAAAAGTTTTTTTTCTATGCAGAATTTCACAGTTTTGTCGAGGCTCAACAGCCCACACATTTTGTGTATATATGTATATACATATGCATAGATATGTATATGTATGTATGTATATGTATGCATATGTATGTTTATATCTGTGACGTGTTTGACTTTTATGAGCTCATATTGATATGATGTAGAAATTATTTTCATGGTCGCCTGACTTTCTATGCTAAATTCTAGCTCAGCTCGAACATGCAAATGTGCTGTATGTTTTCTGTATATGTATGTATGTATGTATGTATATACTTAGCACAGCAACGGCCTCTGCTCTGGCAGATAAGCTTCCGTTTTGTTATGCTTGCCCATTGGCTGCCTGCTTATATTTGATTGACTGCGTTTCGAGTTGACAACGCAGTGAAGCAGAACCGCCAATTACTATGATAATATACGTTCATTTTGATACACCCACACACACACACACACACACACAGAGACAAGCATTGTCTGTTTCCTTTCTGCAAAAGTTGGCACTCTCTGGCAACTTGGGGCAACATAAAGTGCCCCAAAAAATGGTGTCGCATAAAAAAGCATCAATTGGCGACACGTTACACTGACAAATTGCTGAGCTGTAGCAAGGCGCAGCTGTAAAAGCGCTGCCAGCGACAGTCCTCTTTATGGCCATGTCAGACACGATGGCTAGCCGGGTCCAGAGCCATGCTGACTTTAAATGAGCGAAATATGAATCGCGACTATTGTCTGGCAGGAATGGACTTGAGCAGTCACAGTCCATTTGATTTCAATGTCATTTCAACGATTTGCTGTTTTCTAGTTGAAGCTTCAAGAGTGTCGATTAGCGCCAGAGAAAGTTTACATAACTATCAAATTGATGAGAGAGTTGGTATTTATTTGATATATTAAATAAATAATAGCAATTTCATATTTTGCCAACAAATGTTTAATATACATTTTAATTGTATGCAAATAAATGTTATAAATGCGGAGCTTACTTTATTATTTGGTTTGTAACTGTTATTTTAATATATTAAATAATCAAAGTTATATTTTATAAATATTTTTTGTCCATTTTTTCCATGAACTAAAATCGATTTTCAATGAATATATGAAAGTTAATTGTTTTTATATATCAAATAAATATTTTACTTTTATTAGAACATTAAAAATTTGTAAAAAATATTCAACTCAATTTATTAAATATTTATTTTATTTTTATTTTTTATTTTATTTTTTTTATATATATATTTTTTTTTAATTTTATTTTTTCTTTATAATGCGAAATTATTTTTGTTATATGCTTACTAATAAAAAAAAGAATAATATTCGATTAATATATTAAACATTATTTTATTAAACAAAAGAACTATAGATTTATTAAAAAAATTCTTTTAATATAATATTTTTTAATTTAATTTCATAGAACGTCATATAAAATAACATATGTATTTAATTAAATAGTGTTTTTTATAAAATTAATAATTACAGTGTTATTTAAAAAATAATTTTTAAATAATATCAATTTAAATAATATCAATATCATAGAACGTGTTATTAAAGAAAATAATAAATAATAAATAAATATTTAAAAAATAATTTTAAAATTATATTTTTTAATTTAATATCATAGAACGTCATTTAAAATAATATAATTTCATTTATTATAATTATGGCAAATATTTTTTCCATTAATAAAGAAAAATCTCTTAGCATCCTTAATATTTATGCAGAATGTAAAGAATTTTAAATTAAATTAGGTGAACAACATTTTTTGTTAGCAAATGAATGGGAATTACAAAAACATTGCTGTGCCAACGAAGTAAATAAATTCTAATGAAATTCCCAGCAAGATTTCGCTTAATTCCTGGCAACATTTCCAGCGAAGCAATGCACATAAATTGCCTTAAAGTCTCAACGTTCGCCCGATACGTCGATATCTCTGTGAAGCAAAGTACTGAGAATGTCAAGGCATTTCCAATCGAGTTGCTAAATTGCTGTCAAAAGTGCTGCATGGAATTTAATGCGTCCCCCAGGAAAGTGTATCACAGCTTCTCTGAGTTGTTCTTCCGCTCTCACTCACCCTTCATATTCTCTTGCGTGACACGTAGCCAGCTCTCCCTCTGTACGTGTGTGTGTGTGTGTGTCTAAGTTGTGACTTTGTGCAGCAGTTTATGGCAATCACAGAGTCGCAATTGTGTTGCAGTTGTAAACTAAAAGATTTACAAGCTGACAACACAACTTTTAAAATGCTTGACAACAACTCGTGTTTGACAGCTTGACCTGAATACAACTGACTTTTGAGAGTGTGTCAATGGTTATTAGCTTTGAATGCAGACAATTTCTTGCAATAATATATACATACTGTGTGGCTGACAGTCAGAGTGCGAGCTGAGAATAATGAACTGTGGTTGTCTCTTGAATTGTAGCGGAAATTGTTAAATGTCAGCAAGCAAAATAAACCACAAACTGTTGTCTCCCGCAAGTCAATTGAAATTGTATAAAACAGAGCTCGCAAATAAGAGTTCATCGTTTTTTCATATATGTATGCTCTGCTTCATAACCGCAGACACGATCTCGCTCTGAGCGGCTCTCTTTGTTTTGTTTAGATCGGTTTCACTCAAACGCTTTCTTTGCATTCACTCATTCGTGTGAAGCTCTCAAATGGCAGTCACGTAAAGACTAATACGATTTTCGCTCACACAAAGACTCTCAGCAAAATACAGTTTGACTAAAGAACTCAAATGCATGCATACATACATGCATAAAAGAACGCAACAATCGCGTGTGATTACCCATACTTACGCAAAAGAGAATTTGCTTCATTTAACTCAAGCTTGATTCAGTGCTTGACTTGAGCGAAACACAAACTGAAATAACTTCTCGCTCAGAGCGCGAGCGAGCCAATCCAGACGCGACAAAATCAGTTTCTGTTCGAGTCTTTTGTATTGCGTGAGTGAAAGCTATGGTATAAAATGCGAGCTATGGTATAAAATGATTTCATAGCCGGCTCCGATTTAGAGGCAAGTGAACAAGGAGGCGCAGGCTTTTTTGATAGTTTATATATTTGCCTATATATATTTTATATGTTATTATTCAGCAATTTCAAGAATCTAATAGATAAATAATTGTATTGATATAAATTATTTTAGAAAATAATTGTAATTTAAATATCTTCTTCTTCTTCTTAAGCAATTATTAAATAATACATTTTATAATTTATTTACATCTCGTTTTATTTCAAAAATCTAATAGATAAATAATTGCATCGATATAAATTCTTTTAGAATATAATTTTAATTTACAACTCTCACTTAAACAAAAAATATATGTATATATTGTATATGTATGTATATATTTTTTATAATATACATCTCATTTTATTTCTATATCGAACAGACCAGTCTACATAAATTCAGCTTCTCAATCACTATATTCCATAATATATTCATTTAATGTTAGCATTCATCATCCTCGCTGTTTTATAAATTTTTACAAAAAATCTCTATTCTTTTTTAAGCACTTACAATCAGTTCAGGCTCTATTGATTATCCTAAAATGAACTGGTTTCATCAAATATTAACTGCAGCTGTAAAGGGAATAAAATCTCAAAGGGAGCATTAACATGAAATTGCTCAATTCATTTCATGCTGCGCAGCTCAATATATTTTTTCCATTTACTGCTATAACTATAACAATTTTTTGTTTTTGTTTGTGTGCGCTCAACTATTAAACACTAATGACGAAACTTTGAAAAAAAAATAATAAAAAAAACAAGCAAATGCTGTGCACAATTTATAAAAAAAAAAATGCACAGCGTCGAATTTCGCTGTGGATAGATTTTCATAACACAATATACCACAAGAGCTGACATATTTGTAGCTATAAAATAGCCAAATTTGCCTCGATTTTAGTATTTCAATATAAAATATTATAATAAATTTTAGCAAAAATTTCGTTTGCAAATTTCCTTGTATAAAATTTAATTAAATAGTCATATTGAAATATTTTTGGTAATTAATATATATAGTTTAGTAAGTAAAAATATGTAATAAATTCAATATGCATTTGCAGAGAGGAGCGCGGCAAAGTAAAGAGACTTGAAAAAGAAAATCTAATAAAAATTTGTCATAAAATGGCTATCAAGAAGCAAAAAAAAAAAAATAAATAAATAAAGCAAGACGAATGTTTTACTCTTTATAGCTTTTTTAAGTGAGCGTATTAAAAGCTAGATTGGACGGGAGAAAATTGAATCGGATATCACTGTATCCGGCATGTGTAAGTTCCCAGAATATGTTTGTGCTTGATTGAGAGCATGTTTTGCAAATAAATTTATTTATGCTCGCTTTGACATTCAAACACACACACACACGCACACACACACACACTTAAAAGCTGACGATGAATGGCTCATTGAAGAAATTGAAATAGTTAAGCTCTCGCTGTGGCTCATTTATCATGATTTGGTTTAAACTTTAAGCAACTGCCGCATTGCAGATTTTGCTGGCAAAGAGGCAAAGAGCTGTGAGCTGGGGGAGGGAGTCAGCCAAATCTATTGAAACTTATCGCATTTGGCTTAGATTTCGAACTTTGCTCTTTGGTTGCCGACAAACTGATTGATTCGCATTGTGCCCCATAAAAAGTGACCAATGACCAAAGTGAAAACTTTGACTTGAATGCTGATATTGATTAACGATGCCCAGATGCAGACAGCTAGCCAACAATATTAAAGCAATTATAATGCACTCAATCGAATTGCAAGATAAAAGCATTAAATGCAAGTACTTAAACGATTTAATGCCACAAACTTTTGTTGCAACTTTAACTTATTATTATTATTACAATTAAAATAAGTTGAAATGTCAAGTGTTTGATTATTCATGTAAATAAAGAAATTACATAAAAAACATAAAGAAATTAATATAATTAAATTAAATATAATATGTGGCCATATATTTAAATTTAAACTTTTCATTTTTTATATATTTTATATTTTATATTTTATATTTTATATTTTATATTTTATATTTTATATTTTATATTTTATATTTTATATTTTATATTTTATATTTTATATTTTATGTATTATATTTTATATTTTCTATTTTATATTTTATATTTTATATTTTATATTTTATATTTTATATTTTATATTTTATATTTTATATTTTATATTTTATATTTTATATTTTATATTTTATATTTTATATTTTATATTTTATATTTTATATTTTATATTTTATATTTTATATTTTATATTTTATATTTTATATTTTATATTTTATATTTTATATTTTATATTTTATATTTTATATTTTATATTTTATATTTTATATTTTATATTTTATATTTTATATTTTATATTTTATATTTTATATTTTATATTTTATATTTCATATTTTATATTTTATATTTTATATTTTATATATTTTATATTTTATATTTTATATTTTATATTTTATATTTTATATTTTATATTTTATATTTTATATTTTATATTTTATATTTTATATTTTATATTTTATATTTTATATTTTATATTTTATATTTTATATTTTATATTTCATATTTTATATTTTATATTTTATATTTTATATTTTATATATTTTATATTTTATATTTTATATTTAATATTTTATTTTTATTTTTTATATTAGTATAATAAATTTGTTTTTTTTTTTTAAATATTACTTTACTTATATATTTCATATACTTCATTTATTTATTTAGTCCGCCTTGCATTGCTTTGCCTACCACAAACCAGAGTCTATTTAAAATCGGAATATTTATTCGTAATTTTTGCACTTGATGTCACTTGTCAGCCGGGTCTTAACAAATGTGCAGCAAAAAACAAGGAGCTAACTGTAAGTCTCAATTTGCACATTTAAGCCAAGGTTCATGGCAACAAACAAGCCAGAAACATGAAAATGCGGCACTTGAAGAGCTTAGCACACATTCGCCTGACACTCCCTGTGCACCACAAAACGATTTAATACGAAAGTTTTTGTTGCTTTCGTTTTAGTCTTCTATTTTTATTTTATTTGCCATTGCAGTCTGCGTGTTGAATCCATTTCGCCACAATGCAAATTTAATGAGCTGCACACAATTGTATTTGTACTATTTGGCCAATCTGTGTGCGCAGCAAGAAATTGTAAAATGAGCTGGAGAATAAAGCATTTGATGACAATAGTAAGACTTGTGAGCTGTCATAAATTCATGATTTGATTTTATCATCGTTCGAGTTATGCTACGATGCAGCGCAGACGACAAAGAACCCTTTTTTCAGAAAAAAATAAAATTAAATTAAAATATCCCAAAATATGAGACGATTTTTACTGATTATGTTTCTTGCAACACGAGAAATCCTTCCCAGAAAATTACAACCAGATAATGAAACCTTGGCTAACTTGTTTAGCCGTCTGTAGGAATATCATGGAGTGCTTTACCTTACTTGTTCAGCGAATTTGTAATTAAACATGTTTTAGACATAATAAAATATCAATTACCAAAAATTCTGCATGTTATATATGCGAAATTAATACTGACTAATTAAAGCTAAAAACTTGATTTCTATAAAATAAAAGGTATGTTAACTAAATATTAAATAAGTAATAAATAAGTAAAAGATAAAATAAAAAAATATATATTCATAAAAAAAATAAATATATAAAAACAATAAATTAATATATTAATGTATAAATAAAAAAATAATTAATAATAATAAACTAATAAATAAATTAATATATTAATGTATAAATAAAAAAAAATTAGTTATTAATAATAATAATAAATTAATATATCAATGTATAAACCACAAAATTAATTTATCAATCAATAAAAAATTCTTGTATTAATGAATCATTTTATACAAAAAAAAAAAAAAAAAAAAAAAATGTTAATGATTCTTTAATTATAAATATTCATAAATCAGTTAAGCATGTATTTAAATAAGCTAAATAAATAAAAAATAAATGCAAACAAAAAATACATAAATGAATAAATAATAATAATAAAATAAATAACAAAAAAAAAAAATAATAATTAAAAATAAGTAATTTTTTCAATAAAGTAATAAGTAATAATAAGAATACATAAACAAATAAAAAAAAACAGATAACAGAATTAAATACATATAAATAAATAAATATAATTTAAAATAATCTTTCAAGGTATAAAAATCTAGCAACCCGCAGACTGCTTGCTGAGTAACGCTCTGTAAAAAAAAAAAAAAATAATACAAAAAATTGTGGAATGCTAAAAATTATGCTCAATGCCAGGCGATGCATAGGCAAGAGCAACATACGCCTCGACTGCTTAGAAAATGATACAAACTGCATTCCATGCGGCAGTAATAACAAAGCAGAAAACTTTAGAATTTGAGGCACACAAAAATGCAAAAGGAACAAAAAAAATATTTGCGTACGTCAAAGTGGAAAATAAATATGGCATGCGAATCTCTGGCAAAAGAAAATAAACTGCAAGAGACGACATTTAACTACTCACACACACACACATGCAAAGCGAGAGTGTGAATGTTTGTGTGAGTTTCCGACTTTATATACACTACCAAGAAACGGCGGGCAGCAAAACAACTGCCATGGTATGGGAGCCAACAGCCGCTGTTCACATTGTTGTCATTTGTTCAACATGTGCACCACAAGACTGGGTAGCCGCAGGAGAAGGGGAAAAAAACAAAACTATGTCAACATATTGCCAGAAGTTGGCGCTGCGAACATGGCTGGTAAAATTCACTCTCCCCAGCTCAGCAGGTATGCAGGAAGGCACTGATTAATTGAGAGCAAAAACCAAATATTATACAAATCTCGAAATATGTTGCTTTAGTGGAGCGAGTCTCTCTATGTGGCCAGGGTTGTCAAGGCTCCTATGTCAGCCTGTCAACGCAGCAAAAGAGAAAAAATTCTAATTAAAGTTCACATAAAATTAAGTCCAAGAATCTCTTAGTCATGCTGTACAGGCAGTAAGACACAAGAGTCAAGAGACAAAAATAGCCAGGTCTATTAAAAAGTCATTGCCTTTACGAGCCAAGCGTGGCCATCTTGGCTGATGATATAACGGGCATGCACTGGCACTCAGACATACGCAAATACCCTTTATTAGCTGCTTGTCTGATTGCCAATTAAATCAAAATTATACTCTAGACGACTTTCTTGAGCCAAATCAAGAAATCTAGTTTTAAGGCCAACACACATTCGAGGCATTACGCATCTGGTTTCATAAAATTCAAATACCCTGGGAGAGTGTATAAAAAGCTGTAAATAGCCACAACTTTTCGACAAATTGTTATTTAATTGTGCGTCACAAAATGACAAAATCTAAAAAAAACAACAACAACAAAAACAACAAAACAAAATGGAGGCACATTAAATAAAAGATAATTAAAAGCAGCATAGCTAGGGAAGGACAGTGCCACAGGATTAGGTGGTAATGGCAGGTACAGAAATTACAGCTACTGCTGCTGCTGTTGCTGCCACAGCTAAAAAGGACAGTAAAATGAATTAGGGTGACTGAATTAAAAAGCAAAGTCACAACTTGACCAAAAATTCATTACAGACCTAAAAAACGACCCATTAGAATATAAATATATTTTAATGCCATTTAACGGCAGTAGCTGAGAAAGTTTTAGTTAAATGTAAATAATGTGGATGAATAATGTGAGAATATACATACATATATAAAAACATATACATATATGTATGTCGTAGTTACTAGAGCAACACTGACAACTCATACTATTGCGTGGGTGTGAGCGAGAGAGAGAGAGAGCGAAGAAGACGACTATAGCTATTGCTGAGCGTAGTCCCGGTTGTTGCTGAGTGCAAGCGAGAGGACTGCTTGTGTTGGTGCTTTGCTTCGATTTCAATAAACGAGTAGAATGTGCCTTGATAAAGAGAGTCTGAGAGAAGAGAACAGAAAGTGAACGTACATCGATGACTGTGGATCAAGTAAGAGCATTTTAGCAATTGTGTGGAGCAAGAACGCAATAGAGAAGAGCTATAAAGCATAGCTCGCAAACAACTGTTTCGTTGTCTGCAAATAAGTCTCTTTCACTCACACAATAAAAAAGACTCAGACAGAAATTGTTTTTGTCGCGTCTGGCTCAGCTCGCTTAAGTCAAGCACTGATCTTTTGCTTGAGTTAAATGAAGCAAATTTTTTTTTGCATATGTATGGGTGGGTAATCACACGCAATTGTTGCGTTCTCTTATGCATGTACGCGTGCAGAGTGTCTTTTGCTGAGAGCCTTTGTGTGAGCGAAAATGGTGTTACTCTTTATGCGTCACTCATTTGAGCGCTTCACACGAATGAGTGGATGCAAAGCGCTTGACCGAAAGCGATTTTAAACAAAACAAAGAGAGTCGCTCAGAGCGAGAAATTTATCGAAAGACTGGGTATCTGCCCAGCCAAATATAAATGCCAGATAAATGCTTGCCCTGCTCTGCAGTCATTTTTAAGTGTCAGCTGAGCTATTTAACAACTTTTGAAAGCTTAAATGTTATGCAGCACTTAACATTTAATTAAGGTTTAACATTTATTTAGAGTCATTTATGCTAAGCAAAGTTTAATGTATGCAAATTGAAATAATTGCGAAAATACATTTTGCATAAATATGAAGCGTATTTGTTAAAGCAAATTATGAATTATTTTGCTGCATTTGCAGCCAGTTAAATCAAGTGTAAAAACAATATAATATTGACAATTTGTATTTACAGAATTGATTAAATCAATGACAATAGCAAAGCACTTTAAGTTCAAAGAGACAGTAAAATATAACACTACAGTCATACATATATATATACACATCTATATGTTTGTTTGTTTATTCTAGCTTGTCTGGCTTCTGTCGCTGCAAATTGCAAACCGCTTAACGACAATTGTCGCGCCAACAATGAACAATCATTGCATTCAGGGCATTAAAGCCAGATAGAGGACAAGAACAATGTCCTTGGCCATGGCTGTGCTGGGGATTTGTATGAGAAATGTCTTAATCTGCGCATTTCTCTTTTAGCACTCGCCCATGGAGTGAAGTGAGCTGAGTATATTTTGTGTGTTTTGTTCACCAGCCATTTGTCTATTATAGCCGGCTTACCGCTGACCTCTTTAGACGGATGACTCTGTTAATTATATTTATTCCAAAGATAGATGGCTAATAATTAAGCTAAGCACTTAAGCTCTGAGTTAATTTCGCAATAATTGCATTTGATTCAAAGCATCGGCCACAATCTAACTGTGATTTGACTACAGCCAGAAAGACAAACAAATAAATGTTTCATAAGCATTCTAATTTCAATATTTGCCAAATCTTTGTCAGGCTGCGGCTATCACGTCGTATGAGCAATATAGCAAACTACAATTTTAATTAACCGTAGCAGGAAATGGTTGTGGCTATGTGCAAACTCAAGACTCTAATGTACATATGTATATATTAAATTATGTATAGAATATTCTGTTTAATTAGACTGAGTGCAAATTTGCATTTGCCATGGAGCGAACAGCAGCTGTTGCCCTTGGAATGAATTTGAGAACAATGCATGAGAAAAGATCCTGTGCCTAAGGGACATCTATGATTATTCAGTGAATTACACATTTCAATTTATTTTATAGAAATTACAAGTTAAGCCAAATTCATATAGCTGTGAATATAATTCAAATTCAGTCCAAACCTTTTCAGTAACTCTACTAGCGAACTGCTCATACCTATAGACCTCTTTAAAGGTCTGATTTAGGTACCAGCTCGACAGCCAATTTAGTTATTGTGCTAATCTTAATGTGCTTTTAGCACAGTGAGCACAGGCACTGCATCTGTTTATGCTCTCCCTTGAGTTGTTAGTCACAAATTAGATTTAGCCCGCATCAGATTCCAATTTATGTAACGCATTTAGGTTGCTGGCAGGTACAGAGGTCCTGCTACTCCTGCTGCTGCTCCTGCTGCTGGGCCCTCAATATGTCAGTGCTGGCAAATTTATTCACCTGCTATGAGAGAGAGAGCCTTCTGCCAGTCGGACTAATATAATGCGTGGTCAAACAGTCGAATGAGCAGCGAGCATGGACTAAAACCTGCTGACAGAGTTGGCATAAATTAAGTTGCCCCAAAATCCACATCTTCATGATTTACGTACGCACTTTAGGTACACATGTGGGCTGTGTTTGCCTTAATTGTTCATATTGCACCCAGTTCCAGTTCACTTTTGCTCCATAATCACATGGTTAATTCTGTGCGAGTGTGCGTGTGAGTGAGTGTAAGTGTGAGTGTGTGCAGTTGCCGCTATTTGCACGATTCAGTCGCTCTTAATTATGCCTATGCGGAGCCTACACAACTCTATCATGCAACGCCATAGGCAACTTGCCACATAACTAATCGAGCAACAAACTTGAGAATCAACTTACTTGGGCATTTAAAGGCTTAAGCGACAATTGGCCAGTGGAGTTTAAAGGGAAATGAAGTCTGGCAATACAGTTTAGTTAGGAATATTAATTTAATTTTTATAACTTATAATTAATATAAGTTTTATTTATATAAATTTAAAATTTAATATTATATTATTTTAAAATGAAATCTTGGTAACAGTAAATAAATAAATAAAATAAATTTAAAAAAAAATAAATTAAATAAATAAATGAAATAAATTAAATAAAAGAAACAAAATAAATAAAATAATAAAATAAATTAATAAATAAAATAAATAAATTTAATAAAAGAATCAAAATAAATAAATAAAATAAAATAAACAAAATAAATAAAATAAACTGAACAAAATAAATATAATAAATCAAATAAATAAAATAAATAAGATAAATAAAAGAAATAAATAAATAAAGACTCAGACAGAAACTGATTTGATAAAATAAATTAATTAATAAAATAAATAAAATAAATAATTTAAATAAAAGAAACAAAATAAATAAAATAAATAAAATAAATGAAATAAATAAAATAAATTAATTAATTAATTAAATAAATAAATAAAATAAATTAAATAAAGGAAACAAAATAAACAAAATAAATAAAATAAAATAAATACAATAAATAAAATAAACAAAATAAATAAAATAAATTTAAAAAAATAAAATAAATGAAATAAATTAATTAATAAAATAAATAAAATAAATAATTTAAATAAATAAAATAAAATAAATAAAATAAACAAAATAAATAAAATAAATAAAATAAGTGAAATAAATAAAATAAATAAATTAATTAATTAAATAAATAAATAAAATAAATTAAATACAGGAAACAAAATAAACAAAATAAATAAAATAAATATAATAAACAAAATAAATAAAATAAATTTTAAAAAATAAAATAAATAAAATAAATTAATTAATAAAATAAATTTATTAAATAAATTAAATAAAAGAAACAAAATAAATAAATAAAATAAACAAAATAAACAAAATAAATAAAATAAAATTAACAAAATAAATCAAATAAATAAGATAAATAAAAGAAATAAAATAAATTAAATAATTAAAATAGATCAAAACAATAAAATAAATTAAATAAACAAAAGAAACAAAAGAAATAAAAGAAATAAAGTAAGTAAAATAAATAATTAGATATGTAATAGATATTTATTTTATATATTAATATAATATATTTATTCAAATGTAGCTTATTAAGTAACATATTAAAAACTATCTATTTATCATATCTTGAAGTAAATGCTTTAATTCAAATATTAAATATATTACATTTAGCTTAGAAAGCAGCTAAATTTAAGTTAGTACATAAGTACTTTAAATTATAATTTTTTATTTGAATTTATATATATACTTATATGTTATTATTTATATTATTTTTTTATTTACATTTTTTTTTTTTTTTAATTTTATTTAATATTTGCAAAATCTTATATGAACTATATATATAGTTCACCCTTGCATTTGAGCTTAACATAATATTACGCTAAACGAGCAGAGCAGCTTATGTCTGTATTCTCCGGGTAAACTTTTAAAACAGCTCGCACTTGACATATGAAAAAGGTTCTCAGTGGACAAGTGTCAATGTTAGTTCCAATCCCAAAGACACACACACAGAAAGAGAAAGTGAGATGTGTCAGAGATTTATGGTATAGCGAGTGGTGCACGAATTTTGGTTAAGTCTGTGTAAACATGAATGGCACAGCTTGCTGGAGAACCTTTTGCTTGCCAGCTCAGCTGAGTGAGCATGTGTGTGTGTGTGAGTGTGTGTAGACAAGTCACGCACTTGTGGCGCAACGTGCAACTGGCGCAAATTACATGTTTATGTGGTATACTTTTCAGCTTAAATTAAAAGTGGCACAGCTTTGAAGCCAACTCATGCCCAGCAATTAAAATTGCCGGAAAAGGAAAAAATAAAAACAAAAGAGACAAGCAACGCGAGAAATGTAGACAAAAATCAGTTTTGGGTTGTGAACACGTAGCACCATAAAAATGGCACAAAATGATCATCAACTCCCCGCCCAAATGGCGCATTCTGGCCATTTACTTCGGGCTAAGCGACAAACATAAAGCCAACCCAGCCCGAGCACAGATCATGCAAATCATGATGGAAATAAAATTTTTGCCCCACACACACACAAACAATTTAATAAAAAACTCAAGTTGGAAAGGAAATTTACATGCTTCACAGCATTTGACTCACAGATACTTGGCATACCCAAGTCGACGTCCCGAGTTGCATTGAAAACGTCTTCTTTGTCTGTTAGCCAGATTACGACAATAGTTAAAGTTTCTCACACACACATACACCTAAGTGAGGGTGTGTATATGTTAGCTTTGTCTCTTGTCGCTTAACTTTTGCGATAGCATTGTCTAGTATGCCCTCAATGTCTGCGCTCCCCCTCCCAACCCCCCTCTCGCACTTCACCCGACCAGGCACATTTTCATTTTATTCGTGCTTTCAAAATCGAATTTGTTTCACAATTTCGTTATAGGCTGCGGCTGCTGCCAACCACGAACGGTTAGCCGGGGTAAATAAATGTTAATAAGCTCCAAGTCGTTGTACTTTTTGGGGGACTAAGACTCTTGTCAAATCCGATGAATACAAATAAATTATGCTGTTATTCAAATCAGACCCAGTTAGCTAAACAGCCAGACAGCTTTGGACAGCCAACACACACACACACACACACACACACACACACACACACACACACACACACACACACAGAGTGCTTTAACTTTATCGAAATATTCCAAGCACTTAATAGAAAAGTTGATCTTTGGAATTTGAAAACTGCTAAAATTGCGAAAAGTTAACTGGCAAATAAATGCTATACAGTTGTTTTCGTTTGCTAAATATTTAATGGTATTTCATTGCATATTTAACTAGTTGAAAGCTAATTGAAACTGCAATTTATTATGGCATAAATAATCAGATATTTGTTATGTTTAAACACTTTCAAGGATTTCATTTTAATTCTGCGTTAATTAAAAAAAAAAATAAAATAAATAAATACTTAATAATATTTAATATATTTAAAATATTATTTAATAGTATAATATAAAATAATAATATAAAAAATATAATAATGATAAATAAATAAATTGAATATATTTACAATTTTAATTATTAATTAATATATAAATTTATCAGAGCTCGCAAATGATAGTTGATCGTTCTTTCGTATATGCTCTGCTTCGTAACATAACCGAAAAGCTCTGAGCGGCTCTCTTTGTTTTGTTTAGAATCGGTTTCGGTCAAACGCTTTGCATCCACTCATTCGTGTGAAGCTCTTAAGAAATGATCTCTGCCTTCGTGTGCATACATGCATAAAAGAGCGCAACAATCGCGTGTGATTACCCACCCATACATACGCAAAAGAGAATTTGCTTTATTTAACTCAAGCTTGACTCAGTGCTTGACTTGAGCGAAACGCAAACTGAAATAACTGTATAGCTCAGAGCGCGAGCTAACTTTTAATTGTGTGAGTGAAAGAAACTTATTTGCAGACAACGAAAAAGTGTCAACAGTTATTTGCGAGCTAATAAATTTAGTTTATTCTAGTAAATATTTTGTTAAAAGTCAAAAAAAAAAAAAAACAAAGATAATAATAAATAAATAAAATAATACCTATAAATAATAAAAAGCTTGCGCAATGGCTATTATTTTATTATTATTATATTTTATTTATAAGTTTTTTTTTAAAAGATTGTTAACAAAATATTTACTAGAATAACCCTACAAGTAAACTTGTTTTTATTTTAAGATGAATATACCAGAGTCCAATAGCAAATAAATTGTAGGACTTTAGCTTGATAATATAATATATAATATGTTTAGCATGAAACTCACTTTAAAAAATAAATACAAATTAATGGGAACTGTAATAATTGTCTGTGAAAATTTAACGATATAACTTTCGTGTCTGGCCTATAAATATAAATTTTGGAAATTTATATTTACCCATTTAAACGAATCAGCATCAAATTAAGGATATCAGCAGACAACTTGCAATATGCAAATTATGAGAATCTTTCAAACAACAATGGAATCATATTAACGCAGACTATGTAAAGCGGCCAACAACAGCTAACAGGCAACAGAAAACAGCTAACAGCCAACAGCCAACTGCCAACTGCCAGACCAAATTTGAATCACACAAGGGTGAAATATTACACCTGCGGTGAATATTTCATCGTGACCTCATTTGCAACTGGCGGAGTGGTGAAGGGGGGGAGGGGCACAGAAGACGGCGTACAGGGCAAAGTTCAAATCAAATATACAATTTCTTGGCCGACCAAAAAACCAGAAAAAAAAGCAATCATTGCCAAAAAAAAAGGTGCGAAAGGTAGAGATAAAATATGAGATAAATGTTGAATACATTTAGATTGAGTGCGAAGAGGCGTGGCGGGCGGTAGGCGTGAGAGATATTATAGCTGGCTGCAAATAGGCGTGTAATCAGCTTATTTACGCATGTTTATTATATGTTTACAAATATTCAATTTGTAGAGTTTTGTAAATTGAATTTAAGCGCAGGGTAAATAAGTTTTTATTTATTTTTATTTTTTTTTAACTGCCTTGTGCTTGTTTGGCAGCACACTTTAAGCTTTAAGCTTAAATTTAATGCAAATTTCAAGCGCAGCAAATTAACAATTATAAACGTCGACTTCTCATCGTGCAATTTACATAAATTTTCGCAACTTTCTGCGTCGGCCTCCCACTGTCAACCCTTCACTCAGGGCGCTTTCAACGGCAGCAGCCATCTCCCTCTCTCTCTCACTCTCTCGCTCACTCTTCTGTCTTCCTCTCCCTCTCCCTCTCACCGTCTGTCATTCTGTGTGGTCATTGTCCTTGTTGCTTTTGCTTTTGACAGCCTTATTTACCGTGAAAATACAACTTTTTCTTTTCTCTCTCACTCTCGCTCTCTCTCTGTCTCACTGTTATTTGAGCAGCGCCAACTGGCATCACTTTTTCCCCCAAGTGGCTTGTTTGCTTATAGAATTTACAATTTTTTTTTACACCGACCCAGCTCAGCTGTCTTCCAGCTGAAAGCAAATGCTGCACGGCAGCTTAATGCTCGACAGTGCAGCAACTGCTGCAGCTACTCCAGCAGTGCTTATAAATCAGATTATTTTCTCCATATATTTTAAGGAATTAGTATGTGCTACCTGGGCGTATGCGCAATACGCAACCATACAGAAATACATATATGTATATGTAAATTGTGAAAATGCTTTAAATAAAGAAAGAAATGAACTAGTAATATAAATAATTAAAACTAATAATTAAAAATAAATAAAAGAAACAAAAATTGACAAATTATAGGTTAAATAAAAAATGCATAAGCATATAAAATATTTTTATTATTTTTTATTTTAATTTTTTTTTTTATTTGGTTATACGATTTCATATCAAAATACTTTAAGTATAGAAAGAAATTAACTAGAAAGTAGTTTACTTTTCATAAATGTTTACATTAATAAAAATAATTAAAAATAATTAAATAAAATAAAATAAAATTGGCAAATTTTAGAGTCAAAAAAATTCATTAACATATCAAATATTTATATTAAACAAATCTAATATTCATACCATTTCTCTTTGGGCTTATTGCTATTTTACCCATACATATATAAATATAATGCGAAAATGCTTTAAATAAAAAAAGAAATGAACTAAAAGTAAGCTTAGTTATAGATAATGTTTTCATTAATATAAATAATTAAAAATTAAATTAAAAAAAAAAAACAAAAAAGAAAAAAAATAAAAGAAATTTCTGCACTGGTATATTTTATAGCATAGTTTAGAGTCAACTTAATTCATTAACAAAGAAATAAATAAATAATATTTAAATATATAAATAAATAAATAATATATAAATAAAATATTTTTTCAAAAGATAAAATCAAATATATATTTTACGATATCTCTTTGAATAATAAATATAAAATATATAAATAAAATATTCTTTTAAATAAAATATTTACATTACAATATCTCTTTAAATAATATATATATAAAATATTTTTCCAAATGATAAAAATCAAATATTCGTATTACGATATCCCTTTAAAGGCTTACATTAAGTCTTATTACTTTGTAAAACTTGAAGAAATTATCTAAATTAGATTTTTGCCTTTTTTTCTTCGTCTTCGTTTTATTATTTTCATTACATTAATTTCAAGTACAATTTAAATGTAAATTATGAGACGTTTGTTTTTATTTCTTTTCTTTTATTAATTTCTTTTCGCTTTCTGTATTTCAATTATCAATTTAATTTTATTTGATTTTCTTTGCTCAATTCTTTTTTGTTTCTCTTATAAATTCGTTTTGCAGTTGAAAATATGTGAAATTAATTTTTTTATGTTTAGCTGAGAGTAGTTTAATAAATTTATTCCAGATTTTAAATATAAGATTGGCCCAATATGACTTTTCCGGCTATTACTTCTACTTGATTAACTTGCCTGAAAATCCAGCTAGAATCGAATCATTTGATCGTAAGTTCTCTTCTCTGTTTCTCTAAAATTGTAAACCAGATTGCAAATTCAGTCGAGTGTCTGTAGCTAATTTCAAGTCATTTTTTGTGCGCGGACAAGCGTGACAAGCCCCGTGCTGGTTCGGTCCCGCCCGGGTCCGGCTAATAATTTCGAGTAGTTTATTTCCGCGCAGCAATTAGTGTTCCCAGGATAGGAAGCTGCAAAATAATTTCACGACTGATTACACCGAGGACACCAAAACAGCCGGAATATTCGTAATTGGAAAACGATGTCAAGCAGCTGTCCGTTCCCGTACTCCGGTTCCGGCTGCGTACGACGATGGCGACGACGCTGTTCAAGTTGAAGTTGTTTCTGCCACTCCACACTCGACAGCTGATTAATTAACTAAAGGCAAATCAAGTGAATGGCAAAATCATGCGGCAGAAAGAAAAAAAATGGAAGCTGATTTAGGTCAATCCAAGGAAAATGAGCAAAACATGGAGATAGACAGAGACAGTACTAGACAGATATAAAAGAGAGGGAAGATTAGTTAATTAATTTAGCAAGTCTGTGGCACTCGCTCGACCATTCGCATGCAGCTGACATTGTTCCAACTTCATTTTTGCCTTTAAAGCAACAAAAAAAAAGAAAAAGAAAAGAAAAATAAACATAGCAAAAGAGAAACAAAAAAAAAACACACACAGAAAAACCGCAGCAGACTGTAAAAATTCAATTCAGCAATGAAAGCCAAGTTTTTCCTGTATTCAGTCGCCCTAATGGCAAACAAAAGCATATCAAGGCAATGAGCATGTTCATGCCTTTAATGTACAATGCTGCCACACGCCCCAGCTAACACACACACACACACACACACATACATATAGTCATCTGATAGTGTGTAGGCCTTGGCGCCACTTAAATGTTGCGTATGTGGGCTAATATAAAAAACGAGCCATATAAAATATATATAAAAGTGAATATATGTGGATAATGCAGTGGCGTAGCTCTGGCTCAGCGAACATAAAGCCAAAGGGGATGGAAATATACATATATACATACATTCGCAATAAGCAGTATATATATACATACAATAAATAATATATACTCCATTAAACATTATTACGAGCACTATTTTGATTAATATTTGCATAATCATAAATAAAATAATAAACAAAGATAATATATATATTCAAATAATAAAAAATAAATGTATTTGTAAAGTTTTATTATTTTTAAATAATACAAAATGTATTGTTTTTAATAATTAATTTAAAAAATTAAAAATATATATTTTATATAAAATAATAAACAAATTAATAAATATATTCAAAAAAAAAAAAAAAAATAAATAAATAAATAAATGTATTTATGATGATTTTTTATTTTTTAATAATAAAGAAAAGTATTGTTTAATAATAAATTTAAAAAAAAAACATTAAAAATAATAAACAAATATAATAAATATATTCAACAATAAAAAACACATTTTTTTGAAATGTTTTATTATTTTTAAATAATAGTAAATTTATTGTTTAAGAAATATGTATTTGTAATTTTTGATTATTTTTAAATAATAAAAATTTTATTGTTTCATTGTTAAATATTTTTTTTTTAAATAAAATAAAAAATATATATTTATCGTTTATTTATTATTTTGTATGTATTTAAATTTATTACCAAAAAAATATATGCACTTATTATTATTTTTTATTTATTGTATTTATTTATATAATTATTTGATTTTTTATTTATTTATTTTTTTAAATTTATATTTATTTTTATTTTATACATTTTTTAAATTAATACATTTTTGACATTGTTATACACTATTTAATATTTATTTATATATATATATATATATATATATATATATATATATATATATATATATTTGTAACTTCTTTTTTTGTTTTTATTTACATTCCATTAGACAGTCCTATATAAATTCCTTATTATATAATTTAAAATATCTTTCTTTTGTAAATTCATTGCGATTTCTGCTTCAACTAAAAAATTTCAACAAATCCAGCTTAGCTTGCATTAGAGCTCTACCGTAAATAATTAAAACACTGAGCTAATAATTTAATAAACAGCTTTCAGGCTAACTGCAAATCGAATGAAATCAAAAATTAATGACTTCACAAAATTCACAAGTAGAAGAAAAAAAAATTACATATATATTAAAGCTGAACCGAGATAACGTTTCCACCACTCAGCTCAGGCTTAGGCAATTCCAGCGCTTCCCCATTGATAGAGCCCCCTTGTGGGTAGCTCTAGCTCCCCACGTTTGGCGCTGGCGCAAACTGCTTTTTCCCATTTCCCAGGCTGACTGTGGGCATACTTACACTATAAATAAGTGCCACATGCCCAGCATTTGTATGCTGTTTTATTGCACTACGTTAAAAGGCAAACGAAAACGAAAGACAAGAAAATATCCATGGCTGCTCCAGACTCTCTCTCTCTCTGCTTATATTGAAGTTGCTCGATGCCCGCAATCGTATTATGTGCCACATTTAACGCCCAAACAGCTAAACATTTCACTCAGATACTATCATTTATTTTGCCATCCTACTAGCCCAGAGTATTGTTGTCTCTGTGCGCTGAGTATATCTCAATATTCTTTAGATTCCAATTTCAGTTGTTCGACGTTGCGTCTGTCGCTTGGCTATTTTATGCAATGCAATAAAAATCAAATGCTTTGTGTGTAAGCCTTTCGATGTCGCTTTCGCTTTCGTTTTCGACTCAAGTTTCGATTGTACCTGCGGTTGACTGCGACGCCAGCTGCAAATCGATGCGCAGTCGTAAAATGTGCCAAATTTACTGCATACTTTTTTGGGCGACTGTATGGCACTGTGTGTGTGTGTGTGGGTGTTCGTTTGCTGCTGCTTTGCCACATTTTTACACCCTTTTGATTGGCCTTCGTGCCGATTAAAGCCATATAACGAAACGCGTAAATTTTACGCTTGGCATAGCGAAAACGTTTAACAGTGCGTATGTGTGATTGGCGTGCCAGCTCCATGCTCTAATTGAGTTTGCATTAATTATTTGCGAATGTTAAAGCGTGCAGCTTTACGGATTATGCAATGTCCGTGCGCTGTGGCCGACGACTCTTTAATAGATTTCCCTTTCTATTTTTAGAAAATCAGCATAGCTCAACGCACAACGCGCCATGGGCGCTTTACAATTAAATGTTAATCAAGTTAATTACGCGCAAATTTAATGACGACAAGCTGACCGAGTGCGAGTGCACAGCAGCGGATCAGACAAAATAAATAAAGCGAGTCTTTTTCTTCTTACTTTGTCTGTGACCTAGCAAAGGTAAATAAGCTGTAATGTTGCGGGAATTTATTAAAATTCCATTGACCAAAATCCGAGCAATGTAAGAGCGTTAAATTTTACGAGTTGCCATAAAAACAAGACGAGCCGGTCAGCAAATGCCTCACACACACACACGCACACACACAAGCAAAAGAGCAGCGCATGTAAAGTGACGAGGTCTAAGCCCTGTTGCAAGTGAGAGTGAAGCTCAGTGGGGCGTAAGACAACAAAAGCCGAGCTGAGGCCAGCCAGAAGTTGGCCAACTCTCGAGCGACGCTGGCCAAACAAACAGCCAACAAACTGCAGCTGCACCGACCAGAACCAGACACTCAATGCCTCCTGCACTTGACATTCAAGTGCAAGTGAATCGAAGCGCTGAAATGGCTTTAGTGTCGAACCGATTTAGTGTCTAGCAGCGCAGCTCATTGGCCAAAAACTTGCTGCCCCAGCCTCCCCCTTCTGCAGACACACAGACGTCGATGCGAAGCACACAAAAATTAATGAAGCTCTGCATAAAGTTTACTTTTCTCTGTTTTCCTCCTGTCTGTCTGCAGCCTTGGGAACTTACCCTTTTAGTTGCACGGCAAAGATTAACCTTTTTATTTACTTTAGAGAGCATTTCATCAGACAGCACAATGGACGGCATTTAAATCGTAGAGAAATTTAATGTGTGCCCAAGTCTTATAATCGGAATTTGTTTGCATTGCAGCTGTCTTAGAGTCAGTATAGTAATTATATAAATATGGGAGCTTATAATAATACTGTTGATAATGGCTCAATGCTCAGGTTACATGCGGGGCATTGGGTAGGGATAATTAAAATAAACTAAATAAGCTGCTTGGCTTAACTTAATGTATTCAACTTTTGTTAGCTCTTCTCTGTACAGTTTAATCTACTCTTTGTTTTCTGCCCATCAATATGCATTTTAATAATGAGTGATGATTTAAAAGAGGGCACTCATACTTAAACTCTTCAACTGTGATCAGATTGGCTAACGTGTTGAGGTCATGATGAAGAGTAATACGATGAAGAGAAGAATACACACAAAGACTCTCAGCAAAAGAAACAACTTAACAGAAATGATCTTTGCCTTCGTGTGCATGTAAATACCTGCATACATACATGTTTACAAGAGCGCAACAATCGCGTGTGATTAACCACCCATACATACGCAAAAGACAATTTGCTTCATTTAACTCAAGCTGGACTCAGTGCTTGACTTGAGCGAAACTAAAATAACTTCTCGCTCAGAGCGCGAGAGAGCTAAGCCAGACGCGATAAAAACAATTTCTGTCTGAGTCTTTTTGATTGTGTGAGTGAAAGAGACTTATTTGCAGACAACGAAAAAGTGTCAACAGCTATGTTTATATGTTATAAGCACCGCTCGCAAATAACTGAGAATGCTTTGAATGTAGGTAAACGGGAAGAATGCTTACAACCTACACACTCGCTCTGAGCGAAAGCTTTCGTATTTTCTCCCTTTTCTTCTGTTGAGCTGTTTGCGTGATGTACAATAAAGAGCGACGTTCAGGAGTGATGCGATTAACGCTCGCACAATAATACTCAGAAAGTAGGTAGGGGATAGCTGAAGTCTTTGCAAACAGTGTTCACTTTCACATACACCTGAATACACTCTCACGGACGTAGGCTGAGCAGAAACGTCGCTTGCATACCAACACAAACACAAAAGACCTTTTGCTGCATTGAGAGCACCGCCTGAGCTGATGAAGATGAGAATAGCTTGATGGACAATAAATAGGAAAGGCTTTTTACTTGGATACGTAGTCTAGTGCACGCACGCGTTGTGTTCACTTCACAGTGCCGCTAGATTATTTTTTTTTGTATATATTATAATAATATAATGCTAATAAATACTACAAATTTTGAATGTAACAAAATCTATGTATGCCACACATCTAATTATTATTTTTGCTTAAATGTAAAAATATATTAAATTGCCATATGAGGTCGCAGAAAACTTGTCAATTATATTATAAACATTTTTAATTAATTTATGAAATAATTTGAAACTAATTTACATAACCTAACATACTTCTAGAATAATTTTAGTATTCCAAATTTTGATTTATTTATATTTACTTTTTTCTCATTATATATCGTATGGTCATATAAAAATTGTTTGTGCAATTTGCGCAATCCGTAATCAGATTCTACGAAATTCTTTCTCTTCTTTCCACATTCAATCTATAGCCGAGTACGTGCCACGTTGTAATCATGAATCTCGATTCGTTTGGCCAAACTGGCTGCACGAGCGCTAATTGTAAACCTGTCCATGCTGTGGCAAAGGAATGCGACTGAGATCCTTTCAGCGCTGTCGCAAGTGCGGCAAACATTACACGGCACGGAAATGCAAATATTTACCATTTTGTGAGGGCGGGCGCATTGCTTCAGATTGCTTCTTCGTCTCCGGCAGCGATTGGAATTGGAATTGTATGCGGAATGCCGTGAAAGGCGTGGCATGACAACGCGCTCGGAAATCACGCAGCTCGTGTACTACATTGAATTTTAAATGAAGACGCGACTCATGCAGAGTGCAAAAACAAAAGGAATTATTGCAATCGGATGGACCTGACTGCATAATACACGCTTTGCCTTGTGGCTTTCAAGATTTATAGATCTAACAATGGAGAAGGTTTTTTTTTTTTTGAATTTAATCTGTTATACCTCAAAGGGACTTATAAATATATAATTTGTGGTAATCATCATATAATCATATAATATAAAATATATTCATGTATTAGTTCCAAGAGCTCTTCCTTTATTGCAATAGCTAATATACTCTCTTTTGTATTCTTCATAAAAGAAATCAAAGGACGCCGCACGTGAATCTGTTCGAGTCGAGGTTCTCAGACCGTAAACTGTGCCGGAGACAGCGAAAAGCACGCACGGACCACAGCCCCTCCACGTCAAATGATATGTTTACGGAAGTGCAAGACAAGTCGGAAAAGCGGCAAAAGAAACAAAACACAAAGACTTTGCCCACTGTTTGAGTCCACTCGAGCCAGCAGCACACTCGCCCACTCACTCACTCTCTCGCTCACTCACTCTCTCTTTCTCTGGCACACACACGCACACAGACAACCCATGACCACATTCAGGACATAATTGGCGACGTGTGCGCGTTGCCGTTGGCGCCGCCTGCACATTTAATGCTTATGAAATTCTCAGCAGCACTTTCAGCTGTATAGACATAGTACCATACAAGGTTTGCCGCCCCTGCAACCAATAAGCGCGTCCTCTATGCACAGCTGAGCCAAGCGCACCACCAAATTATCAAGCACATAAAAATATGCCAGCCGAGATGGACGTTGTGAGAGTGTGCGACTAAGAGATACCCAGCAAAAGAGCTCAGAGTAAATTATATTAATTGTTAGAAATATTTGTAGAGAAACATTTAAACAGACTAAACTTTTTAAAAATAAAAATAAAAAAGTAAAATAAAATTTTATGTAAATATATTTAGAAATGTCTTGATGAGAATTTAGGCTAGAATTAGTTTTTAACATAGCTCGCAAATAACTGTTGACAATTTTTCGTTGTCTGCAAATAAATCTCTTTCACTCACACAATTAAAAAGACTCAAACAGAAATTGTTTTTGTCGCGTCTAGTTTAGCTCGCTCGCGCTCTGATCGAGACAGTTAGTTTGCGTTTCACTCAAGTCAAGCACTGAGTCACACGCGATTGTTGCGTTCTTTTATGCATGTATGCACACGAAGGCAGAGATCATTTCTTGAGAGATTCACACGAATGAGTGGATGCAAAGCGCAAAGAGAGCCGCTCAGAGCTTTTCGGTTATGTTACGAAGCAGAGCATATACAAAAAAAAACGATCAACTATCACTTGCGAGCTCTGGTTTTAAATGATTTTAATAGTCTAAATTCAAATTCTCTTTTTATATTCAAATGTAAACTGCTTAAATTCCATTTGTTATATGCATTCCTCTACAGCCAATAGACTCACTCTTTATACAATCATACAGGGTGCAACTGCAAACCCATAAGCAAATTTTGGCAAAAGAGGAGCCAAAAATGTTACACACATAATATAAAATTTATTAAAAAACAAGTCTGAGTGCCACACGCCAAATTGGTTGACTAAGAGATATGCTCGACCTCATTGAATTTCTGATTTTGCATCTATGCCAAACATTAAAGCAAGTCAACAGTTATGTATGTATATAGTTACAAAATATAAAACAAAGTTTACGCAATGTTCAGCATTTTGCCAAAATATTTTCTTTTAAATTTATTTTTTTCTTTTACAAAAAATCACATTCTTTGACTCTAACAATATTTGCACACATTCGCTTCAGTTAACTTAAGTTATGCTCACAACACAATGCATGTCCATGCATTGCATTTACTTATTGTGAACAGAAAAAAGAAAACGTAAGAACGGCCGGCAAAGTTTTTGAAAGAACAGCAACCGGCACTCAGTGCGGCAAGTTCCATTTCATATTCTGTTGTTTTTTACGTTATGTGAGTTGCTGTTCAATTTGTAATTTTTACGAGCTGCTGCTGCAGCAGCAGTTGCAAGTTAGCTGCGATAAGCCAACCCATGATGATGTTGAGGGTGTTGTACGGTTAGTTGTTGTAGTAGTTGCACTACTATCACGTGACAAACGACAGCAGCAGCAGCAGCAGCACAACAATAACTCTCAAACATGTGCATACTTGTTGGGGTTCACTCATGTTACACAAATACTTTGGCTAACCAGAATATCAAAAATGAGAGAGCGTGCGTGAGGGAGAGAGAAGAACAGAAAGAGAAAATTGCATTTTAAATGCTCAAATAAGTGTGAGTGAGCACAGACTATGTAGAATTTTAAGCATAGTTGAGTAAAAGGAAAATAAGAGAACAAACTGCTTAGAACACTCTAGATCAGACTGGCTTAAGTAGTGCTATATATGTATATACAGAATAAGTACTACACACACTTATGCATGGGTTTTACTCTGTCAAATAAATGTTTAACTATATACTGTTCTAGCAGCAAAGAATGAGCGTATATGTATGTATGTACCCTTTACATTTTAAAGGCAATAACAGAGGATATTAAAAATGAAATTAAAATACTAACATTCTGTTAAGTATTACAGAAAAATACCACACACAAAAGAGAGATCGACTATGTAAACAAAAATTTGATTGAGATCTGCCCACTTTTTGTTTTGGTATTTTTACTTTACTTACAAATACATTTAATAGTCTATATCATCTACCTCATCTCAACTTATATATAATTATATATTTTATTATTTATTTATATTACATCCATACAATAGTGAAATTGGCACGCCTCGACTGCATGTTACGTACATTTTCACAAAATTATTTAACTCTTTATAAAAACATTTTCAATGGGTTCAGGGTATTAAACAAAAGCCAAAAGAGAGCAGGCAAGAGCAAAGCCTTCGACGCTGCAAATATGCAAGTGAGCAAACGAAATATTTCGAAATAAAGCAACAAAAAACACAAAAAAAAAAAAAAAAAAAAAAAAAACACAGTTGAGAGTCACGAATATAATTCGTAGGAAATAAAACTATAAGCCTCTTAAAGTTAACGTCTCGTAGCTGAAAATGCATTCCTTTTTAGATGGTTTCCTCTGAGAGAGAAATTCCCTGACTTAAATTCGTAAGTCCTTCAACATAATGGCAAATTCAGCAAAGAAAGAATTTTTTTGTTTAACAATTTTTTAGCAATATGAACTCTTCTTTAATAAAAATTAAAAAAAAAGCAAAACTTTTTGTGCTATTTATGGGAATAATTGGGCAATTTTAAACAATTTTCTGAGAACTGAACTTGGTTAAACAACGCTTTTTAATTGAGCCAAATATGCCAGCAATCAAAGCATTTTCTCATTTACTTTCATGTAATCCTTCCAAAATGAAGCAAGCTAAATTGTTTGAACTAAGATAATTTTGTTTGCTCAGATAATCTTTTTCTGAAACAGCTTTTAATGCATTTGTAAGCCCTCTGGCAAAGTTTCACGTTCTGAATAGCTGCAAATGTGTGCGTTTTATGCCTTACTACTAATTGAATTTGCATTCGCATTGTTCGCTTTTGCAGTAGTCGTAGTAGTAGTTGCTAATTAGCAAACGTGCACTAATGGAATGCGTTTTTCTAAAGTTAGCTCCAGTGAGAGTCAGAAAGAGGCAGATAAGACGAGAGTAATATGCATTTGATTTATGCTAATGAGAGGTCATGTTCACTGCATAGAACTAAAATTAAAAGTATATTTTAAAAAAATTAATTAATATATTTTATTATCATTTAATAATAAAAAAAAAATTATTTTTTAAATTTATTTATTTATTTAAATTTAATTTCAGAATTTTATATTTCATAATTAAAATAAACTTCTAAAACTAATTTTAAAAAATTAAAAAAGTAGGTAAATTTAAAAAGTTTTTTTTCAGAATTTATATATTTCATAATTTTCAGAATTTTATATTTAATAATTGATATAAAAATCCGGAATTAAATTAAAATAAATAAATAAAATAATTAAATTTAAATAAAGGTTTTTCAGAATTTAAATATTTAATAATTTGCAGAATTTTATATTTAATAACTGATAATAAATTCTGAAATTAAATTAAAATAAATAAGTAAAAAAAAAAATTTAAATAAAGGTTATTCAGAATTTATATACATATTTAATAATTTGCAGAATTTTATATTTAATAATTTATGTAGAAATCTGAAATTAAATTAAAATAAATAAATTTAAAAAGTAAAAAGTAAATTTAAATGATTATAATATAAAGTAGTCAAAATTTATTAATATAATATTAACTATAATTCTACTACTATTATGTTAGTTTTAAGACGTATAAGTAAACTAAATTGTAAGACAATTTTTACATTTAAAAAAAATTAAGTTTGTTCGACTTAGACGCCAATTTAATTAAACGTTTTATTATCAGACAATTTTGTTTCGATATAAACTTTGGCTTTCTTCAAATTCAATGCAGCAGCCACAAATAATTCCAATATGCTGCCCAAAATTGACTTTTTATTAAGGCTGGCCCAATAATCTCAAGTGCTCTGCTCGACTATACTACATATATACATATGCGAGAGTCAAGAATCTCGATGCGCTAAGTCAATAACAATAAATTCGGCTGCCTCACATAAATTTCAGCCCTGAAGCACGCAACCAAATAGATATATATATATTTTCTTTTATACATAGTATATATAATAATATATGTCTTATGTGTCTGTGCAATACGTTGGAGCTATCAATAGTAGAAGCTAGGCACTCACACGTGTTCGTCATAAATTCATCTGCTCGCCCTTTCTAGGGCCGCTTTTCTCTCAGTGCACTGTACAAAATGTGCAATTAATATCGGGTAAGCAGTGAAGTGTTTGACTGAATGAATAAATTAATGTGAACAAATGAAAACAACCCCAAATAAATATAACAAACAATATATTACACATTTAAATAAATATATTAACAACATAATATATTATTCAAAGCTTCTCAATGAACCACAAACTGATATTTTTATTTTTACTTTTTTTTTCTTTATTTCTTGTCATGTCATACTTTTAGATATATTTCCTGCTTACATCTGATATCCCTAGACAAACAGATATGTAAAAACAACTTTTTTTGCTTCAATTCCCATTTCATATTTTTCAAGTTGTTTAAATTTCTCAGGGAGATATTCTTTGTTGTGAGACAGATATGAGCTGGGAGCTGGTGGCAACGACAGCTGTGCATTAAAATTTACAATGGAAAAAACAAAAAAATGCTTAAAATTTAACAGGCTATTCGGTTTATTCAAAAGCCATCAATCAAACATAAGTAAAGTAAAGACAATTTTAGGACTTTCAACTCTGTCTCTTGCGACACTCAAATTTTGATTAGTTTAATCATTAATCATTGCACAAAAACATTTCGATTATCATAAATCCAATAAGGAACTTTCAAATTGTAATCAATAAAAGATTACTAATTATCTGCTCAGATCTGTCAACAGCTTGAGAAGAGCCAACAGATACGAATACATATAGAGATAATCCATTGCTATTATTTTATAGCATGCCATAAATAAAGGTTAAGAGATACATTGGCCAACAACTGCGAATTCCAATTCATTGAAAGTATTTTTACACTCCAGCCCCCTGCCACTCGTAAAGTTCTGCAATCTATTGATATTTACATAAACTTTTACTGCAATATCAACGCATTTTTCGTCTTTTTTCTTCCCTGCAACATAGTTTGCAAATTTTATTATATTTGAATACCTTCCTCGTTTATTGTCCGATCGATAAAGGTTATCAAATGGCTAAACATTTTTGGTATTCATGCTGCAATAAATGAAGACATAAAATTAAAGTAAATTTACATTAAATTACGTTGATGTTGCCAAATGAAATATAAATACAAACTAATTGTAAATAAACAATTTTCGATAAGGAAATACATATTAAAAAAAAATAAATAAAAATGAATAAAAATAATTACAGAACAAATATATAAACATAAAGTAGATTGTGTATAATATATATATATATAATATGTATTAAACAGAGAAACATAAATAAAATATAAAATGCTGAACATAACATACTATATTATTATTTGTATTATTATTTTGTATAGTATTTATATAAAAATATTTTATATTATTTATAAAATTATTCTATAAAATATAATATGCTGAACGTAACAAACTTATCGTTAAATTTTTTATAAATACTTCATTATTATTTGTATTATTATTATGTATAGTATTTATATTATTATTTTGTTTACTATATATATCAAAATATTTTATATTTAAATCAAAATTATTATTATATTTAAAATTATTTTAAGATTATTCCAAGGACTTACCAAAGTCACAAGAGAAAGAATTTAAAAAACTACTAATTAACTTCTTGATATACGTACATATATTAACTTTTGCGCACTTCAATAGTTAATATTTATACTTAATTTATACTTATTATGTTATGTATTTATACTTTTTATTTTCTTTGCAAAATCATCCACTGTTTATTCACCCACTAAACTCACTCACTTTGCTGTCGCATTCTTTGACTAGTTGTTCTTAAATTTTCGAACGCTTATGACTTTAAGACCGCCCGAGGACAACGAGCGCACAATATCTTTGCATACAGCGTAACGCACAAAGGATAACGCATTATAAACAAACCGCCTCGCAGGTGGGCGAAAAAAAAAGACGGCGCTCAGCGCTTTGCTTTATGAATAATTCCATAGGCCCGATTTTGCTTTTGACAGTACTTGCTTACGTTCTTTTGCATAGGAATACGTTAAGACGAATTACGGAAACAGCGCTGCACTGCGCGCACACACACACACACACACACGTCAGACGATCACGCGGCTGCGTTGCATACTGAACGGCGCCGTGCGCAAGGGCCAAGACTCGCCTGAGCTGGAGGGGAAATTTTAACAGAGCGACCAAAAGTGAAAGCCATGCAACACGTGTCACAGCTAACAGCGCGGCCTATTAACAGCCGAGCGCTAGCAGCAGCTGTAAGCACGATTGAGTGATAGAGAGCTAGCTGTTAGTTAACATTAAAAGTAACGTCACTGCTCTCTGCGAAACCTACTGTGCCTTTTAACAGTGACTGTAACCCACTGACTTAGATTACAGAGCGTGCGCTCTTAAATTCTTAACAGACTGTTGTGACTCTTAAGGATTCGCTCTGTTAGCATCGCTGTCAGGCAAATACATTAGCACATTTATTTATTAAACGGAATATATTTTAATGAATGCTGCAACAGTTTTATGTCACATACATGCATAACGCATCACCTCACACACATATATGTAGTAATATGTAGAGCCACATATATTATCTCTCATAAATTCATGTCAAAAAGGGCCAAGGCTGCCGCCAGCAGCCAGCCTCAGAAGCCACAGGTGTGGCAGCTGCAAATTAAGTTGCACATATAACTCAGCCAACCGTGTCGCAAGCCAAGACACCCTCAAGGAAATTGCCTGCTTCCCAGTGCGTGCGTGTGTGGGCGTGTGAATCATATATCTACTGTTGCCGCCTCCTGCTCGGCTCCTTCTGCCTCTCTTCGCCTCACTACATTGCTACAATTTGTGCGTTAAAAGTTGGCTCGCAAAATATAACGTATACGACCCATGTCATGTACTTTACAATTGTTGCTGGCTGCGTTTGTCATTATAGCAAACGACTTTGACAGAAAAAGCAACGCACATAAATTACTACAAAAAAAAAAAAAGAAACAAAAGCAGCAACAAAAAGGGACAGCAGCTGGCCGTGAGGCAGCTTGAGAGATCCGGCGAGAGGCCGCTGCCAGGCATTGTCTAAAGCCTCTTAAATTATGCCATTACAGTCGAGCAATGTCAACGACTCTCTGCGGCGTGTCAAGGCAGACGGCGACATAACTCGCCAGATAATTCAGTTATAACGCGCTCCACACTAAAAGTATCTGCAGTGTCAACGAACGTGTTATCCACATCCATCCATATGACCCAACCGGACTCGCTGAGTGAAGCTGCCTGCTGCAGGCCAAATGGCTGATATGTCTCTCTAGAGCTCGAGCTGTATATGATAATTGCAGTGAATTGACAACTTAATTCGGCTTATCAATTGCATACGCAAACATCTAGCCAAAGGCAGCGACATACAAATTAAGACTTTCGGCTCGACACATTGCCAATGTCCAATTTGGCTGGCAGCACGCACAAAAACGCCAGAAAGGTGACACAAATATGATTTAAATATCAAAGCCTGACAGCACAGGGCAAAAAGTGTCAAGAAAAATGAAAACCTGACAGCCAGGCATGCGACAGTTGAAAGCAAATACATAAGACGGAATATGAAATGTTTCAGTTAATAAGTAAATTTAATTTAAAAATAATATAATATATATATAAGCTGAAAGCTGATGAAGCCTAAGACAACTTGTGCATATATTAATATATACAAAATATTAATATACATATTGCATATAATATATTTAAAATTTAAATTAATATAAATATTGCATATATATGTGCATATATGAATTTATATAAAATATATTTAAATTAATATAATATGAAAATATTTCGTTTAAAATATTATTATATATATAAGCTGAAATCTGATGATATTTTTAATTTAATATAAATATAAAAATTTATTATAATTTATTTAAACCTAATTCTTAACTAACTCCTTCTCCAATTCCTAGCAAATACCTAAATTTAATAAGCTATATCACCATGCAAGTCAACTTCTATAAGTCGAGCTGACTTTTCCGTCTTAAGAAAGGGATACACAGTTACTTTGTTGTCAAACTTTGGGCAAACTGTGGAATATATACGGCTTTCTCATGCTAGCACTCCCTTAGGTGGCGTAAAAAAAAAAAAAGTTCTCAATAAATCAATAGACGAGCTCAACAGTAACTCAACTAACAAATTTTCTAGCTATAAAACTTTAGAGACTGCAACTTTTTCAAACAATTGTCAAGCTAGCTATTGTCCTAGATATACATATGTATATATTATTTTTTAACTTTGATTTAAAATACTAGTTAAATTTTAGATCAAATTTGAAGTGCAAATTTAATTGGTGTCTACATAAATATTTAATATAGCTATAAAATTTTTTAAATATGCCTAAAAAAAAATAAATAAATAAATAAATTTAAAAAAATGTTAATATAATTATGTTAGTTATTGTTAAGCATAAGACAGATTGCAAATATAAAATACCAGCTGAATTATAAATAAAATTTGCACTGAAAATATAAATAGTGTCTACAGAATTATTTTATATAGTTATAAAATACTTAAAATATGCATACCAAAAAAAATAAATAAATAAATAAAATAAAATAAAATAATAATAATAATAATAGCAATATAATTATGTAAGTTATTGTTTTTAATTTTATTTTATATAGTAATAAAATATTTAAAATATGCCTGCAAAAAAAAATATTAATAATAATAATAATAATAATAATATAATTATGTTAGTTATTGTTTAAATTTTATTTTATATAGTTATAAAATATTTAAAATATGCCTGCAAAAATAAATATAAAATAATTATGTTAGTTATTGTTTAAAGATTTGCTTATTGTTTAGCATAAGAGAGGTTGCAAATATAAAATAAATTTAAAAAAAAAATTAAATTTAAAAAATATATATATTTATATGCATATATGCAAAGATTTCGCTGTATTTCTCATATAAAAGAAGCAGAAATATATGATATAAATATATAAAATAATATAAATATAATATTAAAATATATTTTAATATATAATATTATTACTACTACAATTACAATTACTACTCACATCCAAAATAGAGCAAGAATTGCAATTGGTTCTCGCACAAAATGTAAAGTAAAAAGAAAAAACAAATGTGTAATATATGCAGACTTTACCTGGTAACAGACTTTGGCATGCTCGGCTTGCATACATTGATATGCAAATCATAAAAAATATGAAGACAGCAAGAAAATATATGATTGCAACAAAGTTTGCTGCACGAATGCGAGCAATTTAATTTCATTTCGGAAGAGAAAGAGAAAGAAATGCAAAGTAAAAGTAGAGATTGCTCAAAATAAAATATTGAGCAGGTAAAGCGGTACGTGAGCGAATTGGCTTCGGTGGTACAGGCGCAGTGCAATTGCTGCACGGCTGATCGGGCTTGGGGCAGAGGCAAAGCTGACATAATGAGCACAGACAGTGTGAGTGTGAGTGAGCCACAAGCCAATTTTGTCACTCAATTGAGCGCAGCGAGCCAGAAAGTCAACAGAGACGCCAACAATGTGACTGCAGATTCGACCGGATGCCGGCATCAAGGTGCTGTCTGATGGCCCATTGGCAAATTGAAGTGCATCAGCGGCAGCAACACGTGACGATGGCATTGTCAGCAGCTGCTGCTTCAGCTGGTTAACGTGCCCGTGGCAAGCAGCCAATGCATACAAAGCGCCAGGTTGCGCATACGCCATGCATGCCAAGCCAAGCCAAGTGCCCTACCCTCCCCCCCAGCAACTCATTAATCAATGAGCGACAGCTGGCAATGGCAAGCGGCAAAGTCACAGCTCAGTCAGTCTTGACTGACAATGCCAAAGGATCTCTGCCAATGGAAACGACGTGACCTGCGCTGCCACACACACACCTTCTTCTTCTTCCATTTACATTTGTTTTGATCCCACATTCGCACCCTGCCTGAGTTCATTTGACAGCCTAATGCGCGAACAACAAACGATTTGCAAAATTGATTGTATTCACACATTCATTTTCGGACTGCCACTAAGCTAAGGCCCAATCCAGCTAAATGCTTACGCAATCAACAATTTACTAACTACACTAGTTGATGATCTCTGCTAGATACCCTGTAAAATACTGTAGAAGCAATTATAAATTTAAATAAAATACTAAATATCTAAGTATAACTAACTTTATATATGCAAAATAATATAAACTATAATATTAAGTATTAAAAATTGTGATTTACAGATAGTTAACATAGCTGTTAACATTTCTGAATATTTAAGGTCAACTGCATTGAAGAGTCTTTGAGAAAAAATTCAACTGAATATAGCACAACAAATTTTCATAGTTAGAACAACATAAATATCATATAAATAAAATAAAAAATATGAAATAATTACAAAGCTAATAAAATCTGTTTAAATAAAATAATAATAAATAAATAACTAAATAATAAATAGTATTTATTTATTAAATACCTTTAAAAAAAATTGTTTAAAAAACAAGTAAGAAAGCTCTAGTCGAAACTGCTCGACTAGGAAATCCCCTGAACCCTTCGGAGAACTGATATTTCAATAATTCTTCGCGTCTTTCTGCTTACAAAAGAAACACACACACACACACACACACACACACGCAAACACACATACATAGACACACATAGGCACGCACGCATGAACAGGCACGGGCTCAACATTTAAGAGAGACAGTACTTGAGTAAAAGTAAAAGTAAGCAGAGAAGCAGTGCAGAAGATCATTAAAGTTGTCAATGTGTATGCAGCAGCTCTTATTTGGTATTTGTATTTAGGTAAAACGAAGCTAGAATGCTCACAGCAGCAGAGAGCGTGTCTATTGGTCACTTGCAGCTCGACTGTAACGGGCTCAACATTTAAGAGAGACAGTGCGTGAGTAAAAGTAAAAGCAAGGAGAGAAGAAGTGCAGAAGATCATTACAGTTGTCTATGTGTGTGTAGCAGCTCTCATTTGATATTTGTATTAAGTAAATCGAAGCTAGAATGCTCGCAGCAGCAGAGAGTGTTCCCATTGCTCACTGGAAGGTCGACTATAACGAGCGCTACCTGCTGTCGGTCTCAAAATTTGAGAGAGACACTGCTTGAGTAATAGTGGGCATATATAAAGCGCAGCTGACTTATAGTTGTAGTAGTAGAAGTAATGGTTATAGTAGTAGGACTTATAGTTATAGTAGTAGGACTTATAGTAATAGTAGTAAGACTTATTGTTATAGTAGTAAGACTTAAAGCTATAGTAGTAAGACTTATAGTTATAGTAGTAAGACTTAAAGCTATAGTAGTAAGACTTAAAATTATAGTAGTATAAAAATCATAAGGAAGGGCTTCTGATTTTAATTTTTAATTTATATAAATATTATTATTTTATAAATTTATTAAGCCCTCTATGCGCACACAGCATAGGGTATGCACTTAAATTAAACAAGTTGTAAACAAAATTACCATAAATTGAAAACACATTTAAATCTATTTAATTCTTCTTCTTTTTCTGTTGCTGTCAAATGCCAAATATTATTGTTGGCGCTTAGTTACGCACAATTTGCCAATGAAATAAATGCATGCAATAAATTTTGCACAAATATTATTGGAAATTATGAAATTGGAGTTTAAATCGTGTTTTAAGCAAAACAAATTACAAAATGTTTGCCCAATTCACTGTGAACAACAATAAACGATGACAAAGCAGAAATGCAAGAAAGTGTAATAAATTATATGTTGCCCAAAAAAAGTTTCTATGCCACTTTTTATACACTTTGACAACGAACAATAAAAAATTTTGAACAGAAAAAGTGTAAGAAAAGTAAGCAGACATTCAAAAGAAAAAAATTGATTTGCATAAAGACAAGAAAAAAAAAGAGACAGAAAGAAAGAAAAGTTGATGAGACTTTGCGCATCATTTAATATAAATATAAATAATATAAATGTATGTATGATTGCAGAAATCAATAATTCATTTAACATATTTTTTATATATGTATTTATAAAATAAATAAAAGGTTTATTTTACAAGATAAAATATTAATTTATCATACATTTTATTTATGTATTCATAAAAAATATATATATATTTGTATATAAATAATATTAATTATAATATTAATTCGTAAGCGTGTATATGATTGCAGAAAGAAAAATGTAATTTATCATTTAGTTTATTTATTTACAAAATAAATAAAATGTTTATTTTGTAAAATATATTATAATATTAAATCGTAAGCGTATTATGTATATATGACGGCAGAAATCAAAAATTCATTTATATATACATATACATATATATTTTATATATAAATTTACAAAATAAATTAAATGTTTATTTTATAAGATTTATTATAAAATTTTAAATATGATTGCAGAAATCAAAACTAAATTTATCATATATTTTATTTTATATATATTTACAAATAAATATAAAAATATTTATTAATAAAAATGTAATCAAAAATTTATTTATCATATATTTTATATATAAATTGACAAAATAAATTAAATGTTTATTTTATAAGATTTATTATAAAATTATATATACGATTACAGAAATCAAAAATTAATTTATCATATATTTTATTATATATATATTTACAAATAAAAATAAAAATATTTATTAATAAAAATGTAATCAAAAATTAATTTATCATATATTTTATTTCATATATATTTACAAATAAAAATAAAAACATTTTATAAGATAAAAAATTAATTTATCATATATTTTATTTATGTATTTATAAAATTAATTAAATTGTTGTATATATTTAATATATATTATAATAATAAATCGTAAGCGTCTTATGTATACTCGTATATGATTGCAGAAATAAAAAATTAATTTATCATATAATTTATATATTTACAAAATAAAGAAAATGTTTAGTTTATAAGATATATTTTAAAATTATATATATGTATGTATGATTGCAGAAATCAAAAATTAATTTATCATATAGTTTAAATATCTACAAAAGAAAAATTAGAATTATATTATAAGATATATTATAACATTAAATCGTAAGCGTATTAAATCTACCTCGTAGCGCATAGAAATACCAAATCCTCTACTTTGATTTATTTTTTATTTATTTATTTTTTTCATATAATTTTTTTTTTTTACTAAACCATTTTGTTCCAGTGGACTGCGCTTCCTGGCCAGGTGAAAATGAATTTCGCTGTGTTCTGATTTTGCATTTCATTTTCAATGGCTCGCCTTTTGCTCTAGATAAATGGCTTGGCGGCAACCCAATAAGAAGCATAAATAAAGTGCTTGATAAGTTTACAAAACGCTTTGTCAGCTTGAACTTAGCAAATTTGTTTCGTTTTTCCCCCCATTTTTTTTTTGTTGTTGGACACCTTTTCCGCTCAACTAATTAGCAATTTATGCAGTCTTGGCCAAAGCACCCATCGTGGATCGTAAAAATGAACACCTTTGCCGTTGGCCAAGCTGCTGCTGTTGGCCCGGAAAAGTATGCTACGGCAAATTGGTATGCAGCAAGACCAAGTGTCTCTCAGCTAAGCATAATGAATTGTGACCTGAGCATGATTTATATAGACGCAGCCCATAAATCTCGGCTTTATAGCGAAATACCTAAGAATAAGTGTCAAGAGAGCAACGACTTTATGCTACCCTAACCAGGTCAAGATGAAATCTAAACCGTTAGCTAAATACTAGCTAATTGGACAAGTTACAAGAAATGCTAATTGAATTTTCCGTTCGTTGTTTTTTATATCATCATTTATTTTTATATCTAGCTAGCTGAAACACCTGTGCACAGAGAGCCAAAGTGGAATTTGACCTTTTTGGCCACAATATAGGCTCATTAGTCAATGTTTGGCAATTTGTTGGGAATCAATAATAAATTTAAATAACATAATGACCTGCTCTCCAATAGTGATGATGATGATGATGATGATGTCATCAACGCCTGTGTAGTAATCGAAAATTGGAATTGTTGCAAGTGAATTATGGCCAACTGTAGCTGAACACGCGCTAGTCAAATATAATTTAACGCCCCATCATGGCAGCTGTTTGCCGGACAAGACAACGCCGCCAATTGACCAAAAATCAATGGCAGTGCTCAACGCCCACAATAGCTGCGCCAGCTCTGCCACGTAGCATCACGAGCATCATGAGTGGATGGAATGGCTCTTCGTTTTTTTTTTTTTTTTTTTTTTTTTTTGCTGCCTATTGACTGATGGCCATCTGCCATGTTGCAATTATTTCGCTGTCTGTAAATGTAACTAAAGCACGAACTTTAAAGCGCACATTACGGTATTACACTACATTTTTTCAGAGTCAAATGGAACTAGTTCCGCTGCTCGCAACATATTTATTTGGCATTTCATGCTGCTAATTAGTGCATTTGTTCGCTTACAAACTTTTCTCTCTCCCGCTCCCGCCCTTAGGGCTAACACATCCGTGACTGCACTGTCAAATTGTGGTGCAAAAAAAAAAAAAGTTTTCTCAACTGCTATATTATCCTAAACTCTCTCGCTGAAATAGCTCCGCAAATGCGCACAGCTGGCGGCTAAAGTTCCAAGGGCTCTTCTGGACCACTTTATGGATGTAACACGAGAGATGAACAAATTTTGCAGTTGCATTTTAAGTGCTTGACTTCAATTTGCAAATTTATGGTTGACTTTTAAAGTGCTTAAGGCAAATGATAAAAATTGATATTACTAGAAAATATAAAATAAATATAAGATATCAAATAAAATATAAAATATAAAATATAAAATATAAAATATAAAATATAAAATATAAAATATAAAATATAAAATATAAAATATAAAATATAAAATATAAAACATAAAACATAAAATATAAAATATAAAATATAAAATATAAAATATAAAATATAAAATATAAAATATAAAATATAAAATATAAAATATAAAATATAAAATATAGAAAATATAAAATATAAAATATAGAAAATATAAAATATAAAATATAAAATACAAAATATAAAATATAAAATATAAAATATAAAATATAAAATATGAAATATAAAATATAAAATATAAAATATAAAATATAAAATATAAAATATAAAATATAAAATATAAAATATAAAATATAAAATATAAAATATAAAATATAAAATATAAAATATAAAATATAAAATATAAAATATAAAATATAAAATATAAAATATAAAATATAAAATATAAAATATAAAATATAAAATATAAAATATAAAATATAAAATATAAAATATAAAATATAAAATATAAAATATAAAATATAAAATATAAAATATAAAATATAAAATATAAAATATAAAATATAAAATATAAAATATAAAATATAAAATATAAAATGAATACAAAAATATATAATGGTGTAACGCTCCCCGAATATCATGTTTCATTTGAGCATATTGTCATCTGTGCTTATGCGTTCTCAGATCAATATTTGGAGCAGCCTCCGCCATTGACCATTACTTTGAAGTGGCTGTTCAGCTGGGCAGGCGAAGCCAACAGCTATTTCGCACCACAATTCAAGGGAGCAAGTGACACATTAAATTGCTTTTGGCGTCCCATTGGCTTGCCTTTGTAATTTCCCCAACCAATTTTATTGGTTACACCCAGGCAGGACAAGGAAGCGTTACACAAAACGAATTATCTCTACACAGAAAAAAAAACAAAAAGAAGAAAATGTTTACATATATATATCTATAAATAAATAAAAGTTAAGCATGGAAATAAAATGCTGTTCGCTGGTAACTAGCCGAAACAATCGAAATAAAAATCTTGTCCGGCAGAGGGCTTTAAGTGCACACAAATTGGATTGTCAATTGATGCCAAAGTATTTACTCGCACACTCCTAGAAAAGTTTTTGTCGGGCATAGTAAAAACCCAAATATGGCCAACAAATAAATAATTCATGGGCAATGCCCTCGGCTATTGGGCTAAAGGCTTAACGAGTGCAAAAATTTTATTTTTATTTTTCCTCCAGCTGAAAAGTTGGCCAAGCTCCGTTGGCTGAATCTTTAATCAGATTCATTGCTTTCAGCTTTGTTTAAGCTATATAAAAGCGGAGTCTTTTATGGCAACTAAACGTCAATGTAGATACCAATTCGAAAAGTGGCTTTAAATTGAATATGCAGAATGTATTTAGCCATGAAATTTATTCATTTTACTTTTTCCTATTATGAATGTATTTTTAAATATTTTAATATATTTATTTATTTTATATATATATATATATATATATATATATATATATATATATATATATATATATATATATATATATATATATATATATATATATACATAAATATATATTAAATATGTTTCATCTCATATTTTTATTTTTTATCATATTCTCATCTTGGTATTTATTTATTTTTTTGTTTATATTAAATATATTTTATCATATTCTCATCTTTGTAATTATTTATTTATTTATTTTTCTTATTATTAAATATGTTTCTTCTCATTTTTTTCATATTCTCATCTTTGTATTTATTTATTTAATTATTTTTATTTATTTTTTAATAAATAAATGAGATGAAACATTCTCATATTTTTTTTTATCATATTCTCATCTTTGTATTTATTTATTTAATTATTTTTATTTATTTTTTAATAAATATGTTTCCTCTCATATTTTTTTTTTCTTTTTATCATATTCTCATCTTTGTATTTATTTATTTATTTTTTTTTTTATTAAATATGTTTCTTCTCTTTTTTTGTCATGTTATCATCTTTGTATTTATTTATTATTATTATTTTTTTTTATTAAATATGTTTCATTTCATTTTCTCTTCTTTTCTTTATTTATTTTTATTATTATTATTTTTTTTTTTTATTAAACATGTTTCTTCTCATATTTTCATTTTTTATCATATACTCATCTTGGTATTTATTTATTTTTTTTTATATATTAAATATATTTTGTTGTCATATTTTTATTTCCTATCATATTCTCATCTTGGCAATTAAGCGTGAGTCAGAAAAGTTGATACAATATACCCCCGATATATTAATTTCAGAAATAAAAAGATTTATTAGTATGCAAAAAAGTTGTTATTACTTTGAGTTTAATCCGCATACGTGCTGCTATAGAACTGCTCATAAATCATACACACATCTTCCCCCTTTTTGCCTTTTCCCCATTTCAATTCAATAAATCATTGCATTAGCCCCTTTGTCCAGCATCTTTAGCGAGGCTTCAAATATTTTGCAGATTTTAGTTATTGAAATTATGAGTATCCAATCGGCTTTGCGCCTCTGCAGCTGCAATAAAAAAATGTTGGTGTCTAGACACTGAGCTTAAAGCCATTCTTACTTACTTTCGATTTGTCCCGCTGTGAATTTGATGCGACCCACTTCATGGGCAGAGCTACACATTTTTTATGTCCCTTCGAAAATGGCTATGGCGCATTAGCGGCATAAAACAGGCACTAGGCATTAGGCCAAATCCTTTAACTACCAATACACTCACACACACACACACACACACACACGCACATTGTGGCACACGCAACGGCTTTTTATTAGCGTACACGTGCGAGGAGCAGCCGGACGCCCGACGGGAGGAGCGAGCGAGCCACTGAAATCAGCGGGTGCCGCTCGAGCTTCCGGCGATGCTGCCCATCAAAATCAACGTTTTATGGACCTCTAATCGCTTTCGCATAAATTTGCGCGCGATTTTGTAATAAAGCCGGACACCCCGTCTCGCTGCTGCCTATCAATGCCAAGGCTGCCTCCTGCTGGGCCGCTGTCGGCCGTCGATTCTCCATTTGATGCAAGTTTCATGGAGTTCACGGTAGATTTGATTTACCACGGTACAAATTTAATTAAAGCAATGCCGAAAGCCAATACAATCAAGCCAAACGAAATCCAATCCGAAAGCAGCAGCAGCAGCAGCTGGCATTTCAATTGGAAACTCGCAAACCAAACAGACTTTAATTAAAAAATGTCATCCGTCTCCAGCTCGATTACCTATTATTTACCAATAGACAATAGAAGGTGGACAAGGTGATAAGAATAGGCTGCAAATGGATTGAAAACAGAATTTATAGATACATACATATAAAAAGAAAAAGAAATGAAAAGTGTAATTGTTTTTCATATGACTCCTCTCTGACTCTCTCTTTCATTTGCCTTTTCTCTATATTTTAGTATGAGTAATAATTATATCAGCAAACATATATCATATCTTATGGGAAAAAGCTAAAGATCATGCTTGACTAACTTTTTTCTTTCCCATACTCTATCTAATCTCAACAGTTGTATTAAATATTTGATAAGAAATGTACAACAATAATTCCTAGCTGATAAGTCTTATTAGTTAGGTCATTATAAAATTTCAAAAATATGCATATTTATTTCTACATATAACATATATATTCTTAATTTAATAATATTGATAAGTATTGCTATATATAAATATTATATTTATATACATATATTAATACTTATTTTTAAGTAGTAAGTATTTAGAAGTATTTTTTCTACATTTAATAAATATTTGTTCAACTTGTTAAGCTGTCAATAAGGTAGTACAAAACTTGTTTAAATAAAATAATAATATATACCTAAAAAAAAATAAAATATAATAAATAGATAAATAAATAAATATTTCTTATATAATAATATAAGTATTACAAAAATATATAACTTATATTAATATTTACAATTATACATATACAAGTATTTGTTTATACATTCAATAATATTTATAACTATCTGTACATATCATTGACTTACTATTAATATATATGAAAGAACACAGTTATGAATTTGTCTATCTCTCTGCCCATGTACCTGAACCATCCAAACAGGTTTGCCCACTTTATATATAAAAGTGTAAACAAATCAGATCTTCATTTCGAATTCCGCTTTATAGAGAACCTACGTGCTTAGAGTGTTTACAAACGGCACTCTCTCGAAGCTTATCAAACTGTGCTGTGCTGTGCATAAATAGTATAAAAAGCTCTACGATTAATTCAGTTCTCCCACGACGCGTGGCAAGTTCACTCCAAACTGTAATTAAATATACAATTATTATACATACGCCATGTTATTCCTAACGATCGCGCTGCTGGGCGTGGCTCTGGCGCTGTTATATAGCCTCTATCAAAATACTTACAAGTACTGGGAACGCATGGGCGTTCCCTATGAGCAGCCACTGCCAATAATGGGAAATATGAAAGGCATCGGCACAAAGCTCCATTTCCGCGACATCAATCAGCGGATCTATGATCAGTTCAAGGGCAAAACACCGTTTGCGGGCCTCTACATGTTCTTCAAGAGAGTCGCCTTCATAATCGATCTGGATCTGATCAAGCAGCTGTTGATCAAGGACTTCAATGTGTTTCAGGATCGCGGCGTTTTCAATAATGTGCGAGATGAGCCGCTGACCGGACATCTCTTTACGCTCGAGGGCGACGAATGGCGCTCCATGAGGCACAAGTTGACGCCTGTCTTCACTTCCGGCAAGATGAAACACATGTTTGGCATAATTGTGGATGTCGGTCGTCATCTGGCCGACACAATGGCCAAAGAGGTAGCGGCTGCAAGCGCTGAGAATGGCGATGTGGAGATCAAGGAGCTCTGTGCTCGCTACACCACAGACGTGATCGGGAGCTGTGCCTTTGGCCTCGAGTGCAACAGCTTGGCCAATCCATTTGCCGAGTTCCGCTCCAAGGGCCGTATGCTCTTCGAGAATCCGCGCCAGCCCCAGATCATTCAGTCCTTTATCTTCACGAATCCAAATCTAGCTCGCAAGATGCATTTGAAAGTGCTGCGCGATGACGTGGCGAACTTCTTCATGTCGGCTGTGCGATCGACGGTCGATCATCGCATCAAGAATGGCATCAAGCGCAACGATTTCCTCGATCAACTGATCGAACTGCGCGCCGAGAATGAGGAGGCAGCACGTCAAGGCAAAGGCATTGATCTATCCCATGGTCTGACCATCGAGCAAATGGCCGCCCAAGCTTTTGTCTTCTTCATAGCTGGCTTCGAAACCTCCTCCAGCACAATGGCCTTCTGTCTGTACGAATTGGCACTGCAGCAGGATATACAGCGGCGACTGAGGGAAGAGATCGAGACGGTGCTTAAAGAGACAGCTGATGGAGAGCTCACCTACGAAGCTGTTAGCCAGATGAGCTATTTGGAGAAAGTGCTAGCAGGTAAGAAAACTAAAGATTAATCTCATATTCTGTTTAAATAATCCATCCCTAAAAATTTTCTTACAGAGACTTTGCGTAAGCATCCAATTCTGCCCCATCTAATGCGACTGGCGAACAGAGATTATCCAGTGCCTGGCACAAACCTCATCATTGAGAAGGGCACCTCCATAGTGATTCCTGTGCATAACATTCACCATGATCCTGAGATTTATCCCCAACCAGAACGCTTTGATCCAGAACGCTTCGAGCCAGCTGCCATCAAGACACGTCATCAATTCGCCTATCTGCCCTTTGGCGACGGGCCTCGCAACTGCATCGGCGAGCGCTTTGGTAAAATGCAGGCTAAAGTCGGCCTAATCTCCTTACTGCGTCGATTCAAGTTCAGTGTTTCCGAGCACACTGAGATTCCATTGAAGTTCAATAAGCGCAACTTTACCTTGTCCACCCAAGATGGAATTATTCTGAAAGTAGAGAGTATTTAAATTGTTCATAGCTGTTTAACAAGAATTTAAAATATTTGCGTGCTCGCGATGAGTTTGCCAAAAAAATATATACATACATATATTAAATAAACAAACGGAAGATAAGAAACCCTGAGTAAGAAGTCTGTGGGGGCCATAAATTAAATACCCAAGATAACGACTTAATACCAATAAGCGCTTTGAAAGCGCGGTAGCTAAACGTATTATTTTTGTTGTTTTGGAAAGAGACAGAGGGGAATGTGAGTAATCAACATTAACATACATATAATACAAATAAGAAACTCACCAGATTTGAATGTGTTAGTGAGAGTGGAATAGAATCTAGTCTGGTCTTTGCTCTGAGTACAACCAGCGTCTCTTTAGGACAAAGCTAAATTCAGCTCTTAAAGAATACTCTTGATGCCTATCTGCTTCAGCATAGCTTCATCATTGCAAGTTGTTTGCCATTTCGTCTATTACAGCTAAAGTTCCACATCGCAAGAGCAAATAACTTAGATTCCATTGAAAACAAGAACAACTTCAAATTTCATACACAATGGAATTCAGTATAATTGTTAAAATATTGCCATAGGTCAGGCACTGAGATAACAGTTATTTGCAATACGCACCAAATTGATGAAATATAACAAATTGTTGTATCCACGCGAACTCATACTGTGCAACTAAAAATAAACTTGATAAGCGAAAAAGCTCATTTTGAGCGCCAGCACTTGACGAAGCTCACATTACTCGCTTTGTTATTGCTTCGCTCTTGCTCCCTGCTTCTTACTCTCGCTCTCACTCTATCTGCCTACGCTTGTTTGATATTCGTCGAGAATAAATGAAACATGTAAACGACTTTGTGCATTCATGCAGACGCACACACACACACACATATATGCATATGCACGCCAATAAAGTGAACTCATAGCTCAATATACCGTGTAGATAAGTAACAATGTTCTTGTACTCATATTAAATTAAATAGTAGCTTGTATAAGAGAAATTTCAATATAATATTATTATATTTGTTAAAATATAGATATTACAAATTTCTACTTAATTATTTTCATTTTACACCCAAGTGCAAGTCTTTGACATACAAAATAAATATTTTATTAATAATGAAATTAATTAATTAATTAATAATGTATCAATGTGATCATTATGATGTATATTTACTTTCATAAATAAAGTGTATGCCAATTCGATTTATTAATAAGTATGCATGTGTAACTAAAAGAGAGGGTATTTATTAGTTGAGCCAGCTTTACTCAATTGTCGCCACAAAGTGAATGTAACTGTAACTGTAATTCATGGCATTAGTTCTCTCACCCGGCGCCTTGTGTGCAAGCCGTTATTGCAATGCCATTACTCAAGTTGAAGGCGCACTTTGCAATTCTCTCTCCCACTCTTTCTCTCTCTTTCTATTCGTTCATCACTCTCCCTGTCAACTGGAAGTGCTGAGTGGACGCCAATTCCAATCACATACACACACATACATACATTCATGATCATCGGCAAGCGTCGCTCTTCCAGGGCGCCAATTAAACGAAGCTAAATGGCACAGAGTTGTTGTTTACATTGGAACGCACTTTGTACTCTGCTCAGAGCAGCTGATTAGGCGCAGCTGCAGAGAACAGATTCCGAGTCAGACTCAGTCTCAGATCAGTTGAAAGTGAAACGCACAATATGTTGGACGTAATTGCTCTGCTGCTCGTGACGCTTGCCGTCAGCTTCTGGTTCGTGCGCACCCGGCTCAGCTATTGGGCGCGACGTCGCATCAGCCATGTGCGGCCCAGCTTTCCCATGGGCAATCTGGAAGGCTTTCGCAAAACGAAGCACTTTAAAGACATTCTGACGCCGCTCTATGAGAGCTTCAAGTCCACCGGAGCACCGTTTGCGGGCTTCTACTTTATGCTGCGGCCAGTGGTGCTGGTGCTTGATCTGGAGCTGGCCAAGCAGGTGTTGATTCGGGACTTTGCCAATTTCGAGGATCGCGGCATCTACCACAACGAGCGCGATGATCCGCTCACGGGGCATCTGTTTCGCATCGATGGGCCCAAGTGGCGGCCACTGCGCCAGAAGATGTCGCCCACCTTCAGCTCCGGCAAGATGAAGTTCATGTTTCCCACCGTCTCCGCCGTGGGCGAGCAGCTGGCGCAGGTTTGCGGCGAGCTGGCCAGCAATTCCATTTGCGGCATTCTGGAGGTCAACGAACTGATGGCCAGGTACACCTCAGATGTAATTGGCAACTGTGCATTTGGCCTGGAGTGCAATGGACTGCGCAATCCAGAGGCGGAGTTTGCCGTGATGGGACGACGCGCCTTCATAGATCGGCGCCACAACAAGCTCATCGATGGCTTCATCGAAAGCTTTCCGAATCTGGCCAGACGGCTGCGTCTCTGCCAGATACACCAGGACATCACGGACTTCTACATGCGCATCGTCAGCGATACGGTCAAGGAGCGCGAGTCCAAAGGGATTGTGCGCAACGACTTTATGAATCTCCTGATCGAAATGAAGCAACGCGGCGAGCTCACGCTGCCCGAGATCGCGGCTCAGTCGTTCATATTCTTTGCCGCTGGCTTCGATACCTCCGCCTCGACCCTGACCTTCGCCCTGTACGAGCTGGCCAAGCAGCCGCAGATCCAGGCGAGGCTAAGAGATGAGATCGAGCTGGCTCTACAGGCACACGGTGGAGAATTTACCTACGAGTGCATGCAGAAGCTGCGCTACATGGAACTAGTTATAGCAGGTAGGTATTACTTGAGATAGGAGGAACAGAGCGAGAAATGAATTAATTGACTTTCCATTTCCACAGAGACGCTTCGCAAGTATCCCACATTGCCGCATCTCTCGCGCATCTCTAAGAAGTACTATGCAGCCAAGGGCAATCGTCACTTTTACATCGAGCCCGGTCAGATGCTTTACATACCCGTCTATGGCATACATCACGATCCGGCGCTATATCCCGAGCCGCACAGGTTCATACCGGAACGCTTTCTGGCCGACCAGATGGCCCAGCGACCCACAGCATCCTGGCTGCCCTTCGGCGATGGACCGCGCAACTGCATCGGCATGCGATTCGGCAAGATGCAAACGAGCATCGCCCTCTTCCATCTGCTGAGACGGTTTCAGTTCAGTGTCTGTCCGCGCACAGAGTCTAAAATCAAATTTCAGAACTCGAATCTATTGCTGTGCCCAGCGACGGGCATTTACTTAAAAGTTGAAGAGCTTAAGAAATAAATTCCTATAAATATTGTACATTAGCTACTTAAATAAATACATATATTTTATAAAGTGAACTAATCTACTTATAAAGCCCTAACTACCTTGACCACTGCCTGAAAATGGTTTATGTTTTTACAAAATTATAATAAATAAAACTTTAAATACATAACAGTAAAATATGAAATTTACAAAAAAAATCATTTTATTATTATAAAACAATTATAAAATTATATTTACCTTACAATTAGTATATTTACTATTTCATATTCTAAAATGAGTAAGGAATATTTTGCTTAATTCATTTGCCAAATAACTGCAAAAAATTCGAATTTCAACTGCTCTGTATAATATTACGGCATTTCATACTCTGAGCTTGTAGTTAGATTAGATTTATGATATACATATATAAAAATAAGAATGTAAGCTTAAAAGAATATAATTAAGTCAGCATTCAATGAAAAACTAGTTTTAAATATGTAATAAAATATATTTTCTAATAAATAATAGCGCGAAATTTTATCATTATTCTCTAAAATGCACTCAATGATCATTATTGCTAACTCTCTTCCACTCTCACTCTCTTACTCTTTGCTAATTGCTCATTGGAAAAGCTTTTTGAGAGCGAGAGCTTTTGCCTATATATATTGTGTGCTCGGCCAGCCATGCAGTCAGTGTGCATCGAGGTGTCGAAATGTCGACAATTCTAGTGCTGTTCGGAATCATCGTGACCCTGCTCTATTATGCAGCTCGACATAGGCACAACTACTGGAATCGCCGTGGCATTCCACACGATGTGCCCAGGTTTCCGAAAGGCAACCTTTCGGACTGGCAGACGAAGCGCCAATTAGGCGTTATCTTCAGAGACTACTATATGAAGTACAAGAACAGAAATGCTCCTTTCGCTGGCTTCTATTTCTTCTTTACGAAGACCGTGGTTGTAACTGACATGGAGCTGGTGAAGCGTGTGTTAATAAAAGACTTTAATAACTTTGAGAATCGTGGCATATTCTACAATGAAGTCGACGATCCTCTGTCCGCGACATTGTTCAGCATTGAGGGCCAGAAGTGGAGGCAGTTGCGCCACAAGCTGACGCCCACCTTTACCTCCGGTAAGATGAAGAACATGCTACCCATTGTTCTGAAAGTCGCCGAGGAAATGGCCAAGATCTTCAAGGAGAAGGCGTCCACAGCGCAGGCCCTGGAAGTTACCGACTTGATGGGACGCTACACGGCCGATGTCATTGGCAACTGCGCCTTTGGCCTCGACTGCAACAGCCAGCGCAATCCCGACGCGGATTTCGTTCGCATGGGCAAACGGGCTGTGACGGAGCGACGGTATAGTGGCATATTTGATTTCTTCATATTTGGCTTCCCTAAGCTGGCGCGTCGCATGCATTTGAAGATAACAGTGGAGGAGGTGGAGGAGTTCTATATACGCATCATCCGCGATACCATCAAATATCGCTTGAGCACCGAAGAAAAGCGCAACGACTTCATGGACATGCTCATCGAAATGTACCAGAAGCAGCAGGCGGGCAACACTGAAGAGGGTCTGACCTTTGAGGAGTTGGCCGCCCAGGCATTCATCTTCTTTGTGGCCGGTTTCGAAACCAGCTCCACAACCATGGGATTTGCTCTCTACGAGCTGGCCCTGCATCAGGACATACAGAACAAGCTGAGAGCGGAAATCAACGAGGTGCTGAGTAAGCACAACAATCAATACACCTACGATAGTGTGAAGGAAATGAAATATCTGGAACAGATTGTCATGGGTAAGTGGGTCATCTATTTTTCTATGTCTAAGTCTTAATACGATTGCTGATTTCTTGCAGAAACTCTAAGAAAGTATCCCGTGCTACCTCATCTTACCCGAAAGACAATTTCAGACTATTCGCCCGGAGATCCAAAACATTATATTGAAAAGAACACCGCCGTTGTGATACCCGCCCTGGGCATACACTACGATCCCGACATCTATCCGGAGCCAGATAAATTCAAGCCCGAACGCTTTACGGAGGAGGAGATTGCCACCCGGCCAGCCTGCAGCTGGCTGCCCTTTGGCGATGGTCCGCGCAATTGCATCGGCTCACGCTTTGGCATGATGCAAACGTCTGTGGGCTTGGCCCACCTAATCAGGGACTTCAAGTTCAGTGTGTCGCCACAGACCCAAATACCCATGAAGTGGGTCACTAAAAATATACTCTTGTCAGCTGAGAACGGCATTTACTTAAATGTGGAAAGAGTATCAAAATAAAAAGCAGAGGCTTAATAGTAAAGAATGTTACTCTGTTATATTTTCAACAGCAATGTTATAACTTTAACATGAGTGTTATATCTTTAATAGTAATGTTATATTATATTTAGTTATTATACTTTGGCTCACTTCCAATCTAATCTTGCAGCCAGAAAGGTATCAACTGATTATAAAACTGTAAACATATTCATTGATAAAGTTATTTTATTGTTGCCATACATTTTTTGCTTGTTAATAAAAATATACTTATGTATATGTATGTATATATTTATCGTAAACAGCTGTAAGTGAGATATCATGAAATAATACATATAGAGATACCCAGGAATTAGCTTTTAGTATAGGGTAGCGAGAGAACGGCGAGCAGCAAAGCGACACAGCCTGCCGTAGGACAGAAGCAACGAAAAACGCTGTGAAATCTAACGGAAATCTAATTTGAAAACGAAGCAGCAGCAAGGACAAGAAATACCGACAGAAAACAACACGAAGAAAAGGTAACGGCGCCTCTCTATAGCTACACAGCCTAGCGACGGCATAACTCGTGAAAACAACAACGACGCCTGCAGCGAACGCCCAGGCAAATGCGCAAGCAAAGCAAAGTTAAGAGAGCACAGCCTCAGCGCCCACGCGAATACAACGGCAGAGAACAGCGTCCATAAAACTAACGGCGCCCCTCTGCAGCTGCGGTGTCCAACGAACCACACATACAACAATAATAATTACAACACCGACGGCAGCGCTCTGCAACAGCTTGGTACATACATACACGAATGCAGCTATCAGCCGCTCAGAGCTGAGAGAGAGAGAGAGAGAGAGAGAGCACAGCAGTGACACAGAGCCCAAGGCGCATAGCCACATAGTTGAAGCTGAGTCACTTTGGATCGAGCACGCGAAGCAAACGGACGATAAAGACTCCTGCCGCAGTACGAAATTGCTGCCTCATGCTGCTGCTGGGCGAATTTTGCTAACGTAGAAGGGTAAGTTCTGAAAAAGGTATACAATATTTAAATCAATAACGATCTGATTTAGTAGAGAAAGTCGGCATTTGAACCTGATCTACAATATATACATATTTTCTATAGATATGAAAATAAACTAGTAGGCATATGGAACCGAAATTGATTCCAACTAATTTTACATAGCGCATAACCCATTCATAAATTAAAGTTCTGGTTAGGGTATTTTCTAGTCAGACACTAGCATGCAAACTTGTTTGCTTATAACTTATTACCATAAAGAATTTAATTTTGTTTCTCAAGCATTTTGATAACTTAAGTTCAAAGTTTTCTATTTACAAATATTTTATCATACTAAAACACTGTCTAAGCAGTTTCTAATATTATTAGTTGTGGCTATGTAAAAACTCGCTCGATTTGAGTGCGTAGCTAGCCGAGCATTATACATACATATATAAAGAACTTTAGATGAACCCAGTGGCCAACATCATAAACTTAAATGGGGATCCTGACCCCCTCAATGTGCCGGAGCAGGTGCTATAAATGCTACAGAGCTATAGCTCTGCTACCTAGTCTAAGCTATTTCCTCCAACTGATATGTCCGCCACAATTTCGCTCGTCGCATGCGTCCTGATCGCGTTCTATTTGTGGATGCGACACTGTTTCTCCTATTTGAAACGTCGCGGCATCGCCCACGAGGATCCCCGGCCAGTGTTTGGCAACATATTGGGCTGGCGCATCACTAAGCATACCTCGCAAATGCTGCATAAACTTTATGTGAAGTACAAGGACTCTGGCCCGTTGTTCGGCCTATACTTCTTCCTGAAGCCCGCGTATGTGGTTACGGATATGGATCTATTGAAGCAGATCTTTATCAAGGACTTCAGCAACTTTGACAGCCGAGGTCTGTTCTACAACGAGCAGGACGATCCCCTCTCGGCGCATCTCTTCGCCATCGACGGCCCCAGGTGGCACAATCTGCGGCCACGCCTAACGCCCCTCTTCAGCGGAGCAAAGATGAGGCTGATGTTTCCCTCGGTGCTGCGCATTGCTCGCGAGCTGTCCCGTACGGTGCATGAGCGGTGTGCCGGACAAGTTGCCGCCATAGAGGTGACCAAGCTGCTGGCCTGCTACACGATGGACACCATTGCCAGCGCCATTTTCGGCCTGGAGTGCAACAGTCTGCGCGACGCCAAGGCGCCCTTTGTGCAGATGGGCCTGAACGCGATGCTCAAGAAGCGCATCGACTACCTCTTCTGCATATTCTTTCCCAAGCTCAGCCTCAAGCTGCACATCAAGCGGACGCCAGCCGACGTGGAGGCCTTCTACATGCAGCTGGTCAAGGACACCATCAGCCACCGGGAAGCGCACAATATTAAGCGCAATGATCTCGTTGACATCATGGTGGAGATGAAGCAGAAATACGAGCAAGGCAACACAGCCGAGGGCCTGACCATCAACGAGATCGCCGCCCAGATGTACGTCTTCATTGTGGCGGGCTTTGAGACGACGGCCACAGCTCTTGTCCTAGCCCTGTACGAGCTGGCGCGGCATGACGACATCCAATGCCAGCTGAGAGAGGAAATAGAGGAGGTGATTGCCAATTACGGAGAGAACGGAGAACTCACCTACGAGGCCATGCAGAAGATGAAATACCTCGAGCAGGTGATGTCGGGTAAGTAGAAGAGAAAGAAAAATCCTTTGCCATTGTCTCTATTATCACTCGATCATCTTGCAGAAACCCTTCGCATGTATCCCGTTGCCTCGGAGCATCTGCGCCGTGTCAATGCGCACTTTGAGGTGCCCAACTATCCCAAGCATTATTTGCCAGCTGGATCGCAGCTGATCATACCCGTCTATTCCATACATCATGATGCGAACTATTACCCGGATCCGGAAAAGTTTCAGCCCGAGCGCTTCACCGAGGAGGCCATACAACAGCGACCCACCTGTGCCTATCTGCCCTTCGGCCAGGGTCCCCGCATCTGCATTGGCATGCGTTTCGGCCGCATGAAGCTGGCCGTGGGTCTCATCACGCTGATACGCAATTTTCGCTTTAGCCTAGCGCCCGACACCCCGCAGCCGATGCAATTCAAGAATCACTCATTCCTGCTGCACCCCAAGGAATTCCGGCTGCAGTTGGAGCCGTTGAGCTAGGGCAAACGATTAAAATTTCTAGTTAACTAGTTATTTATTTTACTACTTATCTATTCTTATTATTTTGCTTTATTTTTAAACTTTTCTCTAAGCATTCGCGATTGATAAGTGCAAAACAAGCGTAATAATAAATTTAGCAGCCAAACTGGTTTAACATGAACGTTGATACTGAAAGCGGGAGAGAATGAGTGGAATAGAGAGGCAATGCGAGAGAGCGAGAGTAAAGCTTTTTAAAGCTCAACGCATAGCCATTCTTTCTCTCTCTCTCTCTCTTCACATACAAATAGTGAATGAACTTTAGCTACCGTAAGTACTTCAGATTCCACACACACTTGACAATAAAAATATGCATATGTCTATAAACAATTAAAAGTGTTTATGATATTACGCAGTTGTATACAAATGTAAAAGTGACGTCATATTTGTTATTTTTATAAGAATGTATTTAGCTTGGATCATAATTATAAAAATATATAATTATAAAATATACAAGCAGCAAGTCAATTACTACTTTATTACTTTTGCTTCATTAAACTCGCTCTACTTTCAGGTAAATGCCAGACTCGCTTCCCACCAGGAAGGTCTTCTTGTTATATTTTATGGGTATCGTTGTCTTTTCGCACACTGCAAACTTAAAGTGCTTTATAAGCATTGCGAGGCCAATGCGAGCCTGCATTTCTCCAAATCGCATTCCAATGCAATTTCGTGGTCCATCTCCAAAGGGAAGCCACTCCACAGAGTCACGGTTCTTCACTTTTTCCGGCTCAAAATTATCTGGATTGAAGCGATTCGGTTCCGCATATAGCCTTTCATCACGATGCATAGCTGCGGACGGAATGATAACTGGCATGCCCTTCTTGATCACATAATTCGGATATCCAGGTACCACAAAATCCTCTAGGCATTGCCGATTGAGAACTGGAAGCACCGTGTATAGTCGCAGGGTTTCTAAAAAGAAGTAAAATTTATAATAAAATCTTCAGTTATTTTACTGTCTTGCTTACCCGCTATGACCTGATTCAAATACTGCATATCCCTAATACACTCATAGGTAAGATCCCCATTATGCTTGGCTAGTACCTCTTTGCATTCCTCCCTTAATCGGTTCTGTACGTCCACGTTCTGAGCCAATTCATAAAGCGCAAAGCCCATAGTCGTAGAAGACGTTTCGAATCCAGCAGCGAAAAAGACGAAAGCCTGAGCAGCGATCTCCTCAATCGTCAGACTCGTATCCTCTCCAGTTTCCGACTTCATTAATCTATTGTTTTTCAGGTCAATCAGTTGGTCCATGAAATCATTGCGGCGAACATGGTTTTTCTCCCTGAAGTCAACAGTTTCTCTGACGATTCTCATAAAGAATTTTTCGATATGTTCCGGTGTCATTTTCATATGCATTCGTCGAGAAAAGTTCGGAAAACTATTGAGGATCGCAATTCCCAGGGCTCCATGACGCTGATCGTTTAATGCACTACGACCCATGACACGAAACTCAGCTTCAGGATCCTTAAGACTGCTGCACTCAATGCCAAAGGCGACACTGCCGATAACATCCGTGGTGAACCGAGCCATCAGCTCTCTCACCTCAATCACCGAAGACTTGTCTGCCATATCTCCAAAGACCTCAACGAACTCGTGGCTTATCTTAACTACCGTGGGAAACATGTACTTCATTTTGCCAGACGTAAAAGTGGAGGAGAGCTTATTCCTCATAGTTCTCCATTTATGGCCATCCAATAGAAAAAGCTGTCCAGAAAGAGGGTCATCCTCGGGGTTGCTAAAGAAGCCGCGATCAGTGAATTTATTAAAGTCCTTTATCAGAATGTGTTTCACCAGGAAGGGCTCCAAAATAAATGCAGCTGGACGCTGGAACCAATAGAATCCGGCAAAAGGCCCCGTTCCCCTGAATTTATTGTAATACTGCATCCAAATGTCCAGGAAAGATCGTTCAGTTTGCACGCCCTTCAAATTGCCCATCAGAATGTGGGGCTCCTCGCAGGGAATGCCCGCAGTTTGCCAGTGCTGCATATTGCGATGCATTCGCAAGTATAGATAGCCCAAGAGGGCAATCGCTGCCGTGAGTAATAAAATTCCGATAGCCATGGTCGTGACCGCTGCAAGCTAACACTCACGATAAACTGAGAGCAACAGAGCTGCGCTTTCATATTAAATGCCCGGTCGAAGCTTTCATTGTGTGCAAATAGAATTCCGACAGTAAAAGCTTTTTTAAATGAATTATCAGTTGTAATCTTGTGCATGGCTGAAGAGCATTTGTGATATATAATGCAAATATATATATTGATATAACTTATATAATATTTAATATATATATTTATATTGTAGTAGATATAAATATTTCATGCTGCACCCATTGTATAATATTAATTATTAAAAGGCATAATTCCGGGTGCTTATCTATTATTGATTGCGCTCTGGTTGTGTTGCCAATCCTACAGTGGCAGCTATTATCATTTTGAGTTGCAATATTTTTTGTATATTTATGTACATATTTATTTTAAATATATAGAATTTAAAAAATAAAATTATCCACTGCAAAACAAAAATTAAATTCTAATAAATGTAAAAATATAAATAGTAATGAAAATACAAAATAACATTGATAATTAAACATAATACCATTCTCTCTAGTCTCATATTGGCCTAATACACTTAATATACCAAGAAATATACATGTATGTCTTTTATAATTTCTACACAAAATATTTTATTTCTTTAACAAAATGTTTTCGCTGCCAAGCCTGCTGCTTAAACTCGTTCTACTTTCAGGTAAATGCCGCCCTCGCTAGCTATCAGGAAGCTCTTTTTGTCATATTTTATGGGTATTGTTGTCTTATCGCACACTGAGAACTTAAAATGCTTAATAAGCATTGCGAGGCCAATGCGTGCCTGCATTTCTCCGAATCGCATTCCAATGCAATTTCGTGGTCCATCTCCGAAAGGAAGCCACTCCACAGAGTCGCGATTCTTCACTTTTTCCGGCTCAAAATTATCTGGATTGAAGCGATTCGGCTCCGGATATAGACTTTCATCACGATGCATAGCTGCGGACGGAATGATAACTGGCATGCCCTTCTTGATCACATAATTCGGATATCCAGGTACCACAAAATCCTCTAGGCATTGCCGATTGAGAACTGGAAGAACCGTGTATAATCGCAAGGTTTCTAAAAAAAAAAATAAATAATATTTATTACCAAGTTTTTAGTTATTTATACTGTCTTGCTCACCCGATATGACCTGGTTCAAATACTGCATATCCCTAATACATTCGTAGGTAAGATCCCCATTGTACCTGGCTAGAACTTCTTTGCAGTCTTCCCTCAATCGATCCTGTATTTCAATATTCTGGGCCAGTTCATAGAGTACGAAACCCATTGTCGTAGAAGAAGTTTCGAATCCAGCAGCAAAAAAGACGAAAACTTGAGCAGCTATCTCCTCAATTGTCAGACTGGTATCCTCTCCTGTTTCGGTCTTTAGCAATCGATTGTTTTTCAAGTCAATCAGTTGGTCCATGAAATCATTACGGCGAACATTGTTTTTCTCCCTGAAGGTAACCGTTTCTCTGACGATTCTCATAAAGAATTTTTCGATATGTTCCGGTGTCATTTTCATGTGCATTCGCCGAGAAAAGTTCGGAAAACTATTGATAAACGCGATTCCTAGGCTCCCATGACGCTGATCAGTTAGTGCCTTACGACCCATGACACGGAACTCAGCTTCAGGATCCTTTAGACTGCTGCACTCAATACCAAAGGCGATACTACCAATAACATCCGTGGTAAACCGGGCCAGTAACTCTCTCACCTCAACTACCGGCGACTTGTCTGCCATATCTCCAAAGACCTCGACGAACTCGTGGCTTATCTTTACTACCGTGGGAAACATGTACTTCATTTTGCCAGACGTGAATGTCGATGAGAGCTTATTCCGCATAGTTCTCCATTTATGGCCATCCAATAGAAAAAGCTGCCCAGAAAGTGGATCATCCTCGGGGTTGCTAAAGAATCCGCGATCAGTGAATTTATTAAAGTCCTTTATCAGAATGTGCTTCACTAGGAATGGTTCCAAAATAAATGCAGCTGGACGTTGGAACCAGTAAAAGCCCGCAAAAGGTCCAGTTCCCTTGAATTTCTTATAGTACTGCATCCAAATGTCCAGAAAAGATCGCTCTGTTTGCACGCCCGTCAAGCAGCCCGTTATAATGTTAGGTTTCTCACAGGGAATTCCGGCATTCTGCCAATGGTGCAGCCGTTGGTGCATTTGTACAAAGAGGTAGCCCAAGAGGGCAACAACTGCCGTTAGTAGAATAATTCCGATTGCCATGGTCGTTTCCGTCACCGACAAGCATTTGTGGCATACTGAGAACCAGACTGAACGCGGCTCGCGTATTTATCGGCAGATAGAAGCTTTCATAGTCTGCATGACAGTACAAAATGCTGGTAGTTAATGAACTGAGATTAGCCAAAATTATCGATGTATGTATTATCTATAGTATGTATTATCTATAGTACAATTATTTTATTGTTCTATTTAAGTGTTATAAGTGGCGCTGGGTCCAATAATAACAAATAATGTCTTTATAATAGGTGATCAATTTCAATTGTAATCTAAGTCTTTGTATTCGTGTTTCCGTGAAGAAATTTACTTGTCCATTTACCCCATTGCTTCCCATAAATTCAATTTATTTACTTTATTATTATACTATATATTTATTTGTCATTTAGGCAATCTTTTCTATTATAAATATTTTATTTATTGCCACGCTTTCTAGTGAGTTGCAACACATCGACGCCCATAATGATCACAGAAATTTGATGTTCTTCCAAAATAAACTCAGTTCGTGCAGTCTAAGCTGGTAGATGCTGGTACATCACTGACACCAAACGGTTGCCGGCATTGCTTTATAAATCGCCGTCTCTATTGTCACAATGATTGTTATTTTGGTATCGTGTGAAGCATTGCCGCGTTTTATTTTTAAATGTTATCAGTGGACTCTCTGAAGCTTTTTTGTTTTTGTGGCAAACCAGCCATACTTAAGAAAGAGTTAGCAGCGCCATCTAGTGGTGAGTAGTGTAGAGTCTTAACTTCTATTAGTCGTATTTAAATAGTGGTTGGGGTTTGCTTTTCGCACGCATCTCATTGTTGATTGACTCACAGTCTGATTTGGTTTTTTATTAAGTTTTGGTAAAAAATAAATATACATATATATTTAATAGTAAAATAATTTTTAAAATATTTAATAATAATTTTTAGGGTTAGCAAACTTATTATATTTCTTGGCAATCTACAAATTATATATATAAATATTTAATTTTTAATTTATTTAATTTTATTTTATATTTGCAATCTGTCTTATAATAAACAGTAATATATAATTTAATAATAAATTTAAATGAAACCTAAATCTTCAACAAATTACGTATTTTATATAATTTGATTATAAATGTCCAATATAAAAAATTTCCTCCTAGACAAAATTCACACTTTAATAATTTTTTAATATTATTAAATATTTTAAATGTCCAATATAAAAAATGTCCTCCTACACAAAATTCACCCTTTAATAATTTTTAAATATTTTTAAATATTTTAAATCATATATATAATATACATACTTTTGGTTATTAAAAAAAAATAATAATAAAAATAAAAAATAAATAAAATAAGTTAAATTAAATTTAACTTAAAAAAAAAAAACTATATGATCATTTATAAATATTTTACATTTTTTTTAAACAATAATTTCGACTTTACTGAGCGCACAAATTCATTTCTTATCAGCAGCCATATAAACGTTACGCTAATATGGAATGCTAGGCTAGGAATGCTCATCAAAAGCGTAGCAAACTCTGCTAGCTCCATATCTGATGATTACTCACACACCATGCACGTCAGACTCCTGTGTATAACGTAAACAAGCTCTGTAAGGCAGTCAATGACGGCTTTTCTCGTTAAGCTACGCGCTCCAAACATTGCGTAGAAGCGGAGAGCCGGTAGAGGCAGAGAGCCGGTGCGATAAGTTCGTCAGGTGCGAGGCAAAGCTTTATGGCTCACTGTGATATATGTTAAGTTATTTAAGTACACACAATTGTTATATTTACCTACAGTGATCCGGCAACGCTGGCCGTATTTACCTTTTGTCGCATTTTTATTTTGACATTTGATTAGATTTCAAGTGCGGATAACATAAAAATAATGACAATAAATGAACTAAAATAAATTTCTATATGGTTTATTTTTGTTAGCCATATCTATAGGAATTTTTATAGCAGTAGAGTAGGAGTGGGTATATTTTTAATAATTTATAATATATACAATCTTAAAAGTAGAAGACACTGGGTATTATTTTTGTTAGGAATGAATAAATTAAATAAATAAATTTATTTCCTAGTTTTATAGACCCCAAATTAGTTTACCTAATTTAACAGAATTTGTTGTTAGGATATCTTTTAGTCGTTCATGACTTTTAAGCATTAAAGTGCTAATTGAATGTTAAATTCAGCAGGTCACCTGCACAAGTACATTGCGAGTAAATTCCAGAGAGTAATTTTTTGAAGAGCCGACTATAAATTTATTTATTTCATTTATTCATTTCTAACAAAAATAATACCCAGTGTCTTCTGCTTTTAATACTGTATATATTATAAATTATATTATTATATTTATCGAAAGACTTGTAAAATACAGCTAAAATCTATATAGAGACAATGGCTAAAGTTAACTAACTTTATAAATAAATAAGCAATGGACATACTTTTAGCATTTATTTGCTCTTGCTCATCGTTCAAATAGTTGTTTGACTCGTCGCAATTAGTTTATTGCTCGACTTTTAATTGAGATAACCCCACCTCAAAGCGAAATTTTCAAAAGGTAACAACTGCTCTTTTATCTATAACAAAAAAATAGGCAACAAAATAAAAGTTGTACAATGAAGCTGATAACAAACGAAAATGAACTTTAAATTGATTTCTGTGCGCTCTGTTGCACAGACTAACGAAATGCGCTACGCTGAGCTAGATTATTATTTATTTATTTATTTATTTTTTCTCATGCTCAACTCATGAATTCATCCTACACTCGCAGTTGCTCACATTGGCCTCACTCGCACGCCCACTCGCAGCGCAAGCCATAAGCAGCAATGACTGTAGTGTAGCGCACTCCAGGCCCGAACAACCGCTCTCCCCACCTTAATTCCCTCCACTCAAATGAAAAGCTCGCTACGGCGCGGAGCGTATCGTAAATATGTTTTACTCAATTGCACTCAGTCGAACGGCGCGCTTTGGTAATGAACGTAACAGATTCAGCTTGTCGCTGAGAACGCGTCCGCGACTCGCATTAGATCATTGACGGATACGGCTTCCGGCACCGAAACAGAGTAACTGGCCAAAATTGTGATATATTATATATATATATGTCTATCTGATTATAGCTGTGTGTATAGTGCTCAGTCTGTATGTATGTATGTATGTATTTGCGGATCGCTAATTGCCGTGCACAGCTCAAAGCCGAAGCGCCGAGCACATGAAAATGACTGACATGTGGATAATTTTTATGATATTGGGCCTAATCGTGCTCGCTCTGCTGATACTGCTGTTCATGGCCGCGCGTTATCAGCGCGACTATTGGCGCTATCTGGACATACCGCACGAGAGGCCGAAGAAGCTCTGGCCCATCATCAGGCAGCTCGTCACGCAGTCCCTCAGCAACGACGACATGAAGGTCGCCCACTATACGAGCCTCTACAACAAGTTCAAGGGCAGCGGCCCGTTCTGCGGATTCTATGCGCTGCTGCAGCCGCGCGCTCTGGCCCTGGATCGGGAGCTGATACGCCAGATAATGATCAAGAATTTCTGGAATTTCAATGATCGTGGTATTTACTGCAATCAGAAGACGGATCCGCTGTCGGGCGATTTGTATGGGCTGCGGGGCAACAAGTGGAAGGAGATGCGCCAGAAGCTCGATCCCTGCTTCGAGCGGGATCGCATGGCCTGGCTGTACGACAGCCTCTACGCGGAGGCCGAGCAGCTGCTGCTCACTGTCAGCAGCACGCTGATGAAGCAGTCCCACTCGACGCTCCACATACAGCAGCTGATGCGACGCTACGTGCTCTCCGCTCTGGCCAGCTGTGTGTTCGGTGTGAATGCCGAGCAGCGGCAGAAGTACTCGCTGGACGAGTTCGAGCAGATGACGGAGCTGGCGCTGAGCACACGAAAGCACGGCTATCTGATGAATCTGCTGATGATACGCTTTCCCAACTTCTGTCGCAAGCTGCGGCTGCGTCAGACGCCCAAGCCGGCCGAGGACTACTTTCTGGGCCTGCTCGAGGACATTGTGGCGCAGCGGGAGGCGTCGGGGGAGCGGCGACAGGACTATCTGCAGCTGCTGCTGGATATTAAGGCCGTGGAGCTGACCACGCACGAGTACGAGGCCGACAAGGAGCTGAAGGCGCATCTGCAGCACGAGCTGGCCGCCCATGCGTTCGTGTTCCTCAAGGCCGGATACGAGCAAACCGCCAACACCTTATCCCTCGCTCTCTACGAGCTGGCGCTCAACCCGGAGGTGCAGCGCGAGTTACGCCGTGAGCTGAAGGAGGTCATGGCCAAGCACCAGCACCAGCTCAGCTACGAGTGTGTGCAGTCCCTGACGCTGATGGGCCACGTCATACTCGAGACGCTCCGGCTGCATCCCATCACGCCGTACATTATGCGACGCTGCCTCAACGACTACACGGTGCCGGATCACATGAAGTACACGCTAACCAAGGAGATATTCGTGATCATCCCAACGCACGCCATACATAACGATCCCGAGTATTACCCGGAGCCGGATCGCTTCAGGCCCGAGCGCTGGGGCAGTCCGCGCGACTCCTTCAAGGAGCAGAGCACCTGGTTCGGCTTTGGCTCCGGGGTGCGCAACTGCATCGGCATGCAATTCGCAGAGCTGCAACTGCGTGTGGCACTCGCTCTGCTGCTGCTGGAATTCGAGTTCAGCATGAACTCGAGACGACCTTTGGTCAGCCTGCAGGACGGCATTGCGCTGCAGCTAACGCCTCTGGGCGTGGTCGAGCCGGGACTGGAGGAGCGTGCGGTCTAAAATCGAGTGTGACTACGAATAACTAATAATAAAATGTGAATAAAGTTTAGTTGGACTTGGAGAACTCTAAGTGAACGAAGTGAGGGAACAGATGACGATCAAATGAAAAATAAGAGCATATTAACAAGGGCTTAACGATATTTAAAAGTAAACAATGGATTAAATATATAATATTAAGTAAATAAAATAGTTATATGAAGAGCAGATGAATTTAGCAAATCAAATGATAATTATATTAAGAAAGGTTGTAAAGTTTTAATGATAAACGACAGTATCGAAATATGAAAATGTATTAAAGTATTCAGATAACTGGGATTAGGCAATAAGACATTAAAAAAAAAAAAAGATGATTTCATAAAGAAAGCAAAAAGTATTACCTAGCATTCAAATTTTTCGAATATTCGAATGAATATTTAAAGAAATATCAAATATCAAAAATATCAAAAACAAATTTGTAAAAAAAATAAAAATAAAAATAAAATAATAATAATAATAAAAATACATATTTTATTAAAATTATGAAAGTAAAGTGAAATGCTTACTTAAGTAAATTATTAAAATTATAAATTAAAATGTGAATATTAAAAAAAAAATTATTAAAACTATAAAATAAACTCAAAATAAACTCAAAGCAATTGTATTAAAAAAAAAAAAAATTTAAATAAAAATACTTATTCGAATCCCGCTTTCTATAAAATCCGAATTCAAGCTAATATCCGTGAAGAAAAAAAAAAGGTCGATTGCAATTAAGCACAAACTAAACATAACATAAATTTTATTTATTTAAAATGCTCTAAAATAGTTGATCGTCAAATGAATACATATACAGAGATATACATATACTATTAAATACAATATGCCGCATTAAAATTTGAATAGACGTATACGTTGCTGACTAAAATGGTGCTATGCTTGGTTAGCTAAAACTCCCATAAATAGTTATTTATCAACCACATTTGTATTTTGTATACATTAATATATATATTTTTAAATTTTATTGTAAGTAGCTCTGCAAAAATAATTTAATTACATTTTAATTTATTGTTTACAATTGTGTTTTGTTAAAGTTTTCCGCTTTTCGTTTTTTTTTTTTTTTTTGCATTGTCGTTTGCTGATATGGTTGCTTTATGGCTGCTACTGTATGTAGCCCAGGTTAATGTAGTATTTTTTTTTTTATTTTTAAAATTTTTTTAAGAGCAATTGTAAATTATTGTATAATTTAATTAATATTCGTAATTAAGTTTTGACAATTTTCCATTTGATTTTAGTTGCATAATTATAAAACTTAAGATTTAATTATACATTTTTTTTGTGAGCTTTTTAGACATTAAACAAAATTAATAAGAGAATAAATTAAATACAACTTAGAGTTAATATTAAAATGTATTGTTTTTTGCGCCTTTCATTTGTTTGTGTGTGTGTTAACTATTAGCTAAAAATTATGAACAATTTTGTGTTTTGTTGGTTTTACAGTTTTGCTTGACCGATATGGAATGCGTTTTTTTTTTAGCTATTTTCCCTAGGCAGCGCTACGAAATGCTAATTCAAAATCTTACCACTAATGTTTTTTTGTTCGACATTTTGGCCGCTAATACAAAAATGGCTGCGTCTCACTTTGGCTGCTTGGGGCGCGCGGGCAGGGGCAGAGATTTGCGCACGGGCTCCCCACGATTGGGCAGCTTGCTGCGCAGCATCTGCTCGTGCACGTATAGGAGCAAGCCCACATCGCGATGTCCGGCCTGCCAGGCGATCTTGAAGGCCGTGCTGCCATCCTGCAGGGAAATGAAGTGGAAAGTGGTTGAACAAAGGAATACCTGAGGGCACACTTCAAATGCTTACCACATCCTGAACCAGTGAATCGCATTCCGGCTGCGACAACAAATGCTTCACAATGTCCACACGGCCGTGCTCGGCGGCGCACATTAGCGCCGTGCTGCCATCCTCATCCTGTATGTTGATATCGGCGCCAGCCTCGAGCAGCATTTCGACCATGTCACTGTTACCATGCGACACAGCTAGCATCAATGCGGTTTGGCAGTGCTGCAAGAACGGGCATGAGGTGAGTTAGTGGGTAGAACAATCGATAGAGCCATCAGAGAGACAGGCCTTTACCTACCTTCTTGGCTCGTATGTTGACATCGGCCATCTGAAACAGTCGCTCCACGACTGTCCGATGCGCCGCTTGCTTCAGCTTGGCCAACGAGACGAGCATGACGCAAGTGTATCCCGCGTTATTCATTTGGTTTACGTTGCAAACCTTGGAATCCAGCAGTATGGATACGACGTCAAAGTTGCCATGCGAGACCGCATAGTGCATGGCCGTGTTGCCCTGAAAATGTGAGGGAAATGAGGAAAATTATATAAATATTTGAGTGAAATTGAAATTGAAATTATCTTGCTCACATTGCTATCGGTGAGATTGACACAGTACTCCAAAAGTGGCACCGACAGAGATTCAAAGTAGTCCAAATAGTCCTCCACCTCGTGGGGATTGGATGTGGCCGTGCTGGATATGCGGAACCAGTGGTCGCTAATGGTGGCCTTGGATGCCTTCAGGCTGAACGAGGTGATTGGCCGGGAGCCCAGCTTCTTCAGCAGCGAATCATTGATCACTTTGAGGGCCTCCTTCAGCTCCTTGGCCAGCTCAGATCTGAGTATGAAGAGAAATTTAATAAGTATACAAGTTAAAATATTACGAGGAAAACAAAAATAATGCAATACAAAATAATAGAAATAGAAATATACATTAAAAAAAAAATAATAATAAATAAATATAAATAAAAATAATAAAAATAATTTAGATACATAAACAAAAATTTTTAAATATTTAAAAAATAAAATACCATTAAAAATTAATTAAACTAATTTAGATATATAAACAAAAATGTTGCAGTATTTAAAAAATAAAATATCACTAAAAATTAACGAAAGTTAAAGTAAAAAAAAAAATATCTATTAAAAAAATATGGAAAAAATATATATTAAAAAAAATATAGAAAAACAAAAACACTAAGCATAATAAAAATATAAAATAAAAAAAAAATATGTATAGTAAAATATGTAAAAAATAAATAAAATTATATAAAATATATATAAAAATAGAATTGTATAAAAAAAACATTAAAATAAATAACGAATAATTTAAATTAAAAAAATAATATTAAATTAAAAATATATAAAGTACACAATAATAAAAATAAATAAAAAAAAAAACATATAAAATAATAAAAAAAAAAATAAATAAATAAATTAGTTGTTAAAATATACTTTTGTCTGGGCTCCGTGGGCGCCTGGGCGAGCTGATGTAGCTGCGCCTTGGTTGGCGGCCGCTCCTCCTTGGCGCTGTTGGGCTCCGCCTCCTCCGGCTTGCGCTCGATGACGGTCACCTGGGAGCCCTCGCTTTGACTAGACTTGAGCGGCGTGCTGGACTTTTTGCGCGCGCCCTGCGATATTTCGCGCTCCACGTTGGAGTCACTGGACGCTTGTTCCGGCGAGGCGGACTTGGTGCTGGTCGTCGTCGTGGCCGACGATGTCATCAGCGGCGCTGGCGAGGCGTCGCGCGACCAACTAATGCTGACACGCTTCTCCTCGCGCACAATCAACTCGTCGTCGCCCAACTGGGTGAGGTCCAGATCCTTGGACGTGGCGGTTGACTTACTGGACGGCTGTTTGATAAAGCTTTGCGACTCTGGCGATGCGTCCAGCGCAGCGCTCGGCGGCTTCTCCTGCAGCGAGCTGTTGACGGACAAAATGGAAAAGATGGAGTTAATGTAAATATATTGCCAACTTTAAGCCAAGAGCCACGCACGTTAGGAGCAGCACGGAGCAGCCGCTGACCACCAGCGGGTAGCAGGTGAAGCTGCTCAGGCCGGAAAACATTGAGAACACCATGGGAAGAACGTAAAGCCAAACAATAAACAAAAAATAAGTCGATAAACGAGGCGAAGCTGCAAACGCGCCAAAGCAAAAACGAAAACTGTGCCTGAAGGTCAATGCGACTGGCTTGCAGGGGTGTCATTTTAGCTTTTTTCCCGTCAGATCTGGCTTTATTTGAAGTCCCAATGCGGGAAAAATTTGAAAACGGCGGGTTGCGGGAATTCTGGCTTTAAAAAAAATTAATTTAGCTCTATTTTAGCTTCATTTAATTTTCACGATTTATTTTGCTTTTTATCTTTCTCAACACTAAAAATCATGAATACAAGTATCGATACATGATTTTGTATCACGAGATCTTTTCGTGGTTTGAGTAACAGCTGTTTGTGTTTTAAGTTTTACTGAGTTGAGAATACTAGTTGAGAAATTTCGAAGGTATACAAGCAAAGTGTTCGCGATGTGTGGCTACAGGCTGACGAGTTTAAAGATTGGCTACGGAAAGACCTAACAGATTCCACCAGGGCGTACTACAGTTACTGCAAGTGCGGTCTTACTGCAAAGCTGTGCGACTTGCGTGCCCACTCCTCAATAAAAAAACACAGAGGTGCACTAAGTGGATTTACACAAAAAGAAAAAATTGATTTTAGGCAAACTCCATCGAAAACCACGGAGCAAGAGGTAGCACTTTGCCTCTTTGTGGCAAAGCACAGTTCAATTGCTCCAATAAACCACCTGGGTAGTCTCTGCCAACAAAAATTTTGCGACAGTATTACTGCGTCTCGCATAAAGCTGCACCGTACGAAATGTGCATATATTATAAAAAATGCTACGAGTACACATTGCCTCCTAAATGGATGCAAGCAGTAAGCAATCGAGCTTATTATCCAGACGAAGAGGCAGTGAGTTTGGATGAACTCATAAATGAGCTGCAGGCCTAATCAAATTTAACATTAACGTGAATTTAAAATAATTTTTAATTTTATTATTATGTTTAAAAGAATCTTGTATTATTATTATCAAGTCTGTGAATATTCATTTAAAACAAATGAATAAAAATAAATTAATTTAACTAAGAAAATTATGTTTTTAAGCCTAGCTTTTATTCTGGCTTAATTTTTCTTAAATTTAGCTTCTTTTAGCTTCTTATTTTTGCAAATCTGGCTCTATTTGCTCGAAAAATTATGACAGCACTGCTGGCTTGTCACATATCGGGAATTCGGACTCCGAATCGGAGTCGTTGTCTGCAGTGCGCATGACACGCAACTGCGTGTGCGCTTGGTTTGTGACTTGGCTAAAAGCTCGTCATGGAAGCTTTTGTGTGTTACAGTGGCACTAATGCTGTAGTTGGGCGGAAAAAAGCTACTCATGTGGAACACGGCTATTTAAATGGTAATTATTTGTTAATTTGTTATTATATTTTGTAAAGAGAGAGAGAGAGAGAGAAAGAGAGCGAGAGCATTCATTCAAATTTCCGGTACAGTGGAACGCGCACGATATATAACTATTGTTGCTGATAAACAAATAGTATTGAATGGGAAGGTTGCAACCGGGTGCCACGCCCTCAATTGGTAAATCTAAACAGTTAGAGCTCATAGAGATGCACAGAGAAACGAAGAAACGATAAGACGAAGAGCGGCCCGGCCTTCCCTTTCCCCTACCCAAACCCCTTACCCATTTTCCCTCCTACTCACCTTAGAAGCGTTTTGGATTCCGCCTTTGGACTCTTTGATGTGGCTGCTGCTCCTGCGGCCGTTGGCAGCGTGTAGGTATTCTGTCGCTGGAACTGCTTGCGCACCGGGCTGGGACTAGTGAGATGTTTGGGGCGCGGTATGCGCGAGTCTGCCGACGAGGAGCGTCGCACCGTGGAAGAGGCTGCGGGAGCAGCTGCTGCAGCAGTTGGGGAGACGGGAGCCAAGTCGCTGGTCTCCGCTTTCGAGAAATCCTTGGCCAGCAGCTGGATGGCCTCCTTGCAGGAATCACAGTAGTTGGCCGCACAGGCGATCGAGATGTGCGGCTTGACGATGTCGCCACAGGCAACGTCTCGCTTGCGCACCCGATCCGTGTTGCAGGCAGAGTGGACCGTGGGACGCTCCGGCTTGGGCAGCGGCTGCGGCTCGGTGTTGCTGCCGCTGTGGCAGGTCGTGGGGCGCACGAGTGGCGCCATCAGCTGCTCGGCCTTGACGCTGCTGCGTGTGAGTTGCTGCAGGCCATTGGTGTCCGTCTGCCGGCTGGTCGACTCCACGGGCGCGCACTGGGTGGCCATCTGCTGCTGCTCCGGCATAACCTGAGCTCCGGTGGAGCGCACTGTGGCTGTTGCGGTTTGACTGGACGCCGAGTGGACTGGAGTGGGGAGCGTCTGGCAGCCGATGGCCTTGCGCCTGATCGCCAGCTGCTCGTGCTCGCCGAGACTGAAGGTGTTGCTGCGTCCGGGCAGCAGCTGGGCCACTGGCTTTGGCTTCTCCAGCGGCTCCTCGGTGCCGCAGCTGACGCTGACGCTGCGCTTGGTAATGGCACACTTCTCGCAGAGCACGTCCGTGATGCGGTGCTCCGAGCTGCCCACGCTGCGCATTTCCGGCTGGCAGCTGGTGAAGCTCTCCCTCGTCGCGGGCTTGGCGCTAATGCTCACATTATGCTTGAGCACCGGCCGCTCCGGCACCGTCTGCATGCCCTTCTCCCGCTGCTCGCGCTGCGGCACATACATCTGGGTGCCCACCGAGATGAGCTGCCTGAGGCGCTGCTGCCTCTGCTCGCCGATCGCCTGCTCGATCCTCTGCTTCAGCTCCGCCTGTGAGTAGATCGCCTCCGCCTGCTGCGTGGCCACATGCCGCACGCTCACATAGACGCCCACGGCCGCATCCCGTGTGCCCGTCACCTTGCCCGCCTGCGAGGCCACATCGCGTCGTATGATGCTCGGCGAGCTGGTGCTGCTGCGCATGCGCGCGCCCAAGCTCTCCAGCGAAACGGGACTGATGCGCTGCGGCGTAAACTGCACGGGTGAGCCGTTCTTGACGCCCGGACTGGGCGGCGACGGCGTCTGGCGCTGGCTGCGCAGCAGCTCCTCATTGCGTCGCTGCAGGCGCTGCTTCTCAGAGCGAAGGGAATTCAGCTCCATCTGCAAGAGACAGAATTTATTAATTTATACAAGTATATAAATATATTATTATATTTTTGTTATTATTATTTAATATACTTAATTTTGTATTTGTATTATCCTTATGTATATAATATATATATTTTTTATTTTAAATATATTTTTATTTTGTATATATTAATCCGATGCATATTTATTCATCTTTTTTATTATTATATTTATATATATATTTTATTTATGTATATTTTAGATATTATTACTATTTATATATTTTACATATGTTTTATATTTATTTAATTTATTTATATTAATATTTATATTATTATATTACATTTTTTATATACATATTTTATTTATGTATTTTTTATATTTTTACTATTTATATATTTTTTAAATATTCTATATTTTACATATATTTTTTAAATATTTTATATTTTACATGTAATTTATATTTATTTAATTTATTTATATTCTATTTTTTATATATTTTATTTATGTATATTTTTTATATTATTGCCATTTTTTTTTAATTTTTATTTTTTTTACATATATTTTATATTTATTTAATTTATTTATATTATTATATATTATATATATTATATTAATTTATTTATATTATTATTTTTTTAATATTTATTAACATTTTTTTTTTTTTTTTTTTTTTTTTTTGTAAAGCTTATTAAATTTTTCTATATATTATTATTATTTCTATTATTATTATTATTATTTTTTTTTTTTTTTTTTTTGTATATATATTTATGTATTTATTTCATACAAATTTTTTTTATTTATATTTATATGTCTTTTATTTATATTCCTTCGACTCACCTCCATGTCCGGTATGACCTTGACCTGTTCCTCTAAATCCTTCAGCCGCTTCAGGCTCAACGCCATTTGTTCGCGTATCTGGCAGAGTGCCTGCGCATCCGCCGTAGTCTGCCCAACCTCGGAGCTGGCAGGCGATTGCAGCGGACTGGCAGAGTCGTGTCCATTGGTCTCCTTGCTGCTTTTGGGCGTGGACGTCAGATGATGGCGACGCGGCGGCGGCGGCGGTGGCGTGGCCTTGACCTGCTCCAGCTGCTCCACCGGCGACTTGGCATTGGCCGCCACCGTGGCCAGCACATAGCTCTCGTATTGCACCTCGCCAGGACTGGGCCGCTGCTGCAGCGGCAGCGTATTCGAGCGCTGGAAGAGATGCGGAGTGCTCGAACGCGGCGAGCGATTGCCAGCCATGCAGGAGTCTGTAAAAAGATGCAATTAGAGTTTAGTTCACGGCTCACTTTTGGTCCACTCTTCGGTTACTGGTTACTTGCTCTGTCTATGGATTTGCTCAAAACTATTTTAATTTGCAGACTTGCCATAGACGCTTACAGTTTGCTACTGACAGCACGACGGCAAAAGGGAAGCACTCGCCTGCTATTTTAATATTTTAATATTAGTGATAAAACAATGTTAATATATATCTATCCGAAACTGTGCCACAGCGCGCATAATTTGCACACACAATGAAAGAAACGAAATAAATAAACAAACTGCAAACCAAGTGTAAAAGCCAAAAGACAGAAGGCAAAAGCCAAAAGCCAAAAGAGACTTGACTCTCTCTCTCTTTCGCTCTCTCTCTCTGTCCTTTGTGCGCTTCTATCTGACTGCTGATAAGTCGAGGCGCCGACTGTTGTCGCTATTATTATTCAATATTGATTTTACCTACATACAGACAATTTATTGCACTCGTTTGTTTATATAAGCGAATACGTAGCCTCCCGCCCGACTCGGGCACTGCCCGACTTACATTTCAATTGATAGTGGCAAATGCTTATCGCCAACTAGTTTATATATCTACGATCTGACCATGAATCGTTGACAAATGCAAAATGTGTGAAGTTGAGGTGTTGTAAGTGTTTACCAATGAATAAAAGTTAGTTTTTCATATTTAAATTTTCTATTTTTTTATATTCAGCTGCCCATAGATCAAATTCAAATATAGATTGTGTAAAGATTTGGTCTTCTGCAGAGCACTGAAATAAATTCCCTTATTAGCTTTTCAGTTTATCAGAAATCGATATCATTTTCTCAATGGATAGTCTTCTATTAACTGAGCTACATTTTTTTTACGGAATAGAACAATATATAAATCTTTCATTCTTCTTTAAAAGTCAATTCTTTTATTTTTGTGAATTTCTGCTTAAAAATAGTTTGATTTGATATGTTATGAAGAGTTTAAGATTTTTTAAATATTCATATTTTTATACATTTTTTTTTATTATACCCTGAACCCATTATCAATTGTTTTGTTGAAATAACAGGCAGAAGGAGGCGTAGCAGACCCCACTATTTGTCTGTCTATTTCTTCTAAGTATTTCCTCTACGTAATTCATCTACGTAGTTGCTCTACGTCTTTAATGATTAGCTGATCGATCGCACACTCTACCTCACTTTATTGCGCTGACCCCCACCAGGCCTGGACGACTGAAGAAATGCTGCAGCTGCTGCCCTTTATATACAGCCACTTTTAATCAAGCACTCTCTCTCTCAAATGTTAAGCCCGACGGCAGGTAGCCAGTCGTTGCAGTTGACCTTCCAGTGAGCAATGGAAACGCTCTCTGCTGCTGTGAGCTTTCTAGCTTCGTTTTACCTAAATACAAATACGAAATGAGAGCTTCTACATACACATAGACAACTTTAATGATCTTCTGCTCTTCTTCTCTCCTTGCTTTTACTTTTACTCAAGTACTGTCTCTCTTAAATGTTGACCAGACGCTAGGTAGAGCTCGTTACAGTCTCTGCTGCTTCAAGCATTCCTTCAGGGCATTTCCCAGTCGAGCGGACTCGACTTGTTAAAGCTTTTCGAACTACGGCCTTATAATATACTACAACTATAAGTCTTACTACTACAACTATAAGTCTTACTACTATAACTATAAGTCTTACTACTATAACTATAAGTCTTACTACTATAGCTTTAAGTCTTACTACTATAACTATAAGTCTTACTACTATAATTTTAAGTCTTACTACTATAACTATAAGTCTTACTACTATTACTATAAGTCTTACTACTATTGCTTTAAGTCCTACTACTATTACTATAAGTCCTACTACTATAACCATTACTTCTACTACTACAACTATAAGTCAGCTGCGCTTTATATATGCCCACTATTACTCAAGCAGTGTCTCTCTTAAATTTTGAGACCGACAGCAGGTAGCCAGTCGTTGCAGTTGACCTTCCAGTGAGCAATGGGAACGCTCTCTGCTGCTGTGAGCATTCTAGCTTTGTTTTACCTAAATACAAATACGAAATGAGAGCTGCTACATAAACATAGACAACTTTTATGATCTTCTGCACTTCTTCTCTCCTTGCTTTTACTTTTACTCAAGTACTGTCTCTCTCGTTACAGTCGAGCTTCAAGTGACCAATGTGAACGCTCTCTGCTGCTTCAATAATTTGTTCAGGGGATTTGCTAGTCGAGCGGACTTGACTTGAGCTTTTATACTTGTTTTTATTTATTTTTTATTTATTTATTTATTCAATTTATTTATTTATTTTAATTTTTTATTTATTTTTTTTTACTCTTGTTTTTAATTTTAGGTTCCATATATGATTCTTGAAAATAAAAATCGTTTTGAGTCCAATTCTTCTATAGAGAATATAGAATAAATTAAAAACTCAATAAAGAACTTATTATTTTGATCGTGTATGTTTTAGTCCTCTAGTTGATGAATAGGTAAAAACAAAAATGAGTTTATGAAAATGCTAATAATTTACATTATTTATTCATAATATATATTTTGTGAAAATAATTATAAGAAAGATTTAAATAATTATTGGGTTCATGAAAGTGCCAATAATTTATAAAATAAATAATATAATTTTTTTTAAATATATATTCTGTGAAAATAATTATAAAAAATGTTTAAATAATTATTGATCCCATACTAACTTTATGCTTTTGCTTGATAATAATTAATATAATAAATAATTTATACAATAAATAAATCATCATTATTTTCTGTGAAAATAATTATAAAAAATATTTAAATAATTACTCATCCTATACTAACTTTATGCTTTTGCTTAATAATATTTTATATAATAAATAATTCATAATTTTTTTAATATATATTCTGTGAAAAGAATTATAAAAACTGTTTAAATAATTACTCATCCCATACTAATTTAATGTTTTCTTGATTCTCAATTTTCAATCTAATATTTTATCAATATCTGAGATGCTGCAGATTGATCAGCTTAATATAGCTACTTGTGAAACTATCAGAGTATATATAAAAATAAATATATTTAAATATATGTATATTTACATACTTCAAGGTCTTATCAGTTAAGTTCGCAAGATAAATATTGCTGCATAGATATAAGCCCTAAGCACTCACAAAGCAATATGCCGCAGTGCTAGTCAAAATTTTTGCTTGTACGCATAGCTTTCGCAGGCACTGTCCGTTTTGACCGTTGTTACTCATCGCTTTAGCCGGCTGCCAAGTATTTTTTTATTTTTTATTGTTGCTGCTCCATTTGCTACTATTACTTAATTCTATGCTAAGTGAGCGACTTCTGTGCACTGAACTCTGGCTAAGAACATTTAAATAAAGAAAACAAAAACAAAATAGAAATAAAAATAAAATAGCCAAAGAGATTTCTATTTCAGTGCTGCCGTTGTCGTTGCCAAGTTGGCTCAGCTGTCGAGAAAGATGGTCAAGGCAAGGCTGGCCGAAAGGGGCGCAAGTCGCGTGTTTGGTAGCATTGACCGGGCCACAATTAATCACATTTTATGGGCCAGAAAATTAGCAAAATGAAATTAAAAAAAAAGCCGCCCAGCTTTGCCCAGCTAATGTCAAATTGAACATAAATATATATTTACTAGTATCACATTTGGATTCCCCCCGCCCCCCACTGTGGGGCTAATCAACCTACAATCATTCCACCAGGTTTTCAATGGACTTTGCCTTGACGTCGTCGATTTTGTTTTGATCTTTCGAGTTGTCTCCTTGTTCCGCAATGTATCGCTGGCTGTGGCAAACATTGTTGTTGTTGTTATTACAGTTGTTGTTGTTGTTTGACTTTATTGATTTTTAGTTTGTTAATAGCACAATTATTTTGCACAAAAGCAGCTAAGCAATTAAGAGCACATTCAGCTAGCAGTCAAGGCGGTTGCCATTGCACTTTGTGTTAATGCGCGAAAAAAGTAATAGTAACAATAATAATAAAAATGTAATTGATTAACAATTTTATTGACGACCTGGTTTGCTTTTATTTCGTTCGCTGTTAATTGAAGCATTGCGCGGTATTAATTTGATTTGATTTCTCAGCTATCAAGCAAAAACGGCACAAACCGATGCGAATCGTATGGACGTCATGCGTTATCTTTCACAGTGCTGCACAGAATTCTGTGCACCACAATTCCACAACTCACTCTGCATGAATTCATATTTGATACGCTTCAAAATCGTTAGCATTGGCATTGCAAATTGAAACAACTGTTTGTCGTATTTATTCATTTATTTTCTTTAATAATTTATTTTGTAGTATTTTTTCTCTTTTTTTTAGAATTTACTCTTTGATTTTTTTTGCTTCTTGTGATTTCCTCGTTTGATTTATTTTTATCATATATTTTCACGCAACTCCTACGCAAATTCGTGTATTTTTTTGTGTTCTCCTTTGATCTCTACTTGATTATTCATGGTTTTCCGGCATAAAATTAGAATTCATTTATTTTTAATTTTTTATTTACTGCTTCGATTGCTTCGATTACACATAGAGTTAATCAGAAACGAATATTTTTATCAGGCTGTTTTAAAAATAAAATTTTAATTCGTTAAGTCTTCGGCCGTTTGTCGACGCTCGTACTTTTCTTTATTTTTTTATTTTTTTTTTTTTTTTTATGTGTCCGTTTGCACGTTTTTCGCTGCTTAGTTGTTAATTGATTTCATTTGAATTATTTTTTATTGCACTTATTTTGCATATTCTAATTAAATTACATATCTGACTACATTCGCTTTAATTAAATTATTCGTTTAGATCATTTCGCTGCTTTAATTGCTTTTTATTTCGCTGCTAGACACATTTTTATTTTTTTTTTATATGTTTTTCGTTCGAAAGTCGTCGACAAACTGCGTTGAGATTTTCGAGCTGCTGGCAGCAGCGTAAAAGCAACAAAAATTTATTTAGCAACAGTATTTTATTTTGTTATTATTTAACAGCTCTTGTGGCAGAGCAGCGCAGCGCAGCAAAAGCACAAAAAAAAAAAAAAAAAAAAAACAGAAATAAATAAATTGTTATGTGTTACTAACAAAAAAAGGAAAAACAGCGAGAATACTATATATTACACTCAGAGAGGTTGGCGAGTAGAGAGCCACAGCGATAAGGTCGACGCACGCTCAGCAAACACAGAATGTACAACCAAATAAAATAACAACAAATAGGAAAATAAAATATTAAAAAAAAAAACTAGACAACTGCTTGCAGATAAGCTAAATGCACATTATTAAATGATAATGCTGATTATTAGGATGACGCGAAGAGTATTTGGCAATACATATACTTTTTCATATACAGAAAGAGAGAGAGGGAGAAGTACATACATATATATATTTTGATTTTCAAGGTGGATCTTCTCTTCGGGTTGCCTCATCGCTTTACAAGCAAATATTAACACGTTTTATTTGACTATTTGCCTATCGATTCGTGTTCGTATTCGTATTCGTATTCATATTCAATATTTGCCTCGCATAGACTTGACATATTATGCTATGAAAAAACGCCCCACAAATTTTTTGGGTCACTCGATCGATCAGCTGTGGGCAATCGATCAATTTATAAACAATTTGTTATAAATTTAAAACTTGCTAAAAAGTGTAACTAAATATAGAGCATCATATATAACAAGATAATTTAAATATTGCCGAAATTTAGATAAGCTTAGATAATCTAATGTTTGTTTCTGCTGATAAGTTTTCTGCGAAGAAGTATGACAAACTGGCTATGGCTATGGCTTTCAAATATATATTCAAGAGCAGTCCATCACTCAGCTATGACTATAATTTGCAGCTACCTCAGAATGATCAATGACTAAGCAATTTATAACTAGCTAAAAATAGGTTTAGTGATGTTGCTAACAATTAATAATCATAAGAAAAATATATCTTAATTTTGTAAGCAGCGTAACTCTTTGAAAAGAATGGACAAAAAAAAAAAATACAAATATATTTTTGTATTATTAATTGTATAACAATTTAAAAAAAAAAAAAACAAAATTGTATTTTTTACAAAAAAAAAATATTTTATATGTATTATTTATTGAATAACAACAAACATTTAAACATTTTATATAAAATAAAATAATAATAATAATTTTACTTGAAATAAATTTATTTAGTACATTTAATTGTAATAAAATAAATTTATTTCAAATTAAATTTTTATTATTATTTTATATAAAATGTTTAAATGCTTGTTGTTATACAATAAATAATACAAATATATATATTTCATTCGTCGTAAAGAATTACTTTTTTCTGAAATTTTTGGTAATATAAAAATAATAATAATAATGATATCAAAATATAATTAATCGAAATGTTCTCGACATATTTTACAAAATAAAAATATAAATAAAAATAAATAAATAACATATACACATATTTATTTTATTTATTTATTTATTTTATTTTATTTTATTTTATTTTTATTTTATTTATTTATTTTTTAAATTTATTTATTTTTTTTTTTATTTATTTATTTATTTTTATTTATCTCTTTTATTTATTTATTTATTTTTATTTATCTCTTTTATTTATTTATGTATTTATTTATTTTTTTTATTTAACATAAACACATATATATTTTATTTTTATTTATTTTGTTTTATTTATTTATTTATTTTTTTTTTCATTTAAGGTTCATAAAGAACTTTGACTAAGCTATCCACAATTTGAGAACATTTATAATTTTGCTTTCGCGAAGGTATCTTAAATCTAACTTTGCCAATTTTCAATTGTTTTCGATGTACTTGTCTAGACTTGCCTTTAGGCCTCAAGGCTAGCATATATGTACATGATATCGCATTTTAACATTTTGGCATTTGGTTATTATTAGATAGTTTGCTGGGCTCGTCACTCAGCTCGGCGTCAATTGTCAAGATCTCTTTTCTTTTTTTTTTTTTTTTTGTTTTTGGCAAGCATTTTTTTTGGCAACACGAATTCGATTAAACGCAATTTATAAGCCATTTATAACGAGCCTATGCAGAGGCTATTAAGGTGGCCATATATCACATATACAAATATATATTTATATATATTTATACAACAGTTATCATTAATCAATGTCAGCTCAATGCTTCTGGCCCAGCGAGCTAAAAGCGACAATTTGATTTGTTTATGTTTGGCTGAATTTCTTGCATTGCGTTTTGCACACTTTATGGCAAATTTTTGGCATAAACAAATACAAGAAAAACGAGCTAGCAGCTTAAAAAAAAATAAAAACAACATTTAGCAGCATTTGCATGCAAATTGAGCGCCAAATGCGCATTTCAAAATTGATTTAAGATACGAACGCCTCGAATCGCCTTGAAGTTGGCTGTAAACTCCAATTGAGTTTCAAATGCCAAAGATGCAAAGCTATAGTATCTGCATTGGCCATAAAGTATCTGTGTATCTATGTATCTGTGTATCTATGCCCATGCAGCTTAATGTCTCCTGATTGGAGGCAGACAAGACACACATTTCTGGGCGGGGGCCTGACGCAAAATAAAATTGAATTATGTCGTGGCAGTTCGCTTTTTGGAACTACATTTAAATATTGCTTTGATCTGAGCAGTTTGTGTGTCGAGTTGACAGCTTCATGCGTTATGCAGCGCTATAAAAAAATAAAACATGAGTGTACGATGGGATGGCAAAAACTTTACTCAAATTAGCGAAGAGCATAAATTAAGCTGATGGACTTTTTTCTTGACTTGCAGATGATTTGCAGTTTTCAAGAATAATTTAAATATATTTGCCTTTACTTTTTGTTATTTATGTTAAACAAAATTTTAAAAAATAAATAAAATAAAATAAAATTATATTAAAATGAAAATAATAAAAATACAGCAATAATTAAATTATATAAAAATAGATTATAAAAAAGAAATAATAATAAAATTATATATTCAAACTATGTAATTTCTTTTTATTTTTCTAATAATTTTTTTTTTTTAATTATGTAAAATTTAAAATTTCTTTTAGAAATACATCTTTAATATTAAATATTTTTAATTGCCATAAATAATTTAAATATATGCAAAAATTTTATTAATTTTGGACGAATTAAAAAACAATAATAATAATAATATGCGACTATGTAAAAATATTTGTATATTAGAACTTTTGGATATTTTTAAATTTATAATAAATAAATATTTTAAATAAAATTTAATTGGAAGCAGCATTTGCTAAGATGTTTATATAAAATTTAAAAATATTTAATAACAAAAAATCAATACAATTTGTTATAAACATTACTAAATGTTCAGATTTTCGATTATATACCTACATATATATAGAGGTACTGGCCCCAAAAACCCGCTAGTTGATTACAAACATGGCTAACTTAAATTGAAGCCAATTATTTGTTTCGCTTAAGTGAATTAGCCGTAATTGCAATTGTTTCATTTAAGAAAATGGCAATTAAATTCATTGCACGACCATTGTAGGCCATATTTTTAACACAATTACTCATTCTATGCGCTCCATTGTGCAGGATTTCGACAGCAACTTGCAACAGTTGTTCAAAATTTTTCACACTTTCATGCGTTCGAGTGTCACACGCGCGGCGGCGTTGCTAATTGCTAAGAAAAGCAACGGCAAACGCAATAGCGAAATGAGGAGCAAAAGTATCTTAGAGATACAAGTGAAGTCGTCTGCCGGCTATGAATCATGCAGCATTGGAACCGAATAGAGCAGAGCGAGCAGCCAAGAGTATTTCCTCATCTATTTCGAGATGCGAGCTGATATTCAGAGATATATTCACTCACCTGCGGCAACATCAAAGTAGCGATCCCACGTGCTGTGGCCCATGCGGCGTTCCTTGGCCTCCTTGGAGCCGTAGCCATTGCTGAGGCTTAGACTCAGGTTGAGACTGTTGTTGTTGCGGTCCATGGAGTGGGTGCCGCCGTTGGCGTAGCTATAGGCGCCCGCCTTGCGTCGCTTGGTCGAGGCTCGCTCCAGCGTTCGCTCGAAATCGCTGCAGACTTCGTCGAGTGCCTCGTGCAGGAAGGCGCGTCGTTCCGGCGGACTAATGGCGGGACGAGCATGCCCATAGCTGTGATTGCTCTGGCTCTGGCTCCGCGGCGATGGATAGATGCCCGCATCGCTCTCGATGCCGCCGCGCAGCGAGGAGCAGGTGGAGGAGGCAGTGCCGTAGGGCGACTCGGGGCGTGGTGCCAAACTGTTGTTGTTGCTGTAGCTGAAGCGTGGCACCGACGCCGAGCGCGGCCGATAGCCAGGCGACTGGCCGGCAGCGGGGCGTGGCGAATCCGGTTCGCTTTCATGAGCGGCCTGTGAAATGTAAACAGGTGACAAGTTAATCAAGTGCGAAATGTGTCGCGCGCCTCGCTTTGATCTGCCCTGAGATCAAAGCCCACCAAAATTCAACTCACCTCTATTAGCTTGGGCTGCACACGGCCTTCCGGCTGCCAGTCGCTGCCAAAGAGACTCTCGAAGCCCAACATAAACTCCATGGACTTGCGCGAGCGTCGACGATCGCGTCGCTGTAGCTCCTCCTCGCTGGGCTTCGCATTGGCCAGGGCCTCGCAGTAGCGCACAAAGTCCAGATCGATGTGATAGCCATACGGACAGCAGTTGCAGCTGCGCACGGATCTGGTCAGCGTGGAGTTCGGGGTGCCATTATCGCTGTCCGGCAATTGACGAGCTGCAGAGAGAAAGAGAGAGAGAGAGAGTGAGAAGCAGTGAGACCGGATGAGCAGCGCAAACAAAAACAAAATCTGAAATGCAGACAACGTGTATCTAAATGTCACTATCAAGGTCACGTCCGTCTGAGTTCGTCTGCATCTGTTTCTTGGTATTGGCAACACACACACACACAAACACACGCACAGCATCTTTGTCTCTTTTGTTTCTCTTTTTTTTTGTGTATTCTGTCTGCGTCTGGCTTAGTTTTTGGTAGTCCCTGAGCCACACCTGCCGCTGCTCTAAAACACGTTTCAGCTTTTTGGTAATCGGAGCCGCGCAGCAGCGCCCAAACATTCGCAGTTCCCAGAACAGATTCGTCTGTTTGGCTCTTGTCAGATACGTTGGCTATATTTATGCTTAATTGCGTCATATAATAACTAATTTTTGCTTAATTTAGATAACGAACTATGCACGCGAGTCCACAGCAATTTGAAAGCCTTGACTTGCCTTTTATGCGGGACCATTTAAGTAATTTTTTTTTTTTTCAATTAAACATGATATTTATTGAAACCAAATGAGCAATTATTTTCATTTGTTTTGCTGTAATAACTATTATTTAACTGATAATAGAGTTACTAAATAACATCATTTTAATTACGTCATTTACAAGATTTAAAAAATATATATAATTAGTAAACAAAAGTTTAATAAAAATGTATATAAATTAAGATAAGAGAAAATATAAATTAATGAGAAATTATTTTCAATTGTTTTGCTATAATAACTATTATTAAACTGAGAATATATAGTTACTAAATAACGTAATTTTAATTACGGCATTTACAAGATTTTTTTTATAAAAAAAAAAAAAAAAAAAAAAAAAAAAAAAACATAAGTATTAAACAAATATTGAATAAAAATGTATATAAATTAAAATAATATAAAATATAAATTATTGAGAAATTATTTTCATTTGCTTTGCAATTTTTATATTTCTATTATTAAACTGATAATAAAGTAAATATATAACGTAATTTTATTTACGTCATTTACAAGATTTTATTTATAAAAGTATTATAAATATTAAACATTAAAGTAAACCTTTAATACAAATGAATATAAATTTAAAAGGAATTTTCAAACAATAGGAAATATAAATTAATGGAAATTAATTAAAAAAATAAATAAATAAATAAATAAATAGTTTAAATTGTTAAACAACAAAAGACTTTAAAATTTTTGCTGTAGCTGTCTCTCACTATAAAAAATTCTCCATCATTTCAGCTTCATGAATATATGTATATCTAATATATGCTTAAATTTACAACTTCACTCGCCCTACCACACTCACTTGCATCGCATAGGCGCTGCCGCTGCTTTCTTGCCTCATAGAACAGCCAGAGTACCACAAGCCATAAGAAATTCCAAAGCATTATCTATTGACCTTCGTCCAGTCGCGAGCCGCAAGAAAATCGATAGATTGAGAAATACGCGTATTTCGATTGGCCGACCATTTGGTGTATACGTTCTCCAACCAACTGGATAGGAAAAGAATCAGAATTCTTGTTGTGCTCATCACTCGGTTAATTGTAATTGGCGATAAGATACGCAGCATTTGAAGCGCTTATCAGGCAGCTAAACAGCGCTCGCCTGGCCAGCGTACTTCACGGTGTCGTGTGGCGCCATCTATGTGTGACGGCTGCAAAGCTCAAATCAATTTCGGTTTCACTTTCAACGGCATTCGGTGCGCATTCGTTCGTTCATTCATAAAAAGCATGCAGCTCTTTGTCGGTGTGGGCGATCTGTGGGCGTTGCTTGTGAAAGTGTTTGGACAGGTTGCTCCAGTGTTAACCAGGCCAACAAACTGCATATTGATGAGCTGAGTGGCAACGCTTGTTTTGCAGTTAATTAGCCACAGTCACGGCCACGGTCGGTCGCAGTGGCGGGGGCGGAAGGCGTGGTGTTAATGACGCTGCTTACCGGCTTCATTATCATCGCTGTATTGGACACCCACACACACGCACACACAGCTGTTTGATTTGAGTTTGGCATGTGCTGCGTTTGTCTTGTGGGCGTCGAGGAATGCAGCCGGCCTAATGTCGCCTAATTGGTGGCCAATAACGAACGGCTCGTCTGGCTAAGTGCTTGTCTATGTCGCGTCAGCGTGTTGGCTGCTTTCAATTGCAAAACATGGTCGCCACTTGATTGACTGTTGTAAACGCTCTGCCTCGGCACGTGAAACGAGCTGTGTGCATTGCTTTTCATTTAAATACTAGCCATCTATTTTTTACAGCTGCTCACGGCTGCCCACAAATAATTAGCACTTTCCAGAGATGTGCACCTTGGCCGTTGCTAACAAGAAAACACTAAAAGTCGACAAAAACAGTGAAAGTTAAAAAAGTCTTGCTTAGCTCATGCCAGCATAGCTGACAAATAGCAGCGCTTAGATCATCATCGGCTTATAGATATTTGCATACAAATTCTATTTCACATATGGCATATAACAGAGAATAAACATATCTATATATGTATAACAACTTTTGCTTTGACTGACTGATGACTGATTTATTTTATTTATAATCAGTTAATGGCGCCAACCGCAGAGTCAAACAAATTGAAATTTTCATCAGGTTTCTCGTTCCGAACTATATGGTAATAGTGGCGATGAATAGTAAATATAGAAATATATTTATATAATTGTATATATAAATAGAGAAACATATAATAAAAATTATATGTATAAATATAAAAATATATATAAATATAAATATATATAAAAATATATAAATATATATAATTAAATTTGACTGTAATTTCAGAGTCTAAGCTGCTTATGCATAATTTTATGTGAGTATGTTTAAATGTATAAATGAATAATAATACATTAACAATAAAAATAAAATACATGTATTTATTTATCTTTTTTCTGTTCTTTTAATATTTTAGTTATGATAATTAATTTCTTATATAATTCTATGAAAATAAATATATTATTTTTCAATATAAGTCTATTTTATTTTAATATTTTTATAAATTTTATATATATTTATTTTTTTGGCATTTAATTTAAAAAATATAAATATTAAAATATTATATTAAAAATATACAAATTAAATAAAACAAGAAAATAAATAAAAAATTTTAATGTTCCATGCTCTACATACGAATATGCAATATAATGTCTTCTCCAACCAAATTCACAATAAATTCTATATGACTCTTCTCTGCGATTCTCATAAACAAAATCACAGCTCATAGTTTAGCTGCTTAAATTTGTTATCTTAAGCAAACTTCTTGCAAATCGAAATATTTCGCTTTGCGATAATAATTTATCAAGCAATATTTATCAACAGATTAGCCAAGTCTCTGTTCTTTACAATTTTTCATACGAATGACTCATTTCAAAAGTAAATAATCGAAAAGCCAGCTTCGATTGCCCCTTCAATACGTTATCGTTACAACGTGAACAACTTTATTTACACGATTTTTGGGGGCACCATAAAAGGCGCCTATTTATTCGTACAATGACATAAATCGCGCACTCGGCGCACATAAAAATTAAGAAATTAGCCCAATGGACAGGCAACAAACTGAGCTGCAAGTAAAGGTAAATTACGAGCATGCCCAGGCCTCTTCTGGCCAGGCACGTAGACAGACTCTGACTCCGACTTTGTTTTCGACTTCAATTGGGCATCGATATGGCTGGCTTAATGGTGACAGCGAAACGTATTCAAGACAGACCCCGAAAACGAGGCACTCCACATTACCGTCATTATCACCATCGCCAGCATCATCATCGAGTTGTAATGACTAAATCTTCTGTGTGGGCGTCTCGGACCCAGACCAAGACCAAGACGTCGTCGTCGTCTGCCCAGCATACGAAATGAAGCCGGCTTGTGAATGAATTTTCGGTCGACAGCCAGAGCGAAAAAAAAACAAACTGAAATTAAAACTGGTTGCCCGACTAATACATATGTCCGACTGATACATACATCATCCAATTTAGCCCCACATATGCTGGAGTTGTGGGTCTGACGCTGTGTCTGGCTCGGTATTTGTAGTGGGTAGGCGTTTGCTGCAGCTGCAGCTAATGAAGCTAACGGTGCAATGCCAACCACAGCAAAGACAACAACAACAACAACAACAACAACAAATTGCCGTAAAGTGCAAAAATTTAATTATGCTAAACACGTGCAACCGCTGCACAATCTAATTTCCATGCCGCAGCTCAAGTGACGGCAGCAGCAGCAGTAAAATAAATTCAGAAAATGCTACAATAATTTATTTTTATTGATGCCTAGTGAAAATGGTCTATGTAAGCAGTCAATGGTAATTTGTTGCATGTATTACTATATTTATTTGTATTTTTTTAATTTAAGCAAAAGAAGAGTCTATTATTTATATATTTACTTTTTTAATTTTACTTATTTATTATTTAATTGTATTATTTTTATTTTATTTATTTTTTTATATTTTTATTTATTTATTTATTTCTTTTATTTATTTAGAAGAGTCTATTCTTTATTTATTTATTTATTATTTTTTTTATTTATTTATTATTTAATTGTATTATTTTTATATATTTTTATTTATTTATTTATTTATTTATTTATTTATTTATTTCTTTGATTATTTATTTCCTTATTTATTTTTATTTTATTTTTTTTTATTTTTTTATTTTATTTTTTTTTTATTTTTTTTTCATTTTTTAATTTATTTATTTAAATTTTTTTTTTTTTGAAAGAATTTTGAATGGTAAAGTTTTTAAAGCTAATATAAAGTCTGGTTAATATAAAAATTATATAAATACTAATAGTAATAATACACTGAATTTAGTTAGTCATAACCTAGTCAAAACGGCAAATAATACTTGGCTTTTTTTAAATAATTATTTAATGGAACTATAAATGAATAAAATTTAATGCCAAAGAACTCTAAAAGAATGTAAATAAAAAACTTCGCACAATAAATAAATTTCGATGGCTGAATGAGCAGTAATAGTTAAGATTTTATAGTTGCTTAACTATAAAGATGATTGGGCTACCAAAAGCCAATTCAGACGTTGCAAAAAAAATCCTACTCACTCTTATAAGCTCATATAAGAGTTAAAGAAACATTTAAATAAACATTTTTAAATAAAATTAAATAAATATTCCATAACCATCTAAGTATCTCCTATAGACTGTTAATTTAAATTACTCTCTCTTTTTTTTAGTGCATCTGCTATTTTTGCTTAATTGCTGCAGTTGTTCCCCTAGGTCTACGATTTGATTTGCTTTAAAGTGCTCCCCACGGAACGACTCGGTGGGCCAATTTATGGTTATTTTCTATGGATTTGATTATCCAATTAATGCACGGCTTCTTGGCTCTGGCTGCTATTATTATTTTCTTGATTATGATTCTCCACGTGTCATAAATTTTATGTGAAATGAAAATGTAAAAAAAAAAGAGAATGAAAAGGAAAAATAACTAAAAATATTGTAAACTGCGTGTGGCTAATGAGTCCAATTTGGCACAGACTTGGCTCGTATTCGGCCGATGGCATTTACGTATTTCGTATTTAATTGCCTCAATTAACGCCTGCAAACCAGCCACGCCCACACACACCCAAAAACGTCAACTCACATCCGCTGTCATATGTTGGCCATAGCCAAATGAATGAATAATGAATAAACTCCATCTATATCGAACCGGCTCTGGCTTTCGGTCTTAATTAAAAGTCAAATGCGAATTTTTGTGCAGCCAAATTTTGTGGAATTGCAAATATCGCCTGGAGCCAGTCAAACTCTCTTTCACGACACTCTCAATGGACACTGGAAAGTGCAATCTGAGAGTTGTTGCTGCTGCTACGACAAATTGGCACAGAGCAAAGACATTGCCATTGGGTGGGTGTTGCCGCCGTCATCGCCAATCTCTGTGCTCTGTGCGGGCGTCAAGTTGACCCACATCCAATTCCACTAGAGTGGCATTCATGTGGGCTTAAGCCGCGACTTTATAGCCAAATAAAAACCCACGCCCAGCCCAGCGCCACATTCCCCTGCCCCTGCCCGCCTGCTTTACATACCATTTTCCTCAATGAAGGCGCGTTGACTCCGCAAAACGAGTGACCTGCAAATGGAGTAAAGAAAAGAATTTATTATGAGAAATGCCAAATGGAAAAACATTTTAGCAATTGCAAATAAATTATAGTTTATTTACTTATAACAAAATAAATAAATGTTTAGTGTATTTACACATATAAAAGTAAATAAATGGGCACATGTAAACTGAAGTAATTTGCTTTTAAATAATTTAAAATTTTTAAGGCTACGCCGGCAAAATATAGTCCTAAAAATATGATTATTATAAATATATAATTTAAAAAATTAATAACATTTAAGAGTTATTTTTTCATGATTAAAAAGTTAAATAAATGTCTAAGTAGAAAAGGAATATTTCTTAAGTTGTTGTAAAATATTTTTTAATTTTTTTCATAGTTAATTAAATAAGGAAAAGAGGTCTATTTCTAAGTCTAAACTCTTAAACTATTGTAAAATATATTTTAATTTTTTTAATTTTATTCATAATTAAGAAGTTTTAAAAAAATAGATAAGGAGATAAGGTCTTTTTGTAAGTCTAAATTATTGTACAATATTTTTTTATTTTTTTTTTTTTTTTCATAATTAAAAAGTAAAAAAAAAAAAATAAATAAATAACAAGAAAAGGTATATTTCTTAGTCTAAGCTCTTAAATAATTGTAAAATAGCATTCACAAAAAAATAACAAAGAGTAAAATAAGTTGAAATTAAAATACAATTTAAGATTTTAAGTCCGAAAGTTGAAAAGTCTTAAACATATACAAATAAAAGTAATCAGGCAAGGCTATACTCGCTCAAATAATAATAATAATAATATAATAATAGGATAGTTATAAAATTGTTATAGTTATAGTTATAAATAATTTTAGACACTCCCATTTGCATTTTATATTTCCTATATATGTCAAACAATTTTCTATGCAACTTTTATAACTTCTAAAACTACATTCAATAATGTTTCTCTTACAAAAATATTGCATAATCCAACCGAATACGAAAAGAAGAGCTAATAAAAATATATTACAGACAGAGTTGGATTTGTGTTTATGCTGCGATATGACGTCTCGACATATACATAGAGATTTTTCCTCCTTTAGAGAGTCTTAGGCGATTGCTTGACAATGTTGTTATTCCCCCAGCTCAGAGGCAGAGACAAATTTATTTGTAAGCATAATGATACGTGTATCATAATCATAAACACACATATTAATTTGGACTGCGCTCCAAAAATAAGCGACGCCGTCGTACGTCGCTCGTCGCTCGTCGCACATGGATGCAACTTGACAGACTGGACTGGAGGGGTGGGTAGCTGCTGATCAGATGTGGGGGAGGCCGTCTCTATGGCGATACGGTAAACCACATAAATCAGTTGACGCATAAATTTTCATTTTACATAAATTTTGGTATCGAAATAAGCGCAATGTGAACAAAATTATGGCAGCAAATCGCAAGACGGCTTTCAATATGATTTGTTTATTTTATTTTAATATTCAGCAAACATTGTTGTTGTTGTTGTTGTTGCTGTGGAGCAACATGACAGGCAATTAATTTAATAAGATATGCTCGCTGGCTGAGTTTTTTTTGGTACTAATTGCATCAGGTTAGAGGACTTGGCCAAAAACAACAAATTATAAATAATTGCAGCTTCCGTTGAAACAAATGAAAATGAGAAATGCTGCACGCATGTACAATTTTCCAGGAAAAACAAAAAGAAAATGTATATATATATATATTGTAAATCTTGGGCTGCAGCTAAAGGGGAGAGCGAAGTTCACTAATGAGTGCCTGAAAATGAAATAGTCGCACAGACCCTTGGGCTTGATGGCATGGCAAACAGATTATTGTGGATTTTGTGGCACGCATAGTTTCAAAGATGTTTCAAAATACCGACGACAACAGCAACAACAACAACAACAATGACAACAATGAGAACAAAAGGGGCCGCAGGCAAAACTCAAAATGTTGACAGCTTGATATATTTTATTATAATTTTCCTGTGTCGAGCAACTGCACCCTGAAGCGCAGCAAGTGTGCGCAGCTAACTAAACGAAAGTATCTTTGCATCTGCGCCTCAACTTAGTATCTTTGTATCTACGCATCTGCACAGCGCATTTTTTGCTGCATTCTATGCGACAGCTGAATTCAGCCCCTTGGCTAACAAAGCATTGATTTATTTATAAATCGTATATAGATAAGTTCTATTTGAACAGTTGTCAATAGCCAAAGCAAATATTTGTGCACCAGCTTGCACGCGTTTCCTGTGCGTTTTACGCGCGTTCTACACGCGTTTTCACAGGCTTTGCTCAACTTTTTGCACGCGCACCAACAAAAAATAGTTGATTGACAACTTTTATGGTATTTTGGTACATATGTTCAATTACTAATCAAAACATATTTTATGACAAACTAAGAAAATAATGTAGCAATTCGATTTCAATGTAAAAAGCCTAAGTAAAAAGTATAACAAAATAATATAAAAAAGTAAAATAATTAAAATTAAAAAAAAAAAATAATAAAGTAATTCGTATAGAAAATTATTTGTTTATTCATTTTTCAGTTCTATTTGTATAATATTATTTACTTTAAATTGTTTTTCATTTCCAAAGAAGTTTTTTTGCTTCAATTTGTTGTTTATTTTTACTAATTTATTATTTTAATTTATTTAAAATTTTATTTTTTAATTATTTTAAATTCTTATTTTTTATTTATTTTTATTTTATTTACTTTATTTTTATTTTATTTTTAAATATCTATTTTTGTTAACTATTAATATCTTTATATATTTTTTTAAATATGTAATTATGTAATATTTTTTATTTTATTTTTAAATATCTATTTTTGTTAACTATTAATATCTGTAATTTTTTTTTTTTTTTAATAATTATGTATTTATTTTTTATTTTTAATGCAGTTTAAATTATTATATTCTTTCTTTATTAATCTTATGATTATACAAGTTTTACAATATTCATAATTGCTTAAATATCTTAAAAAAAAAAAAAAATAGTTTAAAAACTAAAAATTGTATTATTTATTGTATGAAAAATATATCAAGAATTTCATTAAATCAACACAATATTTTTAATTATTTTGAATAAACTTCTTGATATGTTTACCATAAATTAGGCAAATATATCAATGGAGTATTTAAAGAGTATTTTATATTTATATTTATTTATTCAATTTTCGTAGTTTCATAAAGCTGTGAAAATCCATTTTAAATCCAACATACACTGAAAAGCTTTTAAAAATTACATATTTTATAAAGTCTTGCTTGATTTTGGTAAAGAAAAAAAAAATCTATTTAAGCAATAAATTTATCAAAGTTTTTGTCATTTTGCTTTAAGCCACCTAACAGGTTTTTCATTATCAACTCTCAGCAATTAGCTTGGGACTATGTCACAGTTGAGTTGTATGTCTATTTGGGTCTAGTTGGAGCTCACACCTTTCAACTCACACCCACATGGAAAGGCGTCGCAGCCGCCACATTGAATGTGTCTAACGAGCGATCTTTAATCTCTAAACAGCGGCCAATTAATTAAGCTTTCCTGCCTCAATGTGCGTTGCTGCTTATCAATATTACCTCCAAAAACGCTTCACGGCTTCCTGTTCCGTGGGAGTCAGGTGCGTTAGCTTTTGGGCAAACTTTGACTCATCGTATGACAGCAAATCGCCGGGTAGACTACCCACTCCGCCCACTCCGATACCAATATCGCTAAGACTCACACTCATGGCTAATTAATTGACATGCACGCTATTCTTGGCCAAAAGGGGAATTCTATGCCCGAACTTAATTAAAGCTGATTGGCAGCGAAACGCCACGCCATGGCGACAACGTTCATTTCAGATTTGAGTGCGAATCCGGGCACTAGAAAACACATTGCATGAACTATTATTATTATTCACTTGCTGCACTCCCGGCTGACTCAGCACCGTTATACACTTCACAAACAAGAGACGAAAATGTTTTTTCTTCTTTGAGTTTTTTATATTATTTATTTAGTGTTATTTCTTTTTTAGTTCAACGTGAACGAGGCAACGCAACGCTCCGCGCTCGAAAATCGCTCGAATCGAACTGAAATGCGGCAGAGAAAAAACTTTACGAGTTGCCGCTGAACTTTATGCTCTGTATGCATATGTATTTGTGTTTGAGTGTTTGTATTTGCTTTTATATATTGCTTTTTATACCCTGAACCCATTGAAAATGGGAAATCAGGGTATAATGGTTTTGTTAAAAGTATGTAACAGGGAGAAGGAGGCGTGGCAGACCCCATAAAGTATATATATTCTTGATCAGGGCGACGAACTGAGTCGATTTAGCCATGTCCGTCTGTCCGTCTGTCCGTCTGTCCGTCTGTCCGTCTGTCCGTATGTTTGAACGCGTCGATTTCCGAAGATACAATAGCTAGAGACTTCAACTTTTTTTTAAAATGTCCGTATATAGCACGCGCATATCGAGTTTATCATATAATTTCGATAACTCGTCCGATTATTTTTTTATCGATGAAAAACCTTATCGAAAGCCAGTTATAAAATTATATCTCCTACATCTTTTGAGCTAGAGTCTCCAAATTTTAAATGTAGACTCATATGGACTTTATAGAATTTCGGTTTTTGTTATAATTCACCCCCCGCCCCTATATCCACCCCCTCACCATCACTTTTGTAAAAGGCGTATTTCAAATACTAGAGACTTGAGATTCGGCATATACACGCATAGTAATGATATAATCATAATCTAAAAGTTTCATGAAGAACGTACGTCCACAAAAAAAGTTATTAAACAATTAAGTTTCCATGAGAAGCCCACACGGCAGCCCATGCGTGTTTATGCGTGCGTGCCTATATGTGTCTATGTATGTGTGTGCGTGTGTGTGTGTGTTTGTTTTGTAAATAAAAAGACGCGGAGAATTATTGAAATATCAGTTCTCCGAAGTGTTCAGGGGATTTCCTAGTCGGGCAGTCTCGACTAGAGCTTTCTTACTTGTTATACCCTGAACCCATTGAAAATGGGAAATCAGGGTATAATGGTTTTGTTAAAAGTATGTAACAGGGAGAAGGAGGCGTGGCAGACCCCACAAAGTATATATATTCTTGATCAGGGCGACAAACTGAATCGATTTAGCCATGTCCGTCTGTCCGTCTGTCCGTCTGTCCGTCTGTCCGTCCGTCCGTCTGTCCGTCTGTCCGTCTGTCCGTATGTATGAACGCGTCGATTTCCGAAGCTACAATAGCTAGAGACCTCAACTTTTTTTTTAAATGTCCGTATATAGCGCGCGCATATCAAGTTTATCACTAGAAATCGATAACTCGTCCGATTATTTTTTTATCGATGAAAAACCTTATCGAAAGCCAGTTATAAAATTATATCTCCTACATCTTTTGAGCTGGAGTCTCCAAATTTTAAATGTAGACTCATATGCACTTTATAGAATTTCGGTTTTTGTTATAATTCACCCCCCGCCCCTATATCCACCCCCTCACCCACACTTATGTAAAAGGCGTACTTCAAATACTAGAGACTTGAGTTTCGGCATATACACGCATAGTAATGATATAATCATAATCTTAAAGTTTCATGAAGAACGTACGTCCACAAAAAAAGTTATTAAACAATTAAGTTTCCATGAGAAGCCCACACTGCAGCCCATGCGTGCGTGCCTATATGTGCCTATGTATGTGTGTGTGTGTTTTTTGTAAGAAAAAACACGCGGAGAATTATTGAAATATCAGTTCTCCGAAGGGTTCAGGGGATTTCCTAGTCGGGCAGTCTCGACTAGAGCTTTCTTACTTGTTATTTCTATTTCTTTTATTTTGCTTGCTGACGGCCACAAAGAGCAACCAGACAGAACTTTGCTTGTGTTTTGGTTTATTTTTATTTTT